>OY821518.1:111767397-111857221 GCA_963682025.1 Cordilura impudica
TTTTTTAATTTAAAATTTACCATTGAAAAAGCATTTAATTAACTATTGTTTCTATGGAAAGATAACAATTAAAACAAATATAGATATTAATTTATATGTGAGTGTATTGAAGCAATAAAATATTCCTCAATATTTGCATTACAATTCTCATTCATTTCATTTGCTTCACAACCAGTTCCTTTAAGTTGTGTAACAATTTGTTAAAAATTTTTGCTGGAACAACTTAAAAAAAATATAAATAATTTATGCAAATGATATAAAAATGCAGTTAGCATAACAAAGCAACCACCAAACCATTCATTCATCCAGCCATTTATCCATCCATCCATACACCAACCCAACACAACTTCTACCAAACATATGTACATATATGCAACTTGCACATATCAACCAAAATCAGTCGAAAAAAAATTATAACCTGTCACAAACCTATGTCAAACTGTATTTCAAACTGTAGCCAGACAAATCTTTTTAAACCGTTTTTATTATTCACAAAAAAAAAATAAAAAACATTCATACGTAGATTTCCAAAGTCACAAACGAGGGATTTAACAAAACCTCACTTTATGATTTCAACTCCATTTGATAATAAATGACAAATATTATAATTCCGTTTTTATGCAGTTTTTACGCAACTCAAACGAAAATATTTTAAAATGAATGATAGACTTTTTAAAAAAAAGCTTAAACAAATTATTTTGTTGAATAGCGAATGTGTTACAATGAAATGCAATGAATGTTACATAAGCAAATAATTTAAATTTTTTAAAAATTAATCTTTTGTTTAAATTTGTTTATTAGAAACTATAAAACTGCTTAGATTTTAACGACGCTTAAGACTCCAAAGCTGTGAAAAATTTCCTGCTTATACTTAAGTAAACAACTGCTTTCAAGTTAAAAATGTATTTGCTAAATTTTTCATAAAAAACTAAAACTGCCGCATTCAATATCGAGTAAAATCTATAAAATTTGAGAATAATTTTACTCTATCAGAGTTAACGAACTATGACACCTACCTAGGAATAAACGTGAAACGACGTCATACGTTTAACAGTGGCGCCTCTTAATCAAGTGAGGTTGCAAAAATCAAAAATTTCAAATGCCCCTAAAAAATATTGAATAAACCTATTTTACAGGAAATTGTCCACCGAATTGTCAAATATTCTACTCTTATTACAATCAGATTTTTGGTTCAGAAGATATAGTTTTACAAAGTTGACTGATTTTCAGTGTTCAAAAAACCAGACCATTTTTAGGTAATTTCCTCCGCTTTCAGATAAAGTAACTAGGTAACGGATCGTCATTCTTTTTGGTTTTATTGATACATCTATTTATTAAGAAAAGAGTAAAAAAGCTATACTGTTTGCTAGGTGTTTGTCTAGGTAAATCGATATTTACCATCTAACTGTCCATTTCTTCAATATTTCTCAACTTTGATGGAAAATGAAAAAAAAAAAACTATAAATTTCTATATTTGCCACATTTTCAAAAAAAAGTTCTTTGATTATTCCTTTACCCAATGCAAAAATTTCCAGCTGCCCGTCCTTGCCCCATTTTTTGCTAGAGGTAAAATTTAAAAAAAAGACATGGTTCCAGAAATGTGGTGCATGGATTATTGAGCAAATTTATGACATATAACCGTGTTATTTTTTCGTTCGTTATTATTAAGATATATGATTTTAGTTTTTCATTCCGTAATGCTAACCTGAGATCCTCTGTCAAATTCTGCTCCCTAAATTCAGGTGCAGATACAATTTATGGCATATAACCGTTAAAACCCATTATTATTGTTATTCCCCAAGTACGGATACGGAAATTTAAACAATGAACACACTTCGAGAAGATTTTTGGAAAATAATGCGGCTGTAACTCGAATCATTGGAATAAACAATTAAATAGTTAAGAGATTGGGAACGATCTTGAATGTATTAAACTGCAAGGAAAAAGTTGATTCTGAATAATATGGAGGATATGCCTCGAAAACTTCATAACTTTTAGCAGAATTATATCCACAGAAAAAGTTGACCCCGACACACAGTGGGTTGAAAAGCATGAAAAGTGAGGATTAATTCAGGGAAGACGTAATTTCAAAATATTGTTAATTTTTTTTAATGGATATTCATTAATGCATAAAAAAAAGTGGAAAAAAATTTGTTTTAACCCGTTAGGAGCTTTTTTGTGTTTTGGAAAAAATTATCTTTTCTTACAATTTTCGCTGTAACTTTGGAATAAAAAGCGATAAATTAGTAAATGAAATTGCAAATTAGAACTTAGTTAATGTGCTTTTAGAAAAAATAAAATTTTTTTAAAGATAAAAATGAATAAATATTAAATATCTATTTATATTATAAAAATTGAATTTTAAAATCCGATTTTATTTTCCAAATTCCACAATTCCACAAATTTAACTCAAAAAATTCACATTATAAAATAATATTATGTTTTTATTGATGAATAATTACAAAACAAACAACCATTTCAGAAAAATTAAAAAAAAATTAATTCAATTAACATTGAATATATTGCTACATTTATAATTGAAAATTTTGTATGCATTTATTGTTATTGTTTATTTTTTATTTTATATTGTTCTTATTTAAGAGAAACTTAAATATATATATATACAATTAAAATCAAAGATCCTCCGTATTATCATCACCTTCATAAATATAATCAGCATCTTCATAATTATCATCATCAATATCTTCATTAATCTCTTCTTCATCAGAAATCTTGGGCAAAATTAATAAATCTAGTGCCATCTGTGGTATATTATATATTTTTTTTGCCATAATTTTTGCTTTTAGTGGTAATTAAAGGATCCGAACTAAGAAGTAACCTATTGAATATATCTTCATTTGACTTCTTCCGACTGCATTTACAAGAATAGTGTTCTCTGTAATTTTTAAAATCTTTATTTCTAGCTTCTTGAGCTTCCTCAGATAGTTTACCTATTGGCAACAAGGCGTATCTTACTATTTCTGGCCTGTGAATAAGGCATATAATACCACGGATAGAGCTTAACAAAATGTCTGGCTGTATTCTGAGTATATTTTCTAAACTTTTCTACGTGAATCTCGTGCCCGCAAGATACAGCAATAAGTATCACATGCATTCTTTCTATCAATTCTGCATCAACTTTTGTGATTTGAGCAGAAACATCTGCATTTTGAAAAAAACGTGTGGCAGTGTTGCCATCATTAGAGTTTCCAAAACCTGGCTTTGGTTGGTCCACGATCAGTCCAGTTTTCTCTCTAAAGTCTTTTTGAATCGTAATTTTGTTACTGAAACCATTTTTTTATCATCATCAGACCTAGCCTGCCATTTTTTGATTGGAATTTTATATGATAAGTGAAGAAGACATTCAAAAAATCGTATCCATCCATGAAGTATAGATAAACCAAACTGTAAAGTTTCTGTATTTACTTCTTTACCAATCATTCTATCAACTGAATTATTTTGCAATTTGTAATTTCAGAGTTTCGATTTTTCGCTCCACTATAATGTGCATGATCATTAAAATTATTTATTATAATACTAGGTTACACATTTACAACAGCAACAATAACAATCACAGCTACGAAAATAAACACAAAACAAAAACTAAAAAAAGATTTTTTCTGTTGTGTTTTCAAGCACTTTTTTTTAATTTTATACTGGGGACTTTTAATAAAAACTTGAATATTACATTCGTTGGCAAGTATTGGCAAAATGTTTTTTTGGAATACACAAGTAGAAATCCCATATTTTACTACAATGTAAATAATTTTACCCGATATCATCTAGAATTACGTTGAAACTCAATCTCTTTTTAAAAAATACCCTCTTTTTAGGACAATTTTCAAAAAATTATTAAAAATATTTCTAAAACATTTATCTAAAATTGTTTTTTTTTAATAATACAGTCAAATACCTGAAGTTGATGCATCCATTTGAAAAAAGTTAGAATTTAAAAAAAAAAGTGAAAAAAAATTAAACTTGAAATATCTCGTTTTTCACTTTTTACCACTTCGAGCAAAATTAAAAAAAATTGTGGAACTTTGAGAGAGTATAGCAAGAAAAGTAAACAACTTAGAACAATAATTTTGACAGTTAGTGATGACCCATTTTATACTCTGTTACCCGGTATAAAAATTTATTACAAAATACTCATTTCAATTTTTGAATTAATCCTCACTTTTGACCTTTTTCAACCCAATGTGCGACAGTTGATAAAATATTGTCTCATGGCAAAGATATAATTGCCAATTGGAGAGCTTTCTGATGAAGCACATGAGTCCCTAACCAAATGTTATAAAAAAATATAGATTGCTGAACACTTTCAAATCATCAAGGCTGAGACAAAATGAGGACCTCTTCAACATGTTAGCACCATCTTCCGATCCACTTATTTCATCACTGCGGCATGTAAAGTCACGAAAAGAGTCACGGGTTGTGAGCAATATTTTTCAAAAAATTGAAAAATAAATTAAAAAAAAAATTTTTTTTTAAATCTCTTCTGGAATAATTTTCAATCATAAAAGCCTTTAAAAAGAAATATAAAAAATTAAAAATTTAAAAAATATTTTATTTTACTTGCCGTAAAATTGATTTTTCCACAAATTTCAAGTTTGCCAACCCATAAGTAGGCACCTAAAAGGCGTAAACTCAAACACTCATTTCATAGGTTGATCAATTATCTATCATACGCCTTTTAAATTTTTTGATTATCTTATTTGGTTTCAAACTTATGATTTTTGCAACGAAAGAACTCAAATGACGCCACTGTGCGTTTGTCCATCTTCTTTAAATTAATAAACCAAAGTATGGAATTTCGATTGCTGTTACTCGATTAGCCCAGAGACCTCTCGTTAACTGTGACAAAGTAAAATTATTCTTAGTATTTTTTTTTTACATAATTTACTATTCAGTGCTTCATAATTATAGGTTCTCTGGCAAATTTGACCACTTTTATTTTGAATTAAATTAAAAATTTTATTTTTCATGCTTTCAACCAAATATGTAATTATATTTTGATGAATTTTGTCCCATTCTTCCTAAATTGCTGTTTTTTATTGAAGATATGTCATCATATTGGAGGATTTTGTCATAGAAATGGTGACAAAGTTCCCCATACATTTTCCATAGGATTCACATCTGGGGAGCAATTCATTGCATCTATATTTCTTGATAAAAAAACCAACTTTTCCTGAACGTACTGTTATGCATTGGGGCGTTGTCCTGCTGTAATATAAATTTGTGTGTGGGGTATTGAGCTAGGAAAGCACTAACCCCATTCTACATGAAATGAACTGAATGTCCAGCAATCCATCTACACAAAATGCTCCTCACATCATAAGTAATCCAGCACCCAAATTTCTTTCAGAGAAGTTGAGGAGTGATTTTTTAAATCTCCCCAGTAGAGCCCCTATATCCATCGGGACCATCAACATTCCATTTTTTTTTTCCATCTGAAAATATAACCTACAGCAATTTTTATACAACCAAAAATATTTGACCTAGACCCATCTTTAATTATACCGATCGAGTCAGAATCACTTTCTGAGTTGATTTAACAATGTCCGTCCGTCCGTCCGTCCGTCCGTCCGTCTGTGTGTCCATGTAAACCTTGTAATCAAACTGCAGGTCGCAAATATGAATATATTTTGATGAAATTTGGTATGTAAGCTTTTATCGGCCATGGGATGAACGCTATTGAAAATGGGTAGAATCGGTCCATGTTCAGACCTAGCCCCCATACAAATTACCCCTATGAAATCGACATAAATTGCCATAAGATCCAAATTGTCATATAGATCTTACTCAAATTGGGTTTGTATGCGTTCATTACATCCATTAATGAGTAGTCCAAAATGATCCCTTTGGCCCCATATAGAGCTGCTTCCCGATCTTCACTTAAATCTATTAAAAAACAAAAATATTGCACTGATTTTTCTCAAATTTTGGTTGTATATATTTTTGCAAAATAAAAGAGACTTTACCAAACGTGATCAGGATCGGTCCATTTTTGGACCTAGTCCCCATATAGATATATCATCCGATATAAACTTTTTCATATCTGCAGCCAAAAAAATTAATAAAAATCCCACTCAAATTTGGTTTTTGCTTATTTTCTATGTCCAGTTAGTTGGGCCTAAGAGATAGTTTCTAAACGCATGGTATAGGGTATCGTATAGTCGGTCTAGACCGACTATAATTTTCTTACTTGTTTTTTTTGTGATTGCTGCATTTTTTAAAAGAATTTATAAATGGCTTGGCCTTTCCCAATTACTCATGCTTTCGCGAGCAAATTGAAGTCTTGCCGTTATATGGCGTTCATTACTCGAATTACCTCGATAATATAGTGGATTTAGGATCCATTACTCCACTTTTTTGTCGTATAGACTTCAGGCTGTAAGAGGAACGACTCGTCAAATGCATAAAGTATTTTTTTTTCTAAGTTTTTTTTTGCCCAAATCTTTTAGTTTTGCCATAATTACCCTGATCGTTAAAAAAAAATGTTGAATTACACAGAATCGCGAAATTTCACCTAAAGATAGTGCTTCATCTTTATACGCCACAATTTGACCTTTCTCAATATGTATGTATCTTGAGTTCATCAAAGCATGATAAATTGTATACAAAAACAAATTAAAATAGGAAAATTAGAAATGTTTTCAAATGAAAAAATTTTTAATATGGAATTTTTTTGTTAAAAAAATTAGTAAAATCTGATTAATTTTAATTTTTATTAAGATCTATAAATAGTTATTTTATTATTAATAAATAATTAGTTATTTTTTAATAAAATAATTTCTTTCATATTGGCGATGTTTTGTATTTGTTTTGGGATAATGTTAAAAAAAAGTTTGGCAATACCAGCCCAAATTAATAATGAAACGTCAAGTATAACGATATATACACACTCTTTCAGCAAGAACAACATAGAAAAATCATATTTTTTCAAAAGTTTTTTTTTCATTGAAATCTCGGGACGTATTGAACCGATGGTGATGAACTTAAATAGCAACCTGCTCAGGATGTCAATGAATCATTTTCACTAAAACTGCGCAGCCCAGCTGACTTATTGGAGACGTGATCGTGATTTCAATAGACGGACAGACGGATATCGCTATTTCAACTCCGTTTGTTATATATACCTACTATATATATATATATATATATATATATATATATATATATGTATATTAGGGTGGCCCTTAATAAAAAAAAGTGTTCAAACTTTCGGTCTCACCCCCTAGATATATGCGAATAGCAAAAACCTGAGAAATACAAAGTTTTGGGTCAATCAAAAAAAGTTTGAGGTGCCTAAAAATATAGCACAATTTTATTTCCCAACCCATAGTAAGGGTTTCATCTAGTTTACTAGAATAATTAATTTTTTTAAATATGCCAAAATTCAAAGTTTGCCCGCGGCAAGTAATGGGTTAACGTTGTTCGATTTATTGCAAATTTTTAGCATGGAAGACTTGCACATTTGGTTATTATATTTTAAGCGTCACATGTAAAAATTCAACAGCACTCACAAAATATTTGAATGTTTTGAATAAATTGTCTTTTGTTAGCATGGGATCATATGTGAGCCCAAGTCCAAAGGGATAATGGGGTCATATAATTTTTTCCGAAAACCTAGGCTATTACGATAAAATATTACATTTAAAAGTAGAAAACTGATACATTTTTGATACAAAGTATTTAGAAAGAGTACATTTACTGAATATTTCACAAAAAACTAATTTTTCTCGAAATCCGAAAAAAAAAAATTATTTGTAAACAAAATTCTGGCAGAGGAATTTACTTAAAAATTCACACAGTTAATCTCCAACATATATTTAACAAAACTTTAAAGTGCCAGATCCATTTTTTGAAATTTTGTTTAAGAAAATTTTTTAAAACTTAAAAAGGAGTTTTCAAAATTTTATCAAAAAATTTTCCATCTTTGGTCTCATTTCGCAATAGGTTAAAAACGTGATAAGAAAAGAATACTTCATGTCTGTGCGCTCCTAGATTTAGTGGTCAAAAAGAAAATTTCACGACATAGTTTTTTTTTGGCACAAAAGTGGTCTGGGGCATTTGCTATTTCTTGGCGAGTTTATATTCGATTTTGGAGTTATATAGCCTTTTAAAGAAATAATGTAGTACTGAAATCGATTCATATAACGACTTGTCAAAAAAATTAAACTGTAGAACGAAATTTTCGCAAAATCTGAAAAAAAAAAAGTCATATTTTCTTCATATAAACACACTTGAAATTTTCAGTCGCGTTGAGGCACCTCTAAATTTTTTTTGATTGACCCTGAATTTTGTATTTCTACGTTTTTTTAGTATTCACATATTTCTAGGGGGGTGAGACTTTGAATTCGAACATTTTTTTCCCCTCCATATAATGAAGGGCCACCCTAATGTATATATACTAGCAGATTCCAGCCCTCGAAATTCGAGTGCAAATTCTAGGAAATTTTATTTTTTCATTATACAAAGACCCTAAAGGGATGCTGATCAATTATAGCCAATTCACAAATCAACACAAAAAAACAAACTCATTTTTATTACAAATATATTAACAAATTTAATAAACACACGCATAGCATTGGATATTTTATGTATGTGTTAGTAGCAACTTTAAATGCAATTTATTCAAAATAAAAGAAAAGATTTAAAAATCTGTAAATCTGCAAAACGGCTAAAAATAAATACCTTTTAAATTATATACTTTTGGTCAAAATCGGGATAAAACGGTAGAACAAAACCTCGGTCACAAGAAATCGCCTAGCCTATTAATATTATAGATTATTACGACCGGAACGGCAAACTTATCTATACCCTCTGCACCTTGGTGTGGAGGGTATAATACATTAAACTCTTACTACTGCCGTATCGATTTTCCATCGAATCGAATTTCCAAAAAAAAAAAAATCATTTTGATGTTACAAGTTTCAGTTTTATAATGTTTGGGCCAAAGGTAATGTTTAAAGAACTAAAACTAAATCTTGTGATAAAATTTAAACAATGAAAACTGCAAAAACAAAATATTGCCTACGAAGCCTTGTATGGTTTTATCTGATAATTTGATGAAACATTACGTGATTCCAAGCAAAAAAAAATCCCAAAACGCAAGTGGCTTCGGTGAAGTAATATGTATAACCATTTGGGGTTTTTATGTTGTTGATTTTATAATGTTTTGTGCACGCAAAAAAAGGGCAAACGATGAAGTGAGCAGCAGCAGTAACCAACCAAGCAATGATCAGGAAGCTTATAAAAAAGATTTCTAGCAATTTGGAAAATGCAAATTTTCAAATGTTACTCAAATGTTACTTGTTCAAACACACATTTATTTGTTTTTTGTTTTTTTTTTATATTTTTTGGTAAAAAAAAAAAACATCAAAAGGCCGGATATGATGCAATCCACATCGTTCCATTGTGATGATAATGTGTTGTACATGTTAAGTAAATATTACAGAAAGTAACTGAAACATACAAAATTCCTAAATTGAAATCAAAAATTCAAATAAAACATAACGTTAATGTAGCATAAAAACATAGAAATCATCATTGCATATAAATGTAAATAATACATATGTATATCATGTTTAATATATTATAATTTTGTATTCATTTTATAATGCAAAAACAACAATAAGAAAAACCTCAATACTTTCCAATAATGTCCAATTTATTTGCAATAAAAAAAAATTGGCAGCAGCTCCACAATTCCCCATGTAGCTTCCGCATAATAGGCCAAATCATTGCACACCGCACTGCAAGTCTAAGCGAATGGAGTGCATAAAAGCTAGAAAATCTTAACTTACAAATAGACAACAAACCATATACGAACTTACACATGTAGCATGTTATGTAGCAGAAATGCAAGGAATTAATTCATATACAAAGTTTTTCTTTATAAATTCTGTGGTATTTAAAAATAGCGATTAAGTACCCAGAATCAAGAAAAAAAATGTTATTGCAAAATTTTGGAGGAAATGTCTCAGAACTGAAAATTTTCGCTTATGAAAAATTAAGTTTAAAGAAAGATTTGCAACTTTGAAGGAAACTTCTTTTAAAGCAATAGCCGAAATTAAGGGATGTTGCTTCTCATTTAAACTTAAAAAGAAGGTTGAGTAAAATTTTTTCTGCAGAAAAAGTTAATAAATATATTTGTGAGGAGCCGCAGAACGAAACATTGTTTTTTCATCATTTAAAATTTTTGGAAATTGAAGTTTATTTCGCCCCCTTATAAAACGGAATGAACCTGAAAATACATTGCGTTCATAATTGGTAATCTGTGAATCAATGTTATATAAAATTGTAACAATGCATGCGCTAATAATTATTTCTTTGCTGGAAAATTCGGTTAACCCATTAGTGCGTAGAGTCCCTTATAAGGGACGCTCGAATTTTCTACTGTAGCACTTTCAAAAATTTTAATTTTTAAATATCAAGTAGGCTATGCCATTACAGACACTTCAACGAAGCATGTTTTATTTCATTTGTTTCAATTTTTGTGATATGTGTGTTGTGTTTTATGCAAAATATGGAAAATCAATTTGTGAAAAAACAAAAAAAAAATTAAGAAAAATTATAATATTTTAAATATTATGTGAATATTTGTTATGTTTTGTGTGTTGTTATTTGCAAACAAGTGTAATGATTCAATTGATGCAAAAAATGATATGACACGTGAATATAGTAACATTGAATGCAACGTCCCCTAAAAGGGTATGAAATAAAAAAAAGTCGCTACCTGTGCGGTGGTTGAAAACAAAAAAGTTGTTTTACTAATTCCTAATTCTTGGAACTTCCCTTTTTAATTACTTTTACCTAAATCGCTATTTATTTAATGGTTTTGGGAAATTATCGACTTAGACCATTTTCTTTTCAATTGAAATTTATTGAAGAAACTGAGAAGCATATTATAGATCAAACAGAAAGCAAAAAAGACTTAGTTTTGTGGAAAATATTTTCAAAAAGCATGAAAAAAAATAATTTTTCCAACATTTTGCTTCATAAACACCACAAAAATTTTCTAAATCATTTTTTTAAAAAATTTTGATTGTTGCACAGGTCTCTAGCAATAATTTGGCTTTTACAGATTGAAAAAATATCAATTAGTCGACGAGTTATAGCAAAAAAACCATATAAACAAGATGCTGAAAATCGGCATTTGACTGCACAGTTCAAAGGTCGATTAAAAAAAAAATTCGAACTAACATAAACAAACGCCGCGATACGGGTCTTCTAATTTAGCCCTATTTTCACCTCTAACTATCAGAATCGACCTAACTTTTGCTAACCTAAATTTTTCCACAGTGTAATTCCACCAAGTGCTGAGGCTCAATTATGCAAAACTCCAACAGAATTTTTATACCCTATACCACTATGTGGTTTGGGTATAATGACTTTGTGCTGTTGTTTGTAACAACCAAAAATATTTGACCTAGACCCATCTTTAATTATACCGATCGAATCAGAATCACTTTCTGAGTTGATTTAACAATGTCCGTCCGTCCGTCCGTCCGTCCGTCCGTCCGTCTGTGTGTCCATGTAAACCTTGTAATCAAACTGCAGGTCGCAAATATGAATATATTTCGATGAAATTTGGTATGTAAGCTTTTATCGGCCATGGGATGAACGCTATTGAGAATCGGTCCATGTTCAGACCTAGCCCCCATACAAATTACCCCTATGAAATCGACATAAATGGCCATAAGATCCAAATTGTCATATAGATCTTACTCAAATTGGGTTTGTATGCGTTCATTACATCCATTAATGAGTAGTCCAAAAATGATCCCTTTGGCCCCATATAGAGCTGCTTCCCGATCTTCACTTAAATCTATTAAAAACAAAAATATTGCACTGATTCTTCTCAAATTTTGTTTGTATATATTTTTGCAAAATAAAAGAGACTTTACCAAACATGAGCAGGATCGGTCCATTTTTGGACCTAGTCCCCATATAGATATATCATCCGATATGAATTAATAAAAATCCCACTCAAATTTGGTTTTTGCTTATTTTCTATGTCCAGTTAGTTGGGCCTAAGAGATAGAGTTTCTAAACGCATGGTATAGGGTATCGTATAGTCGGTCTAGACCGACTATAATTTTCTTACTTGTTTGATTTATTTTTTTCCGAGGATATTTTAAGACATTTTGTGGAGCAAACAAACTTGTATGGACTCCAAAAGAATAAACATTTACAAGTAACATTGGACGAGATGAAAGTATTTTTAGGAGATATGTCTGGATACGCCAAGTATCCCAATAAAAGATTGTATTGGTCACACAAACCTGGCTGTTCTAAACTGCTCTGTAATAGCATGACAATGAAGAGGTTTGAACAAATATTAAATAAATTCCATTTGAATGATAACCTTCAAATCAATGATATGGATCGCCTTTACAAAATTAGACCTCTAATAAATCACCTAAATGCGTCATATCTTCGACACGGTGAGATTGATGAAAATTTATCAATCGATGAAAGTATGATCCCGTATTATGGCAAGCATTATGCCAAGCAGTATATTCGCGGGAAACCAATCTGATTTGGTTTTAAAAACTGGGCGTTAAATTCAGCTAACGGTTTTATGATTAAATATGATATATATATGGGAAAAACTGCAGAGTCTGCTCCCAAAGGATTTGGTGTTGGTAGTGATAAAGTGCTTGACCTTCTCTCAACAGCTAATGTTCCATCTAATAAAGGATTCAAGATAATATAACCAAAGTATTCCCATTTTAAAAATACAACTAATTTTATTATCCATCGGAATATGTACTTTCGCTCAATCCCGGTAATGAAAAAAGAAGAAAGGGGATCTGTAGATCATAGATTTACAAATAATAGAAACATATTGCTCACACGATGGAAGGATGACAATGTTGTCATAATTGCAACAAATTTTGATGTCAATGAAATAGGATCGTGCAAACGATTCGTTTAAGGGTGCTGTAAGCATTTCCCAACCAAAAGTGTTTCATCGATATAATATGGGCGTGGGAGGCGTTGATAAGATGGATCAATTAGTTGCAGTCAACCGCTCGCGAATAAGACAAAGGAAATGGTGGTGGCCAATATTTGCATATCTCCTCGATGCCTCAGTTGTTAATGCAATGATCCGACACGTGCGTCTCTTGTTAGTTTTCGCCGAAATTTTGCTGCATCCTACCTTGAAACGTATGGCACCCCATCTATGAAAGGTTCGCGCACTAACAATGTAACGACAGATACACGATATGAATACTCTAAAACTGATAAACGATGTGGGCATTGCGAAAAAAAAATACAAACTTTATTTACAACAAATGCGAAAAAGGGCTTCACCTCAAAGAATGCTTTAAAACTTATCATACGCCTAGTGTACCCACTGCGCAGTGTCCCTTATAAGGGGCGGTCCGTTACTCCAAAACTATAAGTTTTTTTTTAATAAAATGTTTTTAAAACGAATTAATCAGATCATTTTTTATTAATAATTGGTGAAAATTATTTAAGAAAAGTGGCCAGGGAACTTCATCCACTAATGGGTTAATATGTTTTCTTTCCAAAAATAAACGTATATTACCCAAAACTCCCATTAATTAAAAATACCGTTATTAAAATCCCTTACATCCCAATACTTAGCATATTAAAGCGTTCAAATAGTATATCACAAATGCAACAAAGTCTTTATTTAGCAAAAATAATTAATTAATTCCTTTATTTATTTAATGCAATCATATATTCTATTTTTCGTAGAATTTATTAATTTATTCAAAAGACCTTGATTAACCCTCCGATGAGTGAGAAGGTCCCCCCCCCATGGAATTCTCTGTATTCGAAGAGTATTTTGTTGCGCATCTTTTGGAAAAAAAATCAAGCCGATCGGATCATTACTTTAGGAGTTATTGAGGTTTTAGTGAGAATAGTACGCGGACGTGTGAATAGGTCCGTATGGACCTTGTACTGAATTTCACTAATAAATGCATGTTTTTGGGCATCATTATAATTTTTTTTATTGTTTCAGCACATAATTTACTTGTTGTGAATACAAAGACCTAAACTCAAAGACATTAGGGATGATGATAAAAACAAAAAATTCTAAGAAAAATTCGACGACATGAACTTTATTGCTTTCAAGGAATTTTTTGTTCTTAGTATTTTGTTCTTGGAATTTTTTGTTCTTAGTATTTTGTTCTTAGTATTTTTTGTTCTTAGTATTTTTGTTCTTAGAATTTTTTCTTAGAATTTTTTGTTTTTATCATCATCCCTAATGTCTTTGAGTTTAGGTAGACGTACGAAAGAGTATAAAAGAAGTTGTAGTTTCGTAAACCAAATCAGTCAAAGTTTAGATAGCGAAGAGTAAATTCGTGTGTGATAGAAACAAAAATATAAATATGGCAGATGCAAGTAATTTGGACGTGGCTGAAATTGTTGTACGCCGTAGTACACGTTACCAGCAAATGACTGCGGATGAAAGGCGTGCAGCTGATAGTAGATTTGCTGATTTTATGGACGAAGACATGGATGAAGAAATTGATTGAGGCAGGGAGGTTACAGCTGCTTGGAATTTGGCGAATCCCACGAAGAAAAAGGAGTGGAAGCCAGTGACAGTGAAAGAGTTTGACGCCTTTGTAGCTATTCTTTTGTATGCTGGACTCACAAGATCAAACCATGAACCAGCTATGGAATTATGGGGCGCGACGCGTTGCCCAATATACAAAGCTGCGTTGTCGTACGATCGCTTCATGTGTATAAAGCAATTTATTCGATTCGACAATGGAAATACTCGACAACAGCGACTCATCAACAGCAAAACTGCGGCTATTGACGACATTTGGCAAATGTTGCAACATAACTTGGCAGCAGCTTACACTACTCATCAAGCACTAACAGTTGATGAGCAGTTGTTCCCTTACAGAGGTCGGACCCGCTTCACACAATACATTCCGTCAAAGCCAGCTAAGTATGGTTTGAAAGTATGGTGATTATGCGACTCACAGAGTTATTATCCTGTGAAGGGAATGATATATTCTGGAAAACTGCCAAACCAACAACGGGAGATAAACCAAGGGCAGAACGTAGTGCTGGATCTTGTGGAAAAATATTTAGATGTTGGCCGTACTATATACGCGGATAATTTCTTTACCACTCTTGACTTGGCGCGTATTTTGTTGAGGAGGAAGACCGCATATGTTGGTACAGTGCGCTACAACAAAACATTCATTCCACAGACGTTCAAGAAGAACCCGAAGCGCACCATCAATAGTACATTATTTGGGTTCAACGAAGGGGATATAGCGTTATGCTCATACGTGCCGAAAAAAAATAAGTGGTGAACGTGCTCTCCACAATGCACTACACCTGCCTCGTTGACGAGCAAACCGAGAAGCGGAAGCCCTATGCCATATTAGATTACAACGCCAACAAATGCGGCGTTGATACCATGGATCAAATGCTAGGCACTTACAGCTGCAAAAGAGCAACACAGCGATGGCCGTTGGCCATGTTTTATAATATGCTGGACGTCGCTGCATTGGCTGCTTTTACGATTTACAACGAAATGAAGCCTATAAAAAGGAGTGACAGACGGTGGTCGTTCTTGTTACTGCTAACGAAACAATTGGCCACACCAAATATCGAAGAACGTGCCCTGAACAACCATATAACCTCATATCCAAGGATACGCAATGCAATGGAAGCACTCGATGTCAGGGTAAGAAAAACATCTTCAAATTCAAGAATAGAATATATATTTATTTGTTTTTTATTTTTCATTTCAGGTATTACCAAGACCGATGAAAGGCAATGCACCGTCGTTTGCGGCTAGGTCAAGTAGACCCTCATGTCGCCTTTGCCGTTCTGAGTACGGGCGGCAGCGGAAAACGCGGGCATACTGCTTCGGCTGCGGCAACGCTGTTTGCGGAGATCATAGCACACTTTTACATCGCTGCAACACTTGCGCACAGGGCGGGGGACAAGAAGTACACGCTCAAAAACAATAATTTTTAAACTTTTTTATAATAGTCTTAAGAAAATTCAAGCAAAAAAAAAAAAATTTAAAAATTTAAAAAATTATTTTTGTATGTAGAATTTAGTTATAAACAATAAAAACAAAAAAAAAATTTTTTATATGAAAAAAACATGATTTACAAAAAAGGTCCGTAGGGACCTTTTCACACGGCCGTGAAGTTCAGAACTGTCACTCATCGGAGGGTTAAGTGCTTCCAATTCATTGAAAATTGAAATTTTTAGTTCATTTACATTCATGTATTGACTATTGTCAGCATAAATTCGCCTGACGAGAATTCCCTATATGTTTTCTATGGGGTTCATATCAGGAGAGCAAGCAGCCCATTCCAAAACATCGACATTATTCGAGCTTAACCATTATTTTGTGAATTTGCGGGCATGATTATTATTTATTTGTTATTTTCTAACATTAAACAACTTACATCTGACCAATTGGTACCCATATTATTATTGCAAAACTCCAAACGTGCATTAATATGACGTTTCAAAAGACGAGGAATTTTCTTCTTTCTTTATCTTCGAATATGTTTGGAAGATTCAAGAACATTCCAAATGGTAGTTTTGCACACTTTGTTAGAAACGCATCCAGCAAGTTGGGCACAGCTTTTAGTACTGTTGCTTCCTGTATTCGAAATAAGTCGACGCTCGCATCCATTCAACTTATTTTTTCTACCACTGCTTTTATTTTTGCCATAATTTTCAATATTTTTCAAATAATTATAAATAACCTTTCCATTTCTGCCAATTTCACTTGCAATTTCTGCTTTTGATGCACCATTTTCGAACAAAATTCAAATTCGCTTAACACTTTTCCTAGTGGCATTTTGCTTATTACTAATGTTTTTATTAAAACTAAATAGAATTTGTTGTATTAAAACGGTACTTTTTGTCAAAAAAAGACTTTTTTGCATTTGTTCTATATTTGTGAACGCTTTAATATGGTAACTACTGGGATGTAAGAGATTTCGATAACGGTATTTTTAATTAATGGAAGATTTGTGTAATATAAGTTTAGTTTTGGAAAGAGAGCATATTAATACACGTTCCACAAAGAGATGATAATTATAGCATGCATAGTTAAAATTTTATATAACACTGATTCACAGATTACCAAATGTGCTATCATTTATGAACGCACTGTAGTATCAAGTTTTTTACTTATCAAAAGCTGCATCAAACTACCATAAGTCACCACATTAGATGTAAATAAAATTGATATCAAATGACTTTTTTATTGGAAAAAGTACGTACGTCAAACAAACAGACAATATTAAGAAATGTTATGAACACAAATTAATAAAAAGGGAACTCATTTGTTTGTTTTTTTTTTAGTTTTATTGCTAAATGTATTGCATCTTTCATTGAAGCAAAAAATGCAACAGCACGATAAAGTGACAGACTATGAAAAAAGTTCGTTTTGGTACAAAAAAACATACAAAACTATGTCTTGTTATGCAACAATTTGGTTAAAAAAATTATGCTAATTAATTTTTTTTTCTAGAAGATTTTTACCCAAATATTACAAAAATGGAAAAATGCAAAAAGTAAGTTTTGCTCTGTACCTCCTCATATGTATGATTATCTAACAATCTACGAAATATTCTATTGAAAAAGATTTTCTATAGGGAAATGTCGCAGAATCTAAGAGTTAGTTTAAAGTTTAACATCTCAGAATTATTCATAAGTGATCTTTTCGGACAAAAAGTGTCGCATTTTATTTGGACCTTTTTCTACAAGTGTATTTTTTATGTATTCCGAATTAAGAGCAACCCTATCTTATACATCAATCGAAAGGTCTCAAAGTGCTGTGTTCATAAAACGCAAAAAAAATTTATTATTATACTCTTTGTAGTCATAGGGGTAAAATATTCAAAAAAGGGGAACAATGGGGAAATATTCTCACACTATAACCTGAAAAAAGTCAATGGCTGCAATTTTTTGCGACTTGCAAGATCTGGACTTTGAGACCTTTCGATTGATGTATATGATAAGGTTGCACTTAATTCAGAATATAATTAAAAATACACTTTTTTTTTAAAAGTGCAAATAAAATGCGACATTTTTTGTCAGAAAAGAAAACGGCATTAGTTTTTTCTATATTTGAGAATATTTCCTTAAGCAACTAGAAAAAAACTTAAAATTTAAAAATAAAAAATTCTAATGGAAATTCGTAAAATGGAAGAAATATTTGTTTCGAAAGCTTTTGGAAATTTTCTATAGAAATAATTTTTCATAATCCAAAGATGTATGTTTGAAAATAATATCTCACATTCTGAGAGTTCCTTTTAAAACTTACCATCTCAGAATTTTCCATAAAACAAATGTTTTCTATATTTAAGAATATCTTATCAGAAAGAGGAAAAAGCTTTAAGAATACTCCTATATCCATATATTGGACAAATATTCGTTCAAAAATTTTGAAAATTTTCTGTAGAAATATTTTTTCAGAATCTAAAAATGTTGCTATAAAAATAATATCTCAGAATTTGAGAATTCTTCTATATTTTAAGATATTTCCTCAGAAACTGAAAAAAGAGCTAAGAATTAAATAATATAAAAATCAGAGAATAAATAAGAAACATTTGTTAGGAATCAAGTAAAATGTCTTAGGACCTAAAGTCCTAAAGACCTAAAATCTTAGAATTTTCCCTACGAAAAATGTTTTAAGGTTTAGCAACTCAGAATTTTACATTAGAAAAATGTCTTAAAATCTTTAAGGTTTTGCTATATTTAAAAATATCTCATCAGAAACTGGAAAAAGATTTAAGAAATTTTTAAAAATTTAAGAAATATTCTATTGGAAAGTTTTTCGAGCTTCTCTATAGAAATAATGTCTTAGAATCGTAAAGAATTTCTAAATGAAAAGTTTTTAAAAATCTGAAAATTAGCTTGAAAACTGAACTTTTGAAACTCTGAAAATTAGCTTGAAGACTGAACTTGTATTAGAGTGTGACGGGTGTGACCATAATACTCACATTTTTGGTTTTAATTCAAAAATATAAAATTTATAATTAAAAAAAGGCTGCGATACCCAAGGATGTTAATCTTAAAATCGTTTAATAACAGGTAGACACTGAAAGAACATGATTTCTGCTCAGAATGGATATTAGAAAGCCGTGACGGGTGTGACCTTACAAATTTTAGCCTTTCAAGAATTATGTCTTTCAGGTTGTATACTGTAAAATTTTGCGTAGAACACGCACAATTATTTTGATGTAGTTAATTGTTTTAAGTATTTTTCATTGTATTGTATCCTTACTGTCTGCAAAAAATAATTTTTGCTTAAAAAAAAACTTTTTAGAAAATGTGACGGGTGTGACCTACTATGAAAACTCAAAAAGAGATAAAACTTTTTATTGTCTTCAATTATATATGTTTTAAAGTTTTTTTTTTTAATTTAGATAAATATGTATAGTAAACATGTGAATATTGTTTATTGGTTTGACGCCTTCACACCTTTTTTTTAAAAAAAAATAACTATTCTGCATTAAGCAGAGTTCAGAAAAAAACACACACTGAATAAAAAACTGGTACATATATGTAAACAAACATAACTTAGACCAACACACACATATTTTTATTTTCATATCAATTATGTGCGTTTCAAAATTTTCTACGGTGCCCAACACCATCATGACTGTGTTCGTTTTAATATTTCGTTATTTACACGAACATTTTTCTATCACGTACTTTTTGTTTCGATCACACATAAACCACACAGATTCGAATGTTGCTTTATTTGAAGTTCGTGTTCTGGTACGTGTACTGAAAAAAAAAACAGAACATGTACAATAAACAGGTTCGAGTTCAGTTATATTTTAAGTCGTGTTCTGGCTCGTGCACTAAGAAAAAACAGAACATGTACAATAAACAGGTTCGAGTTCATTTATATTTTAAGTCGTGTTCTGGCTCGTGTACTAAAAAAAAATAGAACATGTACAATAAACAGGTTCGAGTTCAGTTATATTTTAAATTCGTGTTCTGGCTCGTGTTCTGCGAAAAATTGAAACATCAATTCGCGATCTGATACACCCCGATAAAAACGACGACAATTGTTTCAACCAAATTTATTAAAATTTTATTGACCCTTTTTCATGACTTACGTTGCAAATTGTTTACAATTGTCAAATATTTTAAAATTTTATTGGCCCTTTTTTTTGTGATTTACTTTGAAATTATTTACAATTGTTTTTATTGACTGGTTTTTATTTTAATAAAAGATGGTAATAAAATACATAAGACACAAAAACTGCACACTGCACTTAAATCTTTCTTGCAGGTTTCAATCAGACATGTAAATTTTTTCGTTTCGCTATTAAAAGTTGCGTATTTTTTATAGCAAAACTTATTTCTGTTATTGCTTTCAAATTGTTTTAATTTTCACAAAATATTTGCAATTTACACAATAACACAGTACACTTATAGATCACGATCTAATGAAAACTGAACCACTTTTAATGAATAAATGACGCACGCACTCGCTATTTATTGCAAAATCAATTGCGTGAAATTGTAACCTAAGTCATAAAAAAGGGACAATAAAATATGAAAATATTTTTTTGGGTTTTTTTTATTGACACTCATGAAAATATTTTTTTGGGTTTTTTTTATTGACACTCATTGAGTTTTTATGCAAAAAATCCCAAAAAATCATTGAGAAAAGGATTGTGCATTGACACTAATTGGTTCGCAAATTAAGGGTGGGTGATTGTGTTTGATGCAAAATTTGTTTGTGTCTAAAGTTATTTGTTACCAAAAAAAAAAAAGATCCTAACAACCAACAAGTGTGTCTTTTATGCCGCAAAATTGGGTTTTTCGTCTATGACACTAATTGGTTGCGAAAATAGGGGTGGGTAATGCAAAAAAACCCAACAACCAACAAGTGTAACTTTTATGATGCTAAATAGTTTTTGTGTCTTAAGTATTTATTACCCTATTTTATTAAAATAAAAACTAGTCAATAAAAACAATTGTAAATAATTTCAACGTAAATTACAAAAAAATGGCCAATAAAATTTTAAAATATTTGACAATTGTAAACAATTTGCAACGTAAGTCATAAAAAAGGGTCAATAAAATTTTAATAAATTTGGTTGAAACAATTGTTATCGTTTTTATCGGGGTGTATCAGATCGCGAATTGATGTTTCAATTTTTCGCAGTACAAGAACCAAAACACGAATTTAAAATATAACTGAACTCGAACCTGTTTATTGTACATGTTCTATTTTTTCTTAGTACACGAGCCAGAACACGACTTGAAATATAACTGAACTCGAACCTGTTTATTGTACATGTTCTATTTTTTCTTTCAGTACACGTACCAGAACACGAACTTCAAATAAAGCAACATTCGAATCTGTGTGGTTTATGTGTGATCGAAACAAAAAGTACGTGATACAAAAATGTTCGTGTAAATAACGAAATATTAAAACGAACACAGTCATGATTGTGTTGGGCACCGTAGAAAATTTAGAAACGCTCATAATTGATATGAAAATAAAGATATGTGTTAGCTGCTTTTGAACAGAACATTGTGTGTTTCATGTGCGTATTTTCTGAACCTTGGCATTAAGTCTTTTTTAGATGTGTAAAGAATGGCAATGTTATTCAATTGCTTTTTTTATACTAGATATTTGAAACAGTCCAACGGTGTTTTCATAATACATTCCCGAGCTTTAATCGCTGTCCATAATGTTCTGTTTACAGTTGCGTCGATACCATCCTTTACCATGGCCACTAGCAAAAAAATTCAAGTCACTTCTAATTCAAAATCCTGCGGCGCATTACAAATGTTAAAAATATTATAACGATTTTTAAATTGAGATGCACAACCATCCGAAAAAATGTGCACAACTTTCAAATCAACCTTTGTTTTGAGTTAGAAAACCCAAATATTATGTTTATTGTGGCTTATATCGTCGCGATTTTTCCGATCGCGAGTAGATAATGTTTTAATTTTTTGATGTACGCGTTGCAGTACACGTGCAAGAAAACTAACTTAAAATAAAGCTACACTCGAATCTGTGTGGTTTATGTGTGTTCGAAACAAAAAATACGTGATAGAAAAATGTTCGTGTAGATAACGAAATATTAAAACGAAACACAGTCATGATTGTGTTGGGCACCACACAAAATTTAGAAACACACATAATTGGTATGAAAATAAAAAATGTGTTGGCTGCTTTAGAACAGAACATTGTGTGTTTCATGTGTGTATATTCTGAACCTTGAAAACTAAGTAAATTGATTTTTTTCTGTGTAGGGCAGTTCTACGTGGAATTACCCATTATTATTTATGTAGTTTCGTGCTTATCGTCCCAACATTTCCAAATAGAAATGTCACAAAAAATATTTTTAAACTCTTTCTTTTAACTCATACTCTCTTTCTGTCCGTCGTGGGTCAACCCCATTCCCCCCTTATCCAATTGATCTGAAACTTGGCCCATGGTCTTGTTGTGACTACAGATTAATTTTGGAGTAGTCTCGCACAGTCACACATAGTCACGTACAGTCACGGAGTGATCTTAATGTCATTTCCCCTCGTCCGTTCGATCTGAGACTTGGTCCATACACTTGCTGTGAAAAAAAGATTAACTTTGACTTAGTCAAGCACAGTCACGCATGGTCACGCACAGTCACGGAGAGATTTAAAACGGATTTCCCCTTATCCAATCAATCTGAAACTTGGTCGATATACTTGCTGTAAAGAAAGATTAACTTAGACATAGTCACGCACAGTCTCGCATAGGCACGCTCAGTCACGGAGAGATTAAAACCTCACTTCCCCTCATCCGATCGATCTGAAACTTGGTCCATAGACTTGTTGTGATCAAAGCTTTGAATCTCACGGAGAGATTCAAAACTCATATGCATAAGGAAAGAAATAGTTTTAATAAAAACTTTGTTTTTATGGGTTAGGTTATTTTCAGATCCAAATATGAAAAAACTATAGGATATTTATTTATAGGACATTTGGTCGTCAACCGACAATGGGACATATACATAGCAAGCAATTTACTTTAATCGAAGCGATTTTTTGCGAAGACTTAATAGAAATTTTTGGCGATCATGTTTTGTGCTATGCCCAACAAAGTTGGGAAGTGTTGGAGCCGTTTTCGAGTAACGGCCATTTTTTTATGTTCATTTTTAATTGTTTTTTTTTTTTAAATTAATTTTTTAGATATATAGTATTCTTTTTTTATATATAATCTGCTTGTTTTTTCTAATTCATTTGATATTTAAATTAATAATAAATAAAAATAATGAATAATGATTAATTATTTATTTTTTTTATGGGAGGTGCCACGCCTACATTACTGTCACTATAATAATGCATGTATGTACTTATAATATACTTGAATTTTGTTCTAAAACCAATTCCAATTTGGTCTTTTGGAATGAACAGGCATCTGAATCTGTGCACTCAGATTTCAAGACAACATGGACCAGATTTAAAAGAACACCGGGAAATATTGAAAATGTTTAAAAGGGCTAATTGTGAATACAATTCGCTATATATTTAATATATTTAAGTTCACAATTTATTTATTATTAATTTAAATATAAAATTAATTTAAAAAAAAAATAAGAAAACCATATTATGTATAAAAAAAAGAATACTAAAAAAATATTTAAAAAAAACAATTCAAAATTAACAAAAAACTAACAAAAGAAAATACAAAAAAAATAGTATGGCCGGTAAGTTTTTAAAAATTCGAAAATTTTTTATGAGTTGTTTTATTAGCAATATATCTCTTAATCTGAGAGATTTTCCATTAAATAACGATACTTTTTAGAAAAGAAATAAAACTCAGAATTTGTGAGGTGTTATTAACAAAAATGTCACAAGATTATAATTTTTTTAAGAAAAAATTTTTTTTTAATTTCTAAGCATTTTTATGTATACTAGTATAGCCCAGCACTCGAAATTCGAGTGCAAATTCTAGGAAATGTTATTTTTTTATTCAATTCTTGTCCTATGTTTTTTAATCTATATATGTGTATAAAAAACTTATGAATATTTAAATGAATCAATTTTAGCAATTCACAATTCAACACAGAGCGTCTGATACATAATTTAAATCATTCGCATTAACAGAGTGTAACAAATTATTATATATATTTTATTTTATTTTATTTAATTTAAAATATTTTTAAAACAGATTAAACATAAATTTTATAATTCTCGACTTCTCCTCCACATGAACTATAACTATGCCAATTTTTTCACAGTCCTCCGTGCCCGCATATTGCTTAAAAAGGGAACTAAAAATTTACTTTCACATATTAATATATAGATAATCGTAGATGTGTTTGTTTGGAACAAATGATCTCCGGTAACATAAGAACTTTCTTAGATTGATTCCATAATAGGTTCGGTTTGAGCTCTTGTGGGTATTTTTATTTTTGAACCAATGGGTTAGTGGGCGTGGTACCTGCCACAGAAAGTAACATATCTAGAGTACCATAAAAACAACACTTTGTTAATGTTCATTAGTTCTTAGTGAACGTTGTGGAGCCAAAAATTTACAGCATCGGATTAGTGGGCGTGGCAACTCACATACAAAACAAATTTTTAATTTAAACTCTCATGTTTATGTAAACGGAATATTTTAAAACCACATGTAAAGCTATGTATTTCCTAAATTTGACTAGGGCGAAACAACGTCTGACGGGATCCGCTAGTTTCTGCATGAGAATTAAGATTTTTAAAATTCGCCGTTTAAAAATTTACGGATTTTTATACCAAAAATTTTTCCTCTTAGAATGCCATAAATGAAATCATGAATAAACATTTTAATTCTTTCACTACTCTGATACGAACACATGACACACATAAATAATAAAATTGGTTAAAAATACTAGATTAAACACAATAAACTATAGACAATAATATAAACGGCAGCAGCCGGCAAAAAAAAACGTAAACTACAAACAATTGCCGTTAAATCTTTTGCGATAAACGCATCAACAAACACGCTTGTTGTTTGTTGTTACTCTCCTGATGGTGTTGTTAAAGCTGTTGCTGCTGTTTTCGATACGTTTGTATTGTGCATGGCAACGCCTAAAGTTCAACTTTTCAGCAACAGTTTAATGCGAATTACAACAATAGCAGTAACAACTACAAAAACAAAAACAATAGGATCAACAAACCAGAACTGATTTGCAACAAAACTGTTTGTTACGACCACCAATGTGTATTTCTTTCTATATGATCTGGTGATCAGTTTTATGTTGATGATGATGGTGGCGATGATGCTTTTGATGATAATGATGATGTTTATTGTGTGTATCCGCTTATAAAATTGCAATTGCTGTTGAAAGAAAAGTGACAGAATAGCTAAAAAAAATGACAACAGGTTTGATTTAAGTTTATCTACCGACCAACACTTAAACAAATAAGAATATTTTTGGGTAATGTTTACAATCTGAAAAATTCGTTCTCTATGGAAGAATAATTGTTAAAGAATAATTTTGTAATAAAAACTTTTATTTTAAAGGAAAAATTGTTCTGAAGAAAAAACTTAAAATCTATAACTAATTTTTAAATCAGATTCCCATATTAAGCAATTTTTCTTCTATGAGTCTATGAGACAATTCTTTTTTGATAAGCATACAGATAATTTCCCATATTCAGAATGTGTCCACTTTTTCCCCTTGAATTTACTGCAATGTTTTCCTATTTTTCATTAAAAAAATAAAATTCTTTGTAAAATTTTCTTCGAAAGAATTTATATTCAGAGGGATAATAACAACGACAAAATTCTGAGGTTCATATCCTATATGCAACTTTTATTTAAGATTAGCAAATGTCGCAGATTCTGAGATATTTCTCTTTTAGAGAAATCCTTATTATTCCCATTATTTTCCTAATGAAAAATGTTGGTCTTCTAGGAAATTTTCTATAAATAAATTTTAATTTTCTTATTAATAATTCTCTTCAGAACAGTTGACACGTTTTGAATTCCTATATACTAAGAACATACTTTGCAGGTCATTACAAATTTTCTCTCACTTTATCTTAATTTTTTTCTACAATTATACTATGTAGGGTATAATATATGTGTGGTTAGGATATACTGACTTTGTACTGATGTTTGTAACTACCAAAAAAAAATCTTTTATTATACCGATCTGTCCGTCAAACTACAAGTCGCAAATATGAACACATTTTGATGAAATTTGGTATATAAGCTTCTATCGGCCATAGGATGAATGCTATTGAAATTGGTGAAAATCGGTGCATGTTCAAGCCCAGTCCCCATAAGAGAAACTTAAATTGCCATAAGATCCAAATTATCATATAGTTCTCGGTAAAATTGCGTTTATGTGTGTTTAATACATTTATTAATAAGTAGTCCAAAAATAAGCCCTTAGTCATAATCCCATATAAAGCTGCAACCCGATCTTCACTTAAACCTATCAAAAACAAATATATTTCACAAATTTTTTTCAAATTTTGTATGTATATGTGACTTTACCAAATATGATCAGGATCGGTACATTTTTCGACCAAGTCCAATATCCAATATGAACTTTTTCAGAACTGCAAAAAATAATTACAATTCCACTCTGATTTGGTTTATGCTTATTTTCTATACCTAATTAGTTGGACCTAAGACCAATTCCAAACGCATAGTATAGAGTTCATGCACAGTCGGTCTAGACCACGGTTCCCAACCTTTTGGGGTAATCGTATCCATTTGTAACAATTTGGAATCTTACGTACCCCTAACTTTTATTGATATTTATATACAGAAAAAGTAATAACAATATTGTATATAAAAAAAAATTATTCACATAATATTTAAAAGTAATTAATTAAAAATTAAAAAAAAAAAATTAAATTCAGTGGGAACGTCAACCAATTGTTGTATTCGTGGTAGGGTGTTTGAAAGAGCCAACCCCATGTCATGTTCTGCCTTTAGTTTGTTCCTTAATTTTGTTTTATGGACACAAGCACTGAAAATCCAGATTCGCAAAGGTAAGTAATGACAAACGGAACAAGAGCTTTCAACGCCCGTTTGACCAAAACAGGATATGCCTCGCTTTGCTTACATCAGAATATATCCAACGCCATTGTTTCAAAGACACTGCTTATTTTTTTGTTATTCCGCAATTCAATGAGCTCAATGAGATCCAATGAAACGGTGAAAGGGTTTCTTATCCATTTATCAACTACAAATGTGCGAGGAATAATTCGATCGAAAGTAATTTGAAAATTTTCCAGATGCATTTTAATGCAGTTCAAACCTTGATATCAATTTCACGCTTAACTTGCAAGGAAACTATTTCATCAAAAACCGAAAAATTGGCGTAATTTTCACTTTTAACTCTTCTGCCACAGAGAGCCAACTTTTCTTGAAATGAGTGATATATTTAAGGAGTTTAGATGGCTAAATATATGTGCAAGGTAAGCTAAAGAGAGCACAAAGCTAGTATCCATGAAGTGAAGCAAAAGAGTTGATTCTTTGTCACGTAGAAATGTCTCAATTTGAGGTCTAAGTTCCAAAACCCGGCTAAGAACTTTTCCTCTGGATAGGCAACGTACTTCTGTATGCAAAACAAGTACAGTATGTGCGCACCAAACTTCTTCGCACAACACTTTAAATAATAGGCGGTGATTCAATGCCCTTGATTTGATAAAGTTTACGGTTTTCACGACAATATCCAATACCTCTTTGAAATAAGAAGGAAGAGTCTTTGATACCAGAGCATGACGATGAATAACGCAATGACTAGAAAAAACATTTGGCTTTATCTGTTTCACAAGAATAGCTGGAGCACCATCAGTACAAATAGCTCCCACATTGTTCCAAGAAAGCCTATAGGTATGCAAAAAAATTATTCATAATTGACATAATATCCACAGCCTTTGTAGTTTCTGTCGGAGGTTCACAAAAAAGAAAATCTACTTTGATTTCAATCAATTGCAACCCAATGAACTTTCTTGTATTTGTTCCAAAATCTGCTTTAAGACATCTTCTGACATACCATTAATTCGGTCGTGAATAGTGTTGTTGTATAGTGGGATTTGTGATATATTAAGTTGCGCGTCCTTACCACACATAATTTCCGACATTTCCATCGCACATGGTTTAATCAAAGTTTCTGTGATTTTATGAGGTTTTTTATCTTTCGCAATCCTCAATGCCACACGATAACTTGCTTCTAAAGCTTGTTTTTTCTCGGGAAGAAATCCGTGATTGGTGAGCTTTTCGCTTGTTTCAAATCGGGCTCTCTTAATTTTGAATAAAGCTTCTGTATCATTAATGTTGTTTGGGTGGACTGCTTGTAGATGTTCCTTAAGTTTTGATGGTTTCATATAACCAAAGTATACATTATGGCCTTTGCAATCCATCTTTGTCAACTAAGAAAGTGAAGCCGAATTGAATACAAGAGTCCTGATAACAACGCTTCTTTGATATTGTGATAGTATGGGTTACCTGTCGATAAGAGAAAAATAATTATTTTTGGAATCTAAAACAAATAATTATGCACTGGTTTATTTATTGTACTTACCAAAATAAATCGAAAACCGTTATATATATTTATTTTTTGTACACGTTTTAGTAGTAAAAAAATTTGAATATTAAATTAAATTTGATAATTAAATTACATCAATAGTGCACGGAGAACCGAAAAATATTAAAAACTCAGGAACTTTTAAAAATCAACCAAACCCTTGCAAGTAATTTTTATAAGGAATCTTCTTACTATTTTGCTATTATATATGTCTCTTTTCTATGACAACCAAAATTTCAAAGCCTACTAAGGCCGAGGCCACGCAATGAGCGGCAAAGCGGCGAGCGGCAGAGCGATGAGCGGAAAAAAATTAAAACATATGAAATACTACTGAAGTGGCCACACAATGAACGGCATGTGAGTGGCATTTCTGAGCGTCTAAGCGGTGCCGCTCAGGAATAGAACTTGTTCTAATTTTTAGTTGTTTTCTGAGCGGCAAAGAATAAAAATTGCAAAAAAAAAAAAAGAAATCGCTGTTGTTTGTTTTGTCAATCTGTAGCGCGATTCAGTTACTTCTTTTTAACGATAATCGAATCGTTAGAAAAAGAAAACAAAATTATCGATTTTGGTATTCAGTAAAATTTTTAAACGATATTGTTAAAGTCAGGTGTTGTTGTTATCTTAAGGACAACCATTTTTGTGTTGTTTTTCAATCGATAAAAAGTTAAAAACGTTGAAATGTAGTCATACATAAATAAAGATCATAAAATAGTAAAATATATAAATAATAAATAATAACATTGACAATGGCATTTTGACAACTAACCGCTCAGAAATGACGCTCAGTAATAAGCCACTTACCACTCAAACTCGCCGCTCTGCCGCTTGCCGCTTTGCCGCTCATTGCGTGGCCTCGTCCTCATGCTTTTTCATACAACGGCTTATTTCAAAAATAAGAAATACTCGTACATACTCGTATGTACATATTAGTTACTGTATTTAGTTTTAGGAAATTTACTTGAAGAAAACTAAACTGTTCAAAAAAAATTAGATTTTTGTTTGTTACAAAATTTTAAAATAATGAGATATTATCAATAATAATTCGAAAACAAATTTTCTTACCGGCCGCGCTTCTCGTACCTCCGAGTAGTGCTCCACGTACCCCTGTGGGGTACATAGACCACCGGTTGGGAACCCGTGGTCTAGACCAACTACAATTTTTTATTTGCTTTCTATAGAAATATCTTAAACTTTTCATGCACTCTTGTCTTCAGAACACTGCGCTGATTCAGAGATATGGCTCTCATTAAATGCATGTTTTTTATAGAAATTATAGAATTCTCAGATTTTTTATTTAAAATTTTTTCCCATAAAGAAGTTCAGATTTTTTGAAACATATTCTTATACAAACACATCAGAATTCTACAATATTTCCTCTATAGGAATAAATAATATTGTGAAATGTAACCTGGTCTATGAAAATTGGGAGTTTACGTGTGAAACAAGTTATCGAGAAAACAATTGCTAAAGGTATCATACTATATCCGAATCGTCAAAAAAGTGAAAAATGATTTTGACACCTAAGCCCCCTTTTCATAGTGAAGGTTGCATATATTAATTTCCCTCAATAAAGTATAAAGATAATTTTAGTATAGCAAAACAACAAAGTTTCTTATAGAAAGTTATTTCCTTCAGAAAAGTTTAAATATCTTTTTCTTATAGTACAACAAAATTTCTTATTGAATTCTTTTAGTACCAGAGTAAGTAAATTTAATCAATTAAATCGTAGGAATTTTTTTGATGTGTAAACATCTATACGCGTAGGGGGGTAAATTTCTATTTCACAATACAATCACAAAAACAGTGTAACACGTAATATGTGAGAGCTGACAGATAACGCTATGTGACTTGTGATTGTATTGGTGAAAAAATTATGATATAACATTGTTTTTTATGCCACTTTTTTAAAGCGTCATCTATGTATCAGTTATATACGTTTATATTGGGATATTTTTAACGCAAAGGGTTGTTGAATTAGCTGAAACAGTTTTTGCTTAAGTGATACATAGATGACGCTTTCTGTTTGATTTTAAAAAATGTCATAAAAAAATCTTTAATTACTAGATGTTTACACATCTTCCCTGTGATCGGACTCACACGATTTTTTTTAATTCAATAAACCTAAAGATTTTTAAAGCTGTTAGACAGTTTTTTACTTAAAGCCCTAAACACATAACGGCGAGTTGCGAGTGCGAGTAAAAACTAAGCTTTTTGCACGCGAGAATTTGTGCTTTTGTGCTTTTACAAAATCATCAAAATGCTTTCGAGCTGCTGATTGTCCTACTGTCAAACATAATCCAATTGTAAATTGTATACAAAGCTGTTCATATAACAAACAATAAATATAACAAAATGAATAAAATCCAAATTATTAACGGATTAAATAAAGTAATTACTGATTCTCCTGTCAGATTTTCATAAATTCAGCTGATTCTCCTGTCATCTGATTTTACTCGTACAGAAAATATAATCAATTCTATTCCCTTGCGAGTGTTTTTACAATTTAAGTTGGCAACGCCACACAAAAAAGCTTTACTATCGATCTCGCTTTCGTTTTTTTCTCGCACTCGCCACTCGCCGTTATGTGTTTACGGCTTAAATTCTTGAGTTTTTTTATAACTAAATGACCTTTAAGCTTTCAAGAGCTTTGTACTTTTAAAGCTTTCATAAATTCATAAAAATTCTCGTACCACTGTAATTGCTGTAATCACTCAACTTTTTGCGCTCTAAATGAATTTTAAGCAAGAGCTGAAAACCTTTTACAGCTTTCATAATTTTAAAGGTTCTGTAAGTAAATCTATTTACTTGATTCCTGGAACCTTTTAATTTCTAAATGAACATGAAGCCTTTTAATATCTAAATGAACTTTAATCTTGCAAGATCCGAAAGCTTTTCAAAGCTTACATAATTTCAAAGGTCCAGTAAGTAAATTTATTTACTGGAGCTTTTTGAATTCTAAATGAAATGCAAGCTTGCAAGATTTTATAGCTTTTTAGAGCTTTAATATTTTTAATATATGTTAAGGGTTCTGTAGGTAAATTTTATCAATTAAATCCTACAAGCTTTTATACATTTAATTTAACTTGAAGCTTGTAAGAGCTTTAAATTTTTTAAAACTTACTATTTTAAATTACATTTCAACTTAATATCTGTAAGTTAATTTTATCAGTTAATCACTAAGCCAACCACTAACAGATTTCGACATTTATCGTAAATTTAAGCTTGTAAGAGTTTAAAGCTATTTAAAGGTGTCGTATTGTGCATGAATGATAGACAAGACAAACTATATTGTTAGAAAATTGTATAGAAAAAAATTTCAAACTAATTTTTTCCTTCACGTTTTTGAAATTTTTTAGAAAAACTGTAATTTATATATTTACTTTTTTAAAATTTAAATTAAAGTTAATTTTCCTATTCATGTATTTGTATTTATATGTATATGTAAAAAAAAAAACGATAAAAACATAACAAACTTTAGGATGAACTGGAAATATGGAGAACAGTGCAAGTAGGTTTTGTCGCCTAACTTAATCTTTTTGCATGCCATTTTTATAATATAGTTAGAAAACTTTAAATTTTTCACTCAAAATCCTTATTTTTTACCATTTTCATATTATTATTTATTTTGTATATTTTTCTTTATTCCAGGCACGCTTTTGGGTACAAGTTATTGATGAGTTACGCAGAGGTGTACGTTTAAAAAAAGCAAATAATGAACGAGCGCCTACAGAATACGAATTAACACCTTATGAAATACTCATGGAGGATATACGATCCAGGTAGATATAAATTATTACTAATTTTTTGTATATGAATTAGTTATTAACATGATTTTTGTTTTTCTCTTTGAATTCGACAGAAAATATCAATTGCGTAAAGTGATGGTTAATGGTGATATACCACCGCGCGTGAAAAAAGATGCTCATGCTTTAATATTAGATTTTATTAGGTCACGGCCACCGCTAAAGAAGGTTAGTATTTTTTTTTTCTTTTTTTGTTTCTTATTAATTGTTTATAATTATTTCAAATGTTTGTAATTGTAGTTGTTCATTTTATTAGAGATTTTTTTTTTTTTTTTTTTTGATAAAACAATTTATGTTCATATTGTTTGTTTTATTTTTCGAAGGCATCCGAACGTAAACTTCCCCCGCCGATCAAACGTACTCCATCACCTCGTGAACAACTAATGGATTCAATACGACAAGGACGTACGCTTAAACATATACCATCACCAACACTTCCCCGCCTGAAAGATCGACGTAAGTTTTTAAACTAATTTTTATTTTAAAAAATTCCCACTTTAAAATATGGGTAGCTTTATGAGCTTCAGATGCGGCTGCCATTGAATGAGACAAATATGCGTATGCTATTTCGTCGCGAAATTTAGTAATTGTGGTTTTGCATTTGGTGACCGTATTGTAAGTAATGTGTGCATTTACCATTGTAGTGTTCAGCATTAAATGCAAAGCTACCTTTCGGTACCACTTAACTCCACGTCTACTTGGATGGGCATACGAAGACATTTGATCAGACTTATCAATGCCGCCTTTTCCATTGTTGTAATCGATAAAAATTTTAGGTTTTGTCTTTATAGTATTAGACTTTGTAGGCAACTCTTCAATTTGCGGATCATGTTTTGTCGAAAGCATTTGCACATCCCGCTTATCTTTCCATTTTATAATAACAATTCCATCAGCTTCTTCGAATGAAATTAGCTCACCTCGTTTTAATTTCTGTGTTACAAAATCTTTGGGTATATATTTACGATTTTTTCTTAGGGTTCCTATTATGTGTGTTTTATTTGATAAAAGTTCTTTTGCAAGAGGCAGACTCGTATAATGATTATCAGTGTATAATATACGACCTTCGTTAACAACGTCTTTTACCAGGTTTAAAACAATTTGTACAGCAGCTTCACGTCCATTATGGTTAAATTTCCCAGTATACAACCAAAATTTCCCGGTGTACCCATTCAGGTTACAGAGTTTAAAAACCTTGACACCATATTTATGTTTTTTTCCAGGTATATACTGGAGAAACGATAGCCGGCCTCTCCATGGGAACATGGATTCGTCTATCACCATTTCTTGTCCAAGGGCACTGAAGAAGTTTTTCTCAAAAATGAAAGTTTTTCTCTAAAAGTTCTTGAAGTGGACGCAGTTTTGTCATTCTATCCAAAGAATCTGCTTTGCTATTATCAGAGAAGTGCAAATTACTCAAAATATTTTGAAATTTATTCCTTGACATTTTGTTGCATACACCGTTTCTATACAATATATTTGTGCTCCAATAATCACTCATTTTCGGCTTCTTATTTAATCCCATCCAAACTAAAATACCAAAAAATACTTTCAAATCATTTACAGAACATTCATCCCATTTAGCCATTCTAAAACTTCTAGTGATATTTTGTTCGGTGTTAGCGTACCGATTTGTTTCATCTGCTATTAATTTGCATAGCTTCCGACATAAAAAGATTATAAATGTCAACTGGAACTCTCCTTATCAATTTCTATTTGAATTCCTTCTGCACCTGTAAAATCAAAATGTTTTTGCCTGCCTGAAAACTTTTCCCAAATGATATTGCTAATAGCGCCGCAAATTGCTGTCTACTGTTTTCGGCGTTATAATTTTCACTAGATACATCATCTTCAATGCTAGATTCGCTATCCCGGCAACTGTCTTTATCATTTAACACCACAGGATCAGCAACTGAATCATCTGAACTAAAATCAAAAGAATCTGCCTCACTTTCGCTACTTGGTTCCTCTAAAAAATCCGTTATTTCGTTTACATTCATAGCTCTAGGGTGAGAATATTGTCAGTCAAATGTGTCTGACGACAAAAAAAATTAAATATTTACCTGTAATAGTGCACTGGCAGACAAGTATGACTGACACAAAAACTATTAAGCAAATTAACTTATCTATTACGAAGATCACAGTAGACTAAAATATTTCCGTATTTTCTCTTTCTTTGCTGTTATAATCCTAACGGTACGAAGAGAAAATTTCCAAAAATTGTTGTGGTGCGAGCGGCAATGCACATGGCACTGAGAGTGTTAACCCATTTGGACTTGGCGCCACAATTGACCTGACCCTATTTTAGGACGATTAAGAAAAAAAATTTAAATGTTTTGCAAATACTGTTGAAATTTTAAAATATTACTTAAAATATTATATCCAAACGTGTAGACCTTCCATGCCTAAAATTTGAGATAAATGCGAGGACGTTAACCCATTATTTGCCAAGCCCAGCTTTGAATTTTAAGATATTTTTGAATAAAGATTACCGAATACGAGTTTTTCTAATTAACTCGATGAAAACACTATTAAGAATATAAGAAATATAATTCGGCTAATTTTTTATATATTTAACCCTTCAGTGCTGCTGGTATCAAAATAATCCATTGTGATATATCTAGCTCGCGAATATAAATTAAAACAACTTTTAACCAATTTTATTTTTCTAATTAACATTGTTGAACTATAACACAGTAAAACATTTTTTAGCTCATTGATTTGGGACTCAATTCTGAGAATTGCAACTGAAAGTAGCCCGAAAAGTAAGAACTACTGCATCATTAGTTTTCTCAAGTTGGCTGCCATTATAATTTAATGGCCATACGAATTTTTTGCTCAAGGTAAATTTTTATCACTTTTTGTATATTTTAACACGGTTATAACTTAGTAACCGTATGGAATATCTCTTTTCTGTCTGAAACAAAGTTGTAGATATTGAATAGGAGGAAAAAAAGGCGGAACAAACCTACCCGAAAATAGTCCATCCAGTGCCTTAAAAATCGCAAAAATGCCCATTTTTCTCATTTTCACCTTTTTTGTTAAATAACTGGAACATATCTTTTGTGTCTGAATAAAAGTTGTAGATATTAATTAGGAGAGAAAAAAAGCGGAATAAACCTACCCGAAAAAAGTACATCCAGTGCCTTAAAAATCGCAAAATTCCCATTTTTCCCCATTTTCACCTTTTTTGTTAAATAACTGGAACATATTTTTGTGTCTGAAAAAAAGTTGTAGATATTGATTAGGAGCGAAAAAAAGCGGAATAAACCTACCCGATAAAAGTACATCCCGTGCCTTAAAAATCGTAAAAATTCCCATTTTCTCCCCATTTTCACCTTTTTTGTTAAATAACTGGAATATATCTTTTGTGTCTGAATAAAAGTTGTAGATATTGATTAGGAGAGAAAAAAAGCGGAATAAACCTACCCGATAAAAGTACATCCCGTGCCTTAAAAATCGCAAAAATTCCCATTTTCTCCCCATTTTCACCTTTTTTGTTAAATAACTGGAATATCTCTTTTGTCTCTGAAAGAAAGTTGTAGATATTGAATTGGAGGGGGAAAAAGCGGAATAAACCTACCCGAAAAAGTGCATCCAGTGCCTTAAAAATCGCAAAAATGTCCATTTTCTCCCCATTTTTCGTATGGCCATTAAATTATAATGGCAACCAACTCGACAAAACTAATGATGTAGAAGTTCTTATTTTTGTGGCTACTTTCAAGTACAATTGTCAGAATTGAGTCCCAAAATCACGTGTTGTACTGTGTTATTCAACATTGTTAAATTAAACTTGACTTCGTACAGGAAGGATATTGCTTTTCTTCTTCATTATTTGTCAACACTTTATTAAAATCGTATCGTTTACTGGAAATAATTCCTTGCAGAAATTGTAACTCTTTTTAAAATCTTTATTAGATTCCCATGTCGATGGAGGAAATATTACAAATTCTGCGGAAATACTAAAAGCTGAAAAAAATTTTTAATTTTCTGGGACACAAAATCGCTTAAATCATTATTTATCAAATTTTCTGGGCGAATAAATTTTCTATTTTCGATTAGTTTCACAACTGGGTTGCACTGCATCTAGACGAACAACCATTTTTTCTTTCACTTCTAGTTAACTTTAGAGTCAAAAATGCTAATGCCACCGTTTTTACCATTGTGTATTACTAAAATTATTTTTTACAATGGATCATTTTAACCCTAGGAGCACATAAGGGTAAGTTTTCGCAATATACAGCAGAATTTTATTTCCCAACCAATAAGGGTTTCATCTAGTTTACTAGAACAATATATTATTTTTATTATTATTTATTTTTATTATTTTTATTACAAACACATTAACAAATTTAATAAACACACACATAGCATTGTATAATTTTATGTATGTGTTAGTAGCAACTTTAAATTCAATTTACTCAAAATAAAGGAAAAAATTTAAAAATCTCTAAATCTGCAAAACGGCTAAAAGGAAATACCCTTCAAATAATATACGTTTGGTCAAAATCGGGATAAAACGGTAGAACAAAACATCGGTCACAAGAAATCGCCTAGCCTATTAATATTATACTAACAGATTCCAGCGCTCGAAATGCGAGTGCAATTTCTAGGCAGCTTTATTTTTCAACTTAGCCAATTCACAAACCAACACTTTTATGGTTTATTATTAATGTGAATGAAGATAACAAACACATTAAGAAATTTAATAAAACACACATAGCATATGTATAATTTTATGTATGTGTTAGTAGCAACTTTAAATGCAATTGATGGGGTCTCATTCAATGAGTTTCAGCTTAATTCAGGGGTACCCCAAGGTTCCGTTCTTTCTCCTTCTCTCTTCCTTATCTTTCTGAACGACCTTCTTGGTCAAACTTTTAACTATATATACTCTTTCGCAGATGACAGCAGCATTTGTCATTAATTTTCCTTTAATTGTAGGCCAAGCCTCTTGGAGGTTGGGGGCAAAAGGCGGACAATGAATGACACACTCAATCAAGACTTGTTAACAATCTCCAGGTGGGGTAAATCGAATAGGGTTGATTTTAATGTTCTGAAGACTCAATGTTGTATGTTGACCCATAGGGCCATGGCTTCAACAATGTCATCTGTATATATGGGTGGTATAGCTATTGAGGAGTCGGATACTCTTGATGTTCTAGGCATGAGAATTCAATGTGATGTTCGTTGGAACGAGCATGTTTTTCAAGTGTCGAAAGAAGCATTCAAGTGTCTTGGTTTTCTAAAACTTCACTCCCTCTGATCTCCTTAAAATCTATACCACTTACATCCGACCGAAAATGGAATACAACTCCCATATATGGGCAGGAGCTTCAAAGTCTATTTTGGAGCTACTGGACCGGTTGCAAAAGAGGGCGTTGATGCTCATCAATGGCAGTAGGGTATCCAATTCTATTTGCTCATTGGAACATCGTCGGAATGTGGGTTGTGTATCACTACCCGCTTCTCTAGTAGATCACATCCATTGGTAGTTTATTTTCCAATTGACCGCACAACGCATTATAGAGAGAATTTATTTATCAGTCGAACTAGCCGTATGTGGAATAACCTCCCCGCAGAGGTCTTTCCTGGCAATTATAATCTAATAAAATTTAAGTCAAATATTCACAAACACTACTCCCTCTTTCCTCCTTCCCATAACCTATTTTCCTGAGATAAACACAATACACTGCATCTGTAGGGGGCATCCCCTGAGTGTTGGTTAATAAATAAAATAAAAAATAAATAAAAAAATAAAGGGAAAAATTTTAAAATCTATAAATCTGCAAAACGGTTAAAAAGAAATACCTTTCAAATAATATACGTTTGGTCAAAATCGGGATAAATCGGTAGAACAAAACATCGGTCACAAGAAATCACCTAGCCTATTAATATTATAGATATATAACATTTAAAAATAGAAAACTGATTAATTTTTGATACAAAGTAGAAAGAGTACATTTGCTGAATATTTCACAAAAAAAAAAAACAAAACCTTTCAAGTGCCAGATCCATTTTTTTACAAATTTGTTTAAGAAAATTTTTTAAAACTTGAAAAAGAAGTTTTATTAAAAAAATTACCCATTTGCGGTCTCATTGCGGTATAGGTTAACAACGTGGTAATAAAATAATAATTTTCTTGAGTCCAAAAAAATTATGGCTTTAATCAATTTCTCAAAGTTGAAAAAAGTGCCATTAAATTTCATGACCTAGTTGGTATTTAGCATAAAAGTGGTCTGGGGCATTTGTTATTTCGCGGCGAGTTTTTATTCGATTTTGAAGTTATATAGCTTTTTGAAAAGATAATTTAATACAGATATCGATTCATATAACAACTTGTTGAAAAAATTAAAATACAAAACTTTAAATTTCCGGTGCGACTTTTCTTTATCAGATTGTCCCCAAACTTCACATTTATTAGTTTTATATAGAAAGGAAATAAACTTGACCCCGACACTCCCCAAAATCGCCATTTTAAAAATGTCCACATATCAAACCAGATTTGTTGTTCCTAACTTATCTACACTATTAATGGGCTAGGCAATTTCTTGTGACTGATGTTTTGTTCTACCGTTTTATCCCGATTTTGACCAAACGTATATTATTTGAAAGGTACTTCTTTTTAGCCGTTTTTCAGATTTACAGATTTTTAAATTTTTTCCTTTATTTTAAGTAAATTTCATTTAAAGTTACTACTAAAACATACATAAAATTATACTATGCCATGTGTGTGTTTATTAAATTTGTTAATGTGTTTGTAATAAAAAAGAGAGTGTTGATTTGTGAATTGGCTATAATTGATTAGCATACTTTAGGGTCTTTATTTAATAAAAAAATAAAATTTCCTAGAATTTGCGCTCGAATTTCGAGGGCTGGAATCTGCTAGTATAGTCTAGATAGCGAAACTACATTCGAAAAAAAAAAAAAGTCATAAAAACATTTTTTTTTATTGCGAATTTATTACCAAAATAAAATAGTTATACTTAATGTGCAAAATAGCTGTTAAAACTTGACTAAACCTTTCATAGATTTTTTTTTTTTTGTTTTTGCTTAATCTAAATTGTTTTTAAAAATATCACTTGTATTATGAACATAAAATAAAATTAGAAGTTTGTGGTTTGACTGAAAAGAAAAAAAAATAACTCACCTGCTACTGACTGACCGACCACCAACAATTGTGTCAGTGAGTAAACTAAGTTATCAAAAGAGCAATCGCAGGAAAAATAATTGAGGAAGGAAATTATAAAATGCATATTTTTTTAATAATTTAAAATTTTCATACACGCACGACAAGTGACATGCGTAGGAGGTGAAATTTCTATTAACATTGAAATGTGTTTTTCCTTCAAATATCTTTTCAAAGTTCAAATGCTTTGAAAATTGCTTGAAGTGGAGTACGTTGAAGCAAGCTTAAGTTATCATTGTTAACAATTGCCACACTTAAGTTAAATTTTCCAATTGTATATTTTTTTTTTTTGTGTAATTTCAATTAAATGCATTCATTGTAACCTTCCAATAAAACAACCAGTTAACAACAATGCTTGAGGAGGGAAAATTATATGTAATTTCACTCCCACCAAACTTGAAAAAAAATAAAAAACAACCAAAAAAAAATGCATAAAACCTAAGTACAACAACAATAATATAGCATTTGTTTCAAGGTGTGAAAATTACTAGCATCTTGCAACGGAAAAATAGCTCTTATCGGCAATTGACATCAGTTTGCCTTCAAAAACTAAAAAAAAACACACAAAAAACACAAAAAATTCGAATTAGAGTTGATGGTAAATATTTTGTTTTGGTGGCACAACAATGCACCTTGAAAAATTACTAAAACAAAGTTCAACTTGTATTAAATGGTTTCCGTGAAATGTAAAATAAATAAAAAAAAAAAAAGTTATCATGTGTTGTAACAAAATTGTAAAACATAAGTGTATAATACATTATGTCAGCTAAATAAAAAAAAAAAACTAATATAATTTAATAAATTTAAAAAAAATAAATAAAAATTTGCAAGTGAAGTCATGTCCAACTATTTGGCAGTTAAAGAGATTTCTGCATTTGTCACCAAAATTGCATTACCATTTAAATTAACCTTTGCTGAAAAGTTGTCACACTCACACTTCTTGTTTTTTTTTGGAGTTTCCAAAAAAAGTTTTATTAATCTTAATATTATGCGAAAATTAGTTCATTTAAATTTTGTAATTTTCAAAAAAAATTTAAGTTGACACCCTATTTGAAACTTTAATATCAGACGAAACAAATAAACAAACAATAACAAGTCAGCTGTTTCCTAGTGTAAGCCTAACACTGATTTTATAGTGTCAAGAATTACACTTTTTACCATTTAAAAAAAAAAACGTTGCACTTCTACAGGGTTAAAATTTTAAAATTAAACTTTTCCAAAAAAAAATTTCCTGAAAATGAAAAACAAATTTTTAGTTTGAAGAATGTTTTTTTTATTACAAAAAAAAGCAACATGTTGAATTGGATTGTTTAATCCATCTATCTGGCAACTTTCAAATTGGCTGTGCTAAAGCAACTACATAAACTACAAATAAATTCACCACCATACCTACCATAACATCGAATTTATCTTGGACACTAACCATTTAATTTATTCGAAGTTTTACATTGTATGTTGAATATAGAAGTTTTCATTTTATTTTCGTTTAATAATTTTTTGTTGTTTGGTTCATTTCATACAATGAAACGCCTAAAATTTGTATGAAAACTTCTTTTAAGTAAATTCACCTCAAAAAAATTTCTTAAAAGTTTTTGAAAGTTTCAGCAATTATGATACATATACAGTGGGCGACAACACAATAGAAACTTTTAACAACTTTCGAACGTTCAATTTTTAATTGAACGTTCAATACAAATAAAATTGCTTCATATAATTAAAAGCGTTCCTTATTTTAAAAATGTGTATGTTTTATTTATTTAAAAATGAAAAATTACAGACGGGGAAAACAAATATATGGGAGAGAGAATTACGAATTTTCGAATTTCCTTTAGTTTTTGGGTGTTAAACGCAATTAAATAAAAAAGGGAAAACTACGAAGGGAAAGCGAAAAGAGTAAAATATCCCGCGGAATTCTTATTTATAATTGGGCTGAACATAAAATAGCTTAACTTCAGAGAAGAATAACAAAGCTTATTAGTATTAATTTTTATGCTGTAGATAAAGCAATGGAAACCTATATTTTACAATGATTGAAAAGTTTCCCTCTATTTTCGGTTTCAATATTTTGTTGGATATCCATTATTTTTTAGAACTGCTTCATAACGAGACATGGAGTCAATTAAATTGTTGATTATATAATTTGTAATTTGTTGTCACTCTGAATTAACGGTAAGGTTTTAAAGGCGAAAAAGGCGTATTTTCATGATATTTTTTTTTTTTTAAGATATGAATTGTTTATTTCATATACACGTTATAACATAACTTTTGAAATATCTTTGAAAAAAATTTTCAAATAAAAATTTTAATAAATAAGTCCATGACAGCGAATCGTCGGAGGCCCCTCGAAAAAAAGTTGTTTTGCGGTGAACATCATAACTCGTCACTGGATCATGTGAAATAAAAAAATTTAAATCCGTTTAAAAGGCGATATGTTTTCCAAGGCATGTGAAAGAAAATAATCATATGGCTAATTTTGACGAAGTAAAAATACTGGATAAGGAGAGGAGAATAAATAAACGATATACATTAGAAAGTTTACGCATACAACAGCGATTAGAATATGCCATGAACACAAGAGAGGATAAAGACAACACAAAGCTACAATATTCGGTTGCAATTACTTAGTATAATAGTTAAAGTTCTGTGATACTAGTGTTAAGATCAATTTGTGATATCTGTGTACTGTGTTGTCATCATTTATTTATTTATTTTATTTATTTATTTATTTACAATTTCTGTGTCGTGAAGTCCAGTTTTTTTTTTAGATAAATAAGTGACTACAATTAGTAGGATGTAATATATATAGAATCGTAAGTTGATCAGGGATACAAACATTAATTTTCTTTTTCTAAAAATATTTTTCTAAAAATAATTTAAAAATTTGTTTTATATCTATTTTATTTTGTCGCCAGAATTTAAATAAAATTATACACTCCTGAAGAAGTCTGAAAAAAGCAGACGAAACGTTGGGTGAAAAATGAAAATAAATTGATCTTTTTATTTACACCAAATTTGACCATCATTAGCCCGTAAGGAAACTCCTTTTTACAACAGTAATCAGGAAGAGTTTTTTTTAATTTTTTTTATTTTTGGCAGCATTTTGAAATGAAAAACACGATTTTTGCTATAAAATTTCGGTGAATTTGTTGTAAAAAAATGCCAAAAAAAAAAAGGTTTAAAAAAATCTTCCCGATTACCTGGTGATTTATGTGTAGAAATAGTGTATAAAATTTTAAAAGGATCGGTCAAGTAGATTTTGAGTTATGATGATAACGGACTTCAAAAATGTGTTGTTTGCGAGAATATCGATTTAAAGTTTTTTTTAAACTGATTTAAAAGGTCCGCCAAATAACTTTTTTTTTTTTTTTAATGCTATAAAAAAAACTACTGAATATTATCTCAAATTTCTTTTTTTATTTGAAAGTACAATCCTTCCGGTTAATAATGGAAAATAATTTCATTCAAATGGCTGCCTCGGCTGGCCATGCAGTAGCCTACACGATCGGTCCAATTTTTAAGCACACTATCGATTGTGTGCAGCTGTATTTCACCAATGGCTTCACGAATATTGTCCTTTAAAGCGTCAATTGTCTCTGACTTGTTGGCGTAACACTTATCTTTGAGGGCACCCCACAAATAATAGTGCAACGGTGTCAAATCGCAACTCCGAGGTGGCCAAACGACATCAGCTCTGCGGCTGATAATGCGATCTTCAAAAACAGGGCGCAAAACATCGAGTGTAGCTTCGGCTGTGTGGCACGTAGCGCCGTCCTGTTGAAACAAAATGTTGCCAATATCCTCCTCTTCAATTTTTGTGAACAAAAATTCGTTCAACATGGCCCGCTAACGATCGCCATTGACTGTAACGGCCACTCCTTGCTCATTTTCGAAGAAAAATGCCCCAATTATGCCTCTGGACCAAAATAAGCACCAAACAGTGATTCGTTTTGGGTGTATCGGCTTTTCAATGTATTTGTGCGGGTTTTCTGTGTCCCAAATGCGACAATTTTGCTTGTTTACATACCTGCCAAGATCAAAATGAGCTTCGTCTGAAAAGATGATTTTTTTGGCAAAATCGGCATCTTCTGCAAGTCGATCGCAGGCCCACTTAGCGAAGCGAAAACGCATTGGATGGTCAGTTGGCTTCAACTCCTGAACCAATTGGACTTTGTATGGCGTCATACCAAGGTCTTTATGCAAAATTCGTCTCAATGATGCCTCTGAAATGTTCAATTCTTGAGAACGACGGTGAATTGATGTTGATGGCGCTTCACGCACACTTTCTGCCACAGCAGCAATATTCTCGGGTGTACGCACTGTTTTTGGCTTTTCACGCTTTGGTTTATCGATGAGGATACCAGTTTCACTTTTTTCACCAGATAACGAATATACGGAGCTGACGGTGCTTCTCTTCTTCCAAAATCCGTACGCAATTTTGCACCCATTCTGCAACACGATTTGCAAAGTAATGTTGCAATATTTCCCAGCGTTGTTCAAGCGTATACACAACCATATTCGTTCAGAGGAAGGATAAAACTAATTATCTATCAAATCAGACATGAGCTAAGTGTTACCATTCACGAAATAAGCACTAGTTGAAAAAAAAATGTTAGATGGCGGACCCTTTAGATCTTGTTATATGGTTTGGGTATAATGACTTTGTGCTGCTGTTCGTAACTACCAAAAATATTTGACCTAGACCCATCTTTTATTATACCGATCGACTCAGAACCACTTTCTGAGAACCACTTTCTGAGTCGAATTAGCGATGTCCGTCCGTCCGTCCGTCCGTCTGTGTGTCCATGTAAACCTTGTAATCAAACTACAGGTCGCAAATATGAATATATTTTGATGAAATTTAGTATATAAGCTTACATCGGCCATAGGATGAACGCTGTTGAAATTCGGTCCATGTTCAGACCTAGTCTCCATACAAATGCCCTTTATGAAATCGACATAAATTGCCATAAGATCCAAATTATCATATAGATCTCAGTCAAATTGGGTTTGTATGTGTTTATTTTATCCATTAATCAATAGTCCAAAAACAATCCCTATATGACAATTCTTAGTCATAGGCCCCATATAGAGCTGCTTCCCGATCTTCACTTAAATCTATTAAAAAAAAAAACAAAAATATTGCACATATTTTTCTCAAATTTGGTTTGTATATTTTTCAAAATATAAGTGACTTTACCAAATATGGTCAGGATCGGGTTATTTTTCGACCTAGTCCCCATAAAAATATAGCACCTGATATGAACTTTTTCATATCTGCAGCCAAAAAAAATAAAAACAATTCCCCTCCATTTTGGTTTATGCTTATTTTCTATATCCGGTTAGTTGGGCCGAAGCGATAGGGTCTCTAAACCATTGTATAGGGTATAGTATAGTCGGTCTAGACCGACTATAATTTTCTTACTTGTTCTAATTGAGATTGTGTTAGCTGACACGTTGCGTGTATTTTACATAATCAATGTTTCAACGGTATCACACGACATGGTAGCATTTTACAGCGGAAAAAGTCAAAAACACACGGCATGTACTAAAAAAAATTTAGCTTTTAAAAATTTTAAATTAATCTTTTTTAGAAGCCCTAAAAGCATACTTTACTTTTTGTTGTACGTATGGTAAAATTTATTTCAAATTTTTAAAATTTTAATTGCAGGAATATAAACCATTTTATGTATGCATGTGTATGTATGCATTTTTTAACAAATGGCATTTTTTCGTAATATGTTAAAATATTAAAGTTACATTGTTGTTATAAACTTCATTTGAACACTAAAGAAGTAACCACCAATGACCTCTTTTTAAATGCCAAACATGATTACGTATAATAACATTTATGTAAATGTACCCTTTCAATTTCAACAATTACATAATGATAAACATAGAAATAGATAAATAAGAGCAGAAAAGGATGTGAGTGCAGTTATAAATTATAATTACATTAATGACTGTTAACATTAAAAAATCCTTCTTTTGTGTTGTGTTACCTCCAATAACCAATACTTGTGCTACATTTAGTTCAAGCTTAAAGCTTTATGAAAAAAGCTTTCTTTCTCTCTAGTTTAGTTAGTTACTGCACATGCGCCTAAAACCGTTAAACAACAATGAAACAAATTGACAACGAAACTTTGTTTTGTGTATGGTTAAGAAGTGCATTTACAGAGAATGCAATATGTTTGCAGTATTCTTTAGAAATAAAATAATGTTTCAATTTCGTTATGTTTTCTACATATGAATTTGAAGCAACAGTTTGTTGCTAACCGACGAAACGGTTTGAAACTTTGCTTATAGCATATGCTTTAACCAGTTTTATAACGTAACTTTTTCATTGCGTTCCTTGAGAAATGGATATGTGTAGTTAAAAAAAAGCTTTTGTTTTAATAGTCTGCAATAATTGCGCAACTTTTTTTTTTTTTTGTGAAAAAGCAAATGATTTTTTCATCGCTCTTCAACATATGCAAGAAAGAGATAACATAGGTGTACTCTTGCAGCTCTAAGAGTCACTGTAATTTGGGGGGTCGCCGCGTGCAAGTCTCCAAGAGACAAAGAAGAAGAAGAAACTTAAAACAACTCTACAAAGCCAACCAGTGGTTAAAATAACAAATTGTTAGTTACCCAAACTCAGTTGAATTTGGAATGTAGTAAAAAGTTGACATATTCAAGAGAAAATGTGTTAGAGAAATTAAAAAAAAAAGTATTAGAAATATACAAAGAATATAAACAAAAAATAAATTTTTTTTTAACAAAAAAATAAAGTGATTTCTTTTGTGACAAACTTTTTGAAAATTTTAGAAATACCATTAAAGTTCTTTCGAAAAATATTTCTGGTTAAAATATCTATACAAAAATATGTTTTATTTAAGTGGCCTTCTTAAAATGCATTATATATTTTATTTTCTTGCGGATCGATAGATGGTGGAAAACAAATGTTTAAAAGAAATGTCATGTGTGTCAAAGACAACAAGAGTCAAAGGAACGCTGCGATAGTGAAATAAAAGGCTGTTCACGACTTAAAATATTAAATAAATCTACGGCAGTTCAATATTAAAAAAATAAATAAATAAATTAAAATATCGCTTGAGAAATTAGAGTTTCCTAAGATTTTTATTTAAAGAAAAAATGCATTTAAATATGACTATTTTTCTATAGAAAACAATCTCTAGTATCTGACAAGTTGTCGGTAGAAAAAAGCCTTAAGCTGTTCCTACTACATCTGTGAGTTTTTCTATCAAAAGCTTAAGGAAAAGTGAGTTTTTTATACACAATGGTCTTCAGAAATATTTTTTCAGATTATACTGCGCTATAAACTAGGAGTTTTAGCATGTCGAAGGATAATTCCCAATACTGTAGGAAATTAGTATAACTGGTCGTCTTTGCTTAGTTTTGTTAGATGCCATGTTTATAGATTTTTAGTGCTTTTATTAAAAAATTATAAATGAAACAATCTACTAAAACGGGCGTATCAAGGATTACAATGTTCCATTAATATGCTCAGCTGGGATCATCTAAAGCAAAATTTCAATTTATTATTCGTATTTCGTTTTTTTAAGTTTTTAAAAATAAAGTCATATTTTAGGATTTCTCGGGACTTAACATCTTCCATACGATTTTTTAGTCTTTGGCAACCCTAAGTAAAATTAACAGATGCAAATTATTTTACCTATGAAACACAGGTTTTTGGGGAATTTCTTGTTGATTAAAAAAAGGACTAACATGACCTATGGGAATGGCAGATAGTGAATATCCAAACATAATATCAGATGTTTACTTAACTGGTATTTTCGACTTATTTCTTACAGTGCTGGCCACGAAATATAATGAGTCAAAATCTAAATAACAATTAATTAATAGAAAAAAAAATCTTTTTCCCCTAGTTCAATAAAAAAGCTCTTGAAAATGTTCCCAAAAAGGAACGAAATGTTGGGCAAATGATTATATGAAAGTTGTTTTATTTGCATCACTAGCAAGGACCAGTAAGCTCGTTACAAATATTATCATCATAATTTGGGGTCTGGTCATCAAAAAAAAAATAAAAAAAATTCTTATCCAATTCCGCGGGAATTTTTTCTCTTTGTACAAATATGCCAAAAACTTCTATAAATTATTTCCAATATTATTTATAATATTTCGTGCAGCAGTCAAATAAAACAGCTGACTCAAAAAATTCCTAATTCTCTCTCTCTTAATTTTATATTCCCTGTCTGTTTATTTTCTCAAGAAAATAAAATCACGCAGCAGAAAAATCCGCGGGTATATCCAGAATTGGGCTGAATAGTAGGAATATAGTTTTTGGAATTATCTATAGAAACAAATTCAAACCCTTAAGGATTTTCTTTTAAGAATCATGAAAAAGGTTTAAAATAGTTTTTACCATTCTGAACGATTTTCTATACTAAGAAATTCTTTCTACCGAAATAAACTTTTATTTTTTTTTTATATGCAAAGACCTTTTTTTTTGAAAGATTTATCGAAAGAAAAATTCTGTGGAATCTTAGGGGTTATCAGTAGGAAAATTTCTTCAGATTGTGATTATTTTTACTAGAGATTGTTCTTTATGTTCTGAAAATTAATCTATGAAAACTTTTCTATAGAAGAAGATTTTAAAAATCCCATTTCATTTCAAAGGTTTTTTTATAAATGTTTAAAATCAAAAGGTTTTCCTGTAGCCAAAATACGTAGAATCTTTAAGATTTCTACTTGAAAAAAATCAGAATCTTTAACTTTCCTTAAAAGTAGAAATACAATGAATTAGTCTGATGTTTCTTTTAAAAAAAAAACTTTTTATTGTTTTGAAAAAATCTTGACAAGTGATAAAATCTCTTTATTAATTTTTAGTAAAACAGCTGCCGAAAATCGTGCAAATAATTTCGTGTACAGCCGTATTATAACAACCGTGTTCTAACTCAAGTGTTCAAACTGAAGATGAAATAAAATGGAAGTGAAAAATTTTGAATAAAATTTAAACAAAAAAAATGTTACAAATTTGAATGAGTGACTAATGTATTTTCTTATACAAAATTTATTATTCTAAATATTTAAATTTAAAAGAGAAAAAAATAAAACACCTTTTAATCAAACAAAGCAAAATATTTTCCCCATGAATCCCCAAGTGTCAAATGCACAACAAAAAAAATGTAAAAGTTCTTTAAAAATGACTACAACCACCGGTTATAAAGTATCTTCAGTCAAAACAAAATCAACCCCAACACGTGCTTCCGATTGTGTCGATGAGGCCAGTGATGCCTCATTATATTGTGGTAGTGTTAGTGCTACACAAGACCCACTACCAACACCAAGAGCTGCACCCAGACCACGCACTAATAACCATAGAGCACCAACATCGTCGGTCTCTGTACCAACGCCGAAACCCCGTTCAGGTAAAGTGCTTTTTAAGTACGACAACAATTTGAAATATGTAAATATGATACATGCCACTCATCCCATGTGTAATTCAATTCAAAGATTTTTCTAATTACTTAACTTTGTTTTTACCTATTCTTCTGTTACACCATTTCCATTTTTTTCGTATTTCTTTTTTTTTTTGTTTTGTTTCCAATGAACATCCAAAATCAAGCTGTATCGAATTTTTGTTTACCCTCCAATATGTTTATCGACAAATAAATGAATTTTAAATAAAAATGTTTAACATCAAAAATACATTAATGTAATCATAAAAGCTAGGTGACGGGTATCACAGATTTGGCGTAACAGTTTTAACACTTTTACTTGTTCTGAAGTGAAAAAACTTTTAAGATGAAAATATAGTTTACGGAAAAAAAGGTTTGAAGTAAAAATATAGTTCTTTCTAGAAATTAAAAAAATTGTGTAGGGGACAAATATTTTTGAAAAGAAATAAATTTTGAGGTGAAAATATGTTGTTTGTAAGTTCAAAAATTATAACTTACTACAATATAGATTAGTGGAAATATATTTTTAAAGTGGGGTGAAATTAAAAAAATAATATGGCGTCCGTTAAAGAAAATTACACATATTTTTACACCAGTTACTGCAGGGTGTCCCAGAAAAATTAACTTATACACAGTTTGAATCCTTAAAACTTGAACATATGATTAATATTTTACGGTGGCCTTACACGACATGCATTTGTCAGCTGACTTGCAATTTTTCCCGATTCTTCCGTAATCTCGACAGGCGATTTATAACTTCGGCATCTACATGATCATTTATAATGGAGGCTGATATCAACAATTTAACAACTGCTCCTACCAGAGACGTTCAAATTTTTTTCAAAATTTTTTTTCCACTTTTTCCAACCAAAAAGAGTAAAACAGTACCCCAAAAAGCGCTAAAAGCAGTTAGAATGAAACTAAAAGCGCTATTTATACATACTAACAGATTCCATCGCTCGAAATTCGAGTGCAATTTCTAGGCTGCTTTATTTTTCAACTTATCCAGTTCACAAACCAACACTTTTATGGTTTATTATTATTGTGAATGAAGATAACAAACTCATTAACAAACACATTAATAAATTTAATAAAACACACATAGCATATGTATGATTTTGTGTATGTGTTAGTAGCAACTTTAAATGTAATTTACTCAAATTAAAGGAAAAAATTTAAAAATCTGTAAATCTGCAAAACGGCTAAAAAGAAATACGTTTCAAATAATATACGTTTGTTAAAAAACGGGATGAAACGGTAGAACAAAACGTCGGTCACAAGAAATCGCCTATTGATATTATAGATATTTGTAAAAAAATAACATTTTGTTTAATCATTTTCAAAAAAACTATATATTTTTTGTACATTTAGGATCATTTAGTATATAATGACAATAAAAAATAAATAAAATAAGTTAAAAACTTTTAAAAATAAAAACGTGTTTTAGGTAAAATTTTCTTTTTTCATCCAAGAAATTCGGCTAGGTTGGTCACAATTTAAATGCAAATAACTTTTTTGCATTTTTAATTTTCTTCCTCATCTTATCATTAGGTTACATATGTATGTACATATGTGACCTTCTCCGAGAAAAGGGACCTAGTGTGTGAAAATTAAGTTTTGAGAAAAAAACGCATTTAAAGTTTATACACCCTTTTAGGTACCAGAATCCACCGTTTTTGACACAAGCCGTTTTTTGACACAATAGGTCCCTTTTCTCGGAGTAGGTCACACATATGGAATAAATTAAATTTTGTCTTGCACTGGCTGCATTTAATATTTAAGTTTTAGTTTTAAGATTTGCATATAAAATTTTGATTTTTACATGTTTGAATAGAATTAATTTTAATAAAAACATTTGAGTAGAGTAGGAAGTATATGGTAAAATATTGAGTGTTTACTGGTTAAAAATCAATCCAACTATACATGGAATATCTTCACAAGCAAATCATAATGATCTAATAACAAATAAAATTGAAATATCTCCGAACTGGGAAAATTCAGGTCAGAAATCTCATCCGACTGTAACTTTACCTTTGAATTTCAATCAAAAAATATAATTTGTTATTGATTTAGATTTTAACATTCCGCACTAAATGCAGTATTAAATAAAAACTTAATGGCAAATCATCAGGGTTGAACAGAATTCAACTGCATTCCCACTTCATAATGGCATCCCACAAGTATCTTCACTTTCTGTAATACTGTTGCTCATAGTCTACAACAAACTGTGCCAAGTTATCTCCATCCATCGCGAAATTGATTTTACACCCTACTTTAACCTAATTATAAAATCAAGCAAAATCAAAAATCCAGTTTTAAAGCTCAGCAAACCTTTTTAAGGACATAAAGCGTCTCTATTTCTCGCCTCACTCAGGATATTCCCTACATCTCTGTATATTATTTAGCCATGTTATTTCCTTTCTTCCTCTAGTAGGCCTTCGTTTAAAATTTGCTTGCGTAATGATTTGTAACAGCTTATATTTTGGCTTCCTCATAATGTGGCCCAAATATGCCTCCTTTAGATTTTTTTTTAGTGGTTAAGAGCTCTCTATTGCGGTGTATTTGATATCAAGACATATTATAAAAATAATATTTATGTACATATGTACGGCATAAAACATAAACCAGACAAATAACTGTTTTACCGTGCCATATATCTATTTTAATTATTATTTAACACATTTGCACCTTATAGACACACAACTGTACTACAAAACCACCCTGAATTTCATTAGAAAATGGAACACAACTTAAAACAATATTAAATCATTTCATATGGAGAATATTTCAAAAAACAACTGACCATAAATTATATCGAGAGTTTTACAACTATTTATTATATGCCTGACTAAAGACATGAACAACAAACAAAATTTTATCAAGCGAAACAAGAATTTGTATAGGAAACAAATAGTGCGTGTGAATACACCATGCACAAGGTTTTACTCTCTACACAAGTGATTTTCTTCATATAAGATTTATAAAGTTAAATTATATAACCTTTTTTTAAAATGCCAAATAAAATTTAAAAAGATTTCAGTAATTAGTTTAATTAGTTTGAAAATTGATTGGAAAAAATATTCATGAAATTTTAAATTTAATAAAATTAGATAAATTTTATGAGCTTTTTAATTAAGATAGTTTAAGAATATACAATTGAACATTTTTTAAATTACCAATTAGTTGAAAATGTTCCAATTAAATTCAAAAAAACACCAAGCAAATAACAACTACTCAATTAATATATAAAACTAGTTAATTGCAAGGCGGCTAAAGCGTCCGTTAAATAATGAAAAACACTTTCATTTAATATTTATTAAAAACTCATTTCTTTTAGCATTGTGAGTAATATTGGGAATATAAAATCTAACAACCATAAAAAATGTTAGAGCACCATTCGGATGGATTGTCTCAAACAAGGTCAAAATTTCAATCATTTTGCTCAAAGATTTGATCAAGATATTAGCGATTTTATGTTCCCTGCCAAAATTTTACGTTTTCCGATCTAGCAACCCTAAAAATAGTTAATCCACAATTCGAATGGGGGTTCTACTGGAAAGACAAAATTTTAAACATTTTATTATACGACGCTTAGTTTTCGAGATATAAACACCATACATAGACGTATGAGTGATAATTAAACGAATAAATCATACAGCTTTACACATACATATGTATTAGGGTGTCCCAAAAAAAAAATTATTTTTCGATTTTCATGGGTGCCCAAGCATTTTTTGCAAGCTTATAGGGTAAAGTATTTTGTGATTTTTTTCAGATTTTTCGAAAGAGGTTTAGAGGTCGCTAAAGTCGAATTTTACCCAAAAATCGGGATTCCCGGACATTTTTTTAGTTTTACTTATTACTTGGCCCATAACCACGATTTTATTTGTTACAAAGTCAATATTTTAAAAGAAGAATGTTCAAGCTTTACTTTTCTGTGTAGAAATTGTAAGTTCCGTTAATTCTTTTTTGCTCATTTGGGTCCCCTTAATGACATTTTTTCGTAAATTTTGCATAAATTTTGAAAGTAATGCTTTGTAACTTTTAAAATTTCTATCAAAGTTAAAAAAAACTAATGACGCGGTTTAAAATGTGGATAAACGCTGAAAAATTATTGAATTTGCTCTTACCGTTCCAAAGTTATACCCTTTTTACGCTTTGTACCCATTTTGTGAAATTAAAACAAGTAAGAAAATTATAGTCGGTCTAGACCGACTATACGATACCCTATACCATGCGTTTAGAAACCCTATCTCTTAGGCCCAACTAACTGGACATAGAAAATAAGCAAAAACCAAATTTGAGTGGGATTTTTATTAATTTTTTTGGCTGCAGATATAAAAAAGTTCATATCGGATGCTATATCTATAAAGGGGCTAAGTCCAAAAATGGACCGATCCTGATCATGTTTGGTAAAGTCTCTTGTATTTTGCAAAAATATGTACAAACAGAATTTGAGAAGAATCAGTGCAATATTTTTGTTTTTTAATAGATTTAACTGAAGATCGGGAAGAAGCTCTATATGGGGTCAAAGGGATCATTTTTGGACTACTCATTAGTGGATGTAATGAACGCATACAAACCCAATTTGAGTAAGATCTATATGACAATTTGGATCTTATGGCAATTTATGTCGATTTCATATGGGTAATTTGTATGGGGGCTAGGTCTGAACATGGACCGATTCTCACCAATTTCAATAGCGTTCATCCCATGGCCGATAAAAGCTTATATACCAAATTTCATCAAAATATATTCATATTTGCGACCTGCAGTTTGATTACAAGCTTTACATGGACACACAGACGGACGGACGGACGGACGGACATTGTTAAATCAACTCAGAAAGTGATTCTGATTCGATCGGTATAATTAAAGATGGGTCTAGGTCAAATATTTTTGGTTGTTACAAACAGCAGCACAAAGTCATTATACCCAAACCACATAGTGGTATAGGGTATAAATATTCTAAGGTGTTTTTGCCAGTTATTCATCGGATTTGTTTTAATGTTAGTTTTTATTTTTTTTTTTTTCAAATATTAAGTATGGGTGGTTCCGTTGCAATGAGAGTCAATATGGTTGATTTTGAAATTTTTTGCAACTCCCCCCAAACTCTAGGCAGCTTACTTCTCATACCCAATATAAATAAAAAAATTATTTTTTTTTTTTGCTTTGCAATTATTTATTAGAGCTTTTGCGATGTAGTCCTATGCCCTGCAACAAATTCTGAAAGTCTGTTTCAGAAGCTGTTATATTTATATAAGAATGAGCCTCGCCGCGTTCTGCGACATCATTTACGACTTGCATTTGCTGAACTTTATTCTGTGCCATTTTTCCGGATCTGTTTGTAAAAAATCAACAGATATGTTGCAGGCTTCAAAAAAGGCTAGGCTGGCTTCGGATATTAAATCCTGAATTTGTTTATTTTTAAGCATGTTTTCGGATAATACTGCTTTTAATAATTCTTTGCCGGTACATGTAGATTTCGGATCATTAAACGCAACGTTTTGGTGTCGATACGTTCATCAAAAAACGCTAAGGCAGCCAACTTCGGGGATAGGTACGAATGGTGCCCCAGAAAAGTTTTCAACGTGCAATTGATTCGTTAAAACTTTGCTTCAATAAACTTAAATCATTTAGAGGAGCGTATCTAGGGCACTGGCATATGTACCAATTTTTGATGTATATTCTCAAAGTAAATGCAGTAAATTCAAGCAAGGCGTTAATTTTTGAAGCGTTTATGAACGATTGCAGCTGGTTTCGAAAAATGCATATTTTTAATGAGTATATAATTTTCATCATCCAGCGTGCCCGATTAATGGCTCCAGGAGGTTTTATTGTCAGATGGGGCTCAGATCTATCACCCAAAAATATAAGGCATTTCCTCAAGCTGCGCTTTTATAAAATTTTGTACATCTTCGTGTATATATTTCGGCATTATTTTTTCAGCAATTTTGTGGCTGATGCAGTCAGAAAAATTGCCCTTGTCAATGGATTCCCAACTTTGCTGAAAAGTGACGAAGACTTTGATTTGTGGTGATGTTGTCTGTTCTTCAATATCAAGTGCCTTAAACGCTGATCCTGCAACAAGCTCCAACATATGATGACGGCATGCTAAAAATATGAGGTCTTTTTTTAATTTTTGACAAAGTAAAACACATGCCCCAATTCGACATCTTGTATTAGAACTTGTTGTGTCTGCACACAAAAATTTATTACTCTCAGTTAAGTTTCAGGTTTTTAGCATTTGAAACACTGCCTCGGCTTGATGTTCTCCCCTTCCGGATGGAAGTGGTACTACTCTCAGAAGCTTGGAGTCGAAATTTCCGGTTGCACTAATTGAAAGCCGATCAATTTTTTCTTTTTTTTTTTAATCGGGCATTATCTTTCCAACCCAATGCACTGTAATGAAATAGGACGCCTCAAACGATTTCTTAATAGACTCTGCGGCAATCATTCGCTGTTTCTGACGTTCCCTTCAAATTGAACTATTTGAGCATGCAGCTTTTGGTCTGCTGTGTCCAGGGTCTGAGCAGGAATTCACTACAAGTGCGGCTTTGCGGCAACTAATTCCAGTTCTGTCCAGACCTGCATAAAGCTGTTGCTTATTTGAGGCTCATTCTTATATAAATGTAACAACTTCTGAAACAGACTTTCAGAATTTATGGCAGGGTATAGAACTACATCGCAAAAGCTCTAATAAATAATTGCAAAGCAAAAAAAAAGATATTTTTTTTAACTTATTTTGGGTATGAGAAGTAAGCTAGAGTTTGGGGGGAGTTGCAAAAAATTTCAAAATCAACCATATTGACTCTCATTGCAACATAACCAACCATATTTAATATTTGAAAAAAAAAAATAAAAACTTAACATTAAAACAAATCCGATGAATAACTGGCAAAAACACCTTAAGGTGCGTTCAGACTACGCAAATATTTGACCAAATAAACGTAACCCCTAAATTTTATGAAAGTTTTATTCAATCTTACATGATATATAAAAGACAAAATTAAGTTATGTTTTATTACATTAGTAATATTTAATATATTTAACTATATTCTATATCATATATTGTATAACATAATGAAAATTATACAAGGAAAATTATACATTATTTAGGAGATACGTTTATTTGGTCAAATATTTGCGTAGTCTGAACGCACCTTTAGAATATTTTTAATTTCACAAAATGGGTACAAAGCGTAAAAAGGGTATATGTGTCTTTGGAACGGTAAGAGCAAATTCAATAATTTTTTTTAGATGACTCAGCCTTTATCCACATTTTAAACTGCGTCATTAGTTTTTTTAACTTTGATAGAAATTTTAAAAGTTACAAAGCATTACTTTTAAAATTAATGAAAATTTACAAAAAAAAAAAAAAAAATTTCCGAAACTTACGATTTCTACACAGAAAAGTAAAGCTGGAACATTCTTCTTTTAAAATATTGACTTTGTAACAAATAAAATCGTGGTTATGGGCCAAGTAATAAGAAAAACCCAAAAAATGTCCGGGAATCCCGATTTTTGGGTAAAATTCGACTTTAGCGGCCTCTAAACCTCTTCCGAAAAATCTGAAAAAAAATCACAAAAATACTTTACCCTAAAAGCTTTCAAAAAATTCTTGGGCACCCATTTTTTTTTTTTTTTTTTTTTTTTGGGACACCCTAATATGTATATAGAATCAGCGAATCAAACGAGCGCGACCTTATATTAAGATTTTACAATTTCCACATCAATTTTCTTTGCCAGTCGCATCGAAAAATGGGTCTCTGAAGCCAGTAAGTTATAAAAGATGGTTTTATATAGATTATAATAAAGTACTGAAAAGTTAAATTATTTTATTTTCAAAAATTCTTTTTGTCTAGGAGATTTTATAGGCAAAATTTTCAAAAGTGAGGAGATTTTCTGCACGAAAATTTCTTAGAGCATAAATAAAGGGTGTTTTTTAGAGATTCACAACTTTGAGTTGGTAACACTGCTTTATTTGACAATCGATTTAAAAGCTGATAGTTGCCTTTTGTTTGTCATTTCATCCTGGTTAGACAATCACGAGAGCAACGCCTGCAAATTATTAAAATTTTCTATCAAAATAATGGTTCTGTTCGTCAAACTTATCGTGCATAATCGTCTATCAGAGCGACTGATTCGAATAACTATCGTTCGTTTTCGCACCACGTTTAATCTTAATGATAATGTGCATCCTGAACAAGATAGAGCCGCGGTACAGCAAAAAATACCTACATCAATATGTTCGGCACCGTTCTCAACGAATGGGAATGTGTACATCCACTTTATGGAAGATTTTACGAAACGATCTTGGTTTACGAGCTTTTAAGTTTCAACTTCTGCATCGTAAGCACCGCTAATTCGGTCAATATTTTCTTTAGCGATGAAGCTCATTTTTGGTTGAAGGGATACGTAAATAAAATTGTCGCATTTGGAATGAAGATAATCCACAAGCTTATGTCCAAACTCCATTACATCTGGGGAAAATTACTGTTTGGTGCGCTTTATGGGCCGGCGCAGTCATTGGTCCATATGACTTCAAAAATGATGACGGGCAGAATGTTACTGTCAGCGGTGAACGATATATAGAAATTATTAATTATAATTATTAGTTTTTCGTATCTCAATTAGCTGGCATTAATTTAATGTAATGGTCCTATTAATTGACCACCAAGATCGTGTTATTTAACCCCATTGGATTGAATTCTTTGAAGTTATGTAGTAATTCACTCGTCTACGCCGATAAACCAGTGACAATTTATTACCTGAAAATCAATATTCGAAATACGGCCGCAAATTCTGCGCAAAGTGTGTGAATTTTTAAGTTCCATTAAAGATCGTAGTTAAACATTAATGACATAAAATTATCTCTCCAACAAAGCCAGTTTAATTGTTTATAAAAATATTTTTCTTTGCTTCATTTTTATTTAAAGTTCTGTAACTCTAAAAAAAGCCTAAAGGATATAGTGTCCCAAAACCTTGCTCCCTCGTTTGTAATACACTTAAAAATTTGTGTGAATATCTGAAAGTTTTATAAAACTACAAACAAAATTAAAAGGAAGATTTTTTAAAATTCAAAAAAATTAATATTGCATTTCACTTTGTTTTTTAAACTCATTTTGTATCTTTTGCGTTTCAGTTTCTAAAGAAACATTTTAAATTTTAGATTTTCATCTAAATATTTTCATACATATTCCAAACGTTTCTTTGCGTTTCTTTCATTTTATAAAATATGCACATAATTTCGACTTTGATACTCATTTTCTTGCGCTTCCGTTTCTTTTGCAATTTATATAGAAAATTTCAAAACTGTGACATTCTCCTAAATGTATTTTATACAAATTTTAAATGATTCGTTTTATAGCTTCAGCACATTAAAGTTGTCTTTTGTATATTATTACCTATGGTTCCTGGATGGAACCAAGGGCCACAACAAAATTTTTCTCCTTGTATCTGCGTTTTAATTTCAGACCCCGATTTTCTCGCCCAACTTATTTCTGTTTCTACCGTCCTCTCCAGGTGTTGGCTGGTTTTCCTCTTTGCATACTGTATATCGCCATTGGCTCTTCTTTATATATGGCCGATCCCATTACAGTTTTTTATGGCAATTTCAATCCCGTTTATTACCAGAGAACAACGTTAGTAATGGCAAATGGCCAAAAAATTCGATTTATAAATGCCTGAAGAGATTCAATTTATTGTTTCGAAACATTTTAGGACTCACAACTATATACAGTGTGGATTTTACATTTGAGTACAAAAGCTGTTGTTTTTAAAATGGTCGAACAAATTAAGTATCTAAATCTATAATATTAATAGCCTAGGCGATTTCTGTGACTGATGTTTTGTTCTACCGTTTTATCCCGATTTTGACCAAACGTATATTATTTCAAAGGTATTTCTTTTTGGCCGTTTTGCAGATTTACAGATTTTTAAATTTTTTCCTTTATTTTGAGTAAATTGCATTAAAGTTGCTACTAACACATACATAAAATTATACAATGCTATGTGTGTGTTTATTAAATTTGTTAATGTGTTTGTAATAAAAATGAGTTTGTTTTTGTGATGATTTGTGAATTGGCTATACATAATTGATTAGCATACCTTTAGGGTCTTTATTTAACGAAAAAATAAAATTTCCCAGAATCTGCGCTCGAATTTCGAGGGCTGGAATCTGCTAGTTAGAATAATTGTTTTTTTTAAATCAATGACAAATTCTGCCAAAGACACCTAAAGAAAAATATAAATATAACGATTGCAATTATCAATTCTTATAAGTAGGAAAATCTGTGAAGTAGACTTTAGGTAAATATGTTAAAGCGCATGACCAAAAAGTGCAGGTACGAGTGTATTTAAGAAAGACATATTTTCAAACCTTTCTCAACCGCCTTTTATACCAAAGTACGTTATAATCAAGTAATACAATTATTTAATCAAGTATAATAATTGTTTAATTTAATCATTGATGTTTAATATAATGCCATAAAACGGTCTGTGGGTAAATAATTTTCTAACTTTTTTATGACAAAAATCCGATAATTAAGTTGTCAAATTACTATGAAAATTTGACTATTTATTTTGTTTTGTGATGAAACAATTCTAACTTTAATTCATGGATTTTGGTCATCGAGTAGTTGATGTGCGAACTGTTGCTTTATGTTGATGAAACAACACTGTATTTTTCACATGCAGTCTTTTTCCTTAATTTACTTAAATGCAGCAATAAGTAAGCATAATACTCGCCGTTGATTGGTTTTCCTTTTTGAAGATAATCAATAAAAATTATACCACGCGCATCCCTTCTTTGGGCACGATTCTCCCATTTCAGTCTACTGTTTTGACTGTTTCTTTGTCTCAGTTGTGAAGTAGTGGACCCCTGTCTCATCCATGGTTACAAATCGGCGCAAAAACTTGGCTGTATTGCGGTGAAGCATCGCCAAACACTATTGAAACATCTTCACAACGTTTTTTGTTCTATTGTCAGCAAAAGCTGTACCCATCTTGCAGACAACTTTCCATAGCAATGTATTGCACTTTTTAAATGTCTGTAATTTCAGCCGATGATCATCCATTACCATTTTTTGGATTTTCTTAACCGTTTAAACTCTGCCACCCAATATTTTATAGTCGCAAACGAAGAAAAAGACTCCCCCTAGTAGTATATAGCTAGACTTTGTTTACAAATTCACTGAGATCATTAACTTTTGATGATGGCTCAAAAAAATGCTAAACGACATGGAGCCTTGAAACTTAAAACATATGTTTTTTAATAAGGTTGCCACTTTTCAACAAAGTAATTTCTTTCAAACTAATACCACCATCTATACGTCAGGTGCGGTTATTCTGGTTGTTCTTTTGTAAAAGTAGTTTTTCATGTCGTGATACGTAAAATCATCTGTTTTGTAGGCATAACTAATTCGATCATTCATCATCATATTTTTAGAACATTATAATAAATTAGATAAAAAATTAGTCTTAAATCGCGATGAAGTTCAGATAGCTATTTTTGGGCGCCATTGGTATACACTGTTCTAAAATGTTTGCTAAGATAGTCTAACAATTACTGAAATTTTATTAGACATCTTGATTTTGCTTTCTCTTTTCTTGACTGCTAGACTTGCACACTTTATTTACTAAAAGTGAAACTTTATATTTGTGTTTTTTAATTACAGTTTTTAAAACACTTTCAAAATAACACATCAATATCACATTAATATATTCTTTTATATTGAAACCGTAAAAAATTTTCTGAAGACTTTAAAAAAATCTTTATATTGTCCCTTAATATGACCAAATGCCTGCAAAAAAACAGCATGCAAGGACCATATTATCGCCTTTCGCGTTTTTATGGCATAACCTTAACATTCGGTTAAATGAGCTGCATTGAGAGGTTTAATAAATAATAGTTAACATTTTTAATAATAATTAATAATAATTAACAACATTTCTTCCACACTTCACTTACACTGTAAGCTCATGTTTTCCATTTTTGGCGGACATTTTTCTATAGCGTGCATTTGAATTAATATATGAATGCGTCACATGCCAAATCCATTAACTCCAATTTCTGATTTTTTTCAATTTTAATATCAAAGCGTTTGATTGACTTCTAACTGTTTATATTCAAAACTATTATCTCTAATAACAAGGATTAAGACCACAACAGTACCTTACAAAATTTGTTTTTAACATCAAAATTTAGATGGCAATCAAGCGCTTTGACATTAAAATTTAAAAAAAAAATCACAATCGATTTGGCACGCTGTTTTTCTGCCATCATATAACAATGCTCCAAAATGACCAATTTGACTAATATATTATTTAAAAATATGTTCTTTGGTATATTGCAGATCTGCAACACGGCTCCGTGAAGGGTTGAACTTTTAATTTTCAATATATTTTTCTTTTCTGTTCCCAATATAAACTTTTAGCAACTTAATACCTTTTCCCCCTATTTTAATGTACATTATCTTTTTCACAATATTTTTTTTATTTTTAATTTTTTTTTTTTTTTGTGAATTCCCGTTATCAATTTGTAATTCCCGATAAAATTTAGATAACCTACATTTCTATTTCATATTGTGAAAGTAGTAAATTTTTATAAATATATTTGCAAGTTATTAAAATTTACACCAAAAATTATTTTTTATTTGGAAATATGTAATGAAAAAGTAATTCTCTTGATTGACTTCACTTTGTATACCATCCACACTACTGTGCAGAGGATATATATCACTGTGTGAATTTGCGACCACATAAAGTATGTATATTTTTGATCCTCATAACAACTTGAATCGATAGGGCGATGTCCGTCCGTCTGTCTGTCTGTCTGTTAAGATAACATTGTTTGACATTATTTCGAGCCGGATATGACCTAAAATGTAATTATTGTCTGAAAACTTTACCGATGACATTGGACTTCAAAACAATGTCTTAACTTTGAGATAAAAAATTGATATTCTGAAAATCAATCTTAACAGAATTTAAACTTAGTAGGATTAATCCACATTAGTCGAAATTTGCTTCGAAAATTACCATAAACTTTAAACAAAAATAATTATTTTACATCAGTTGAACGATCCTTTATTAAAAATATAAATTTTTTTATGATAAAATAACAACAACATAAAAATACTAAGTAATTTTTAATTTTTTTTGTATTTAGAAATTGAGTGTGAAAAAACTTAGTTAAATTATCAAAAATAGCTACACACAAAAATATCTTATTATTAATAATTATTTTATATCAGTTAAGTCAATTAATAAAAATATAAAATTTTTAAATTTTAGGTATATATTTACTAAGAAAACTTAGGTATTTTTGATATTTTTAAATTTGTCACAAATAATGATATGACCTAAAATGTGGAGATACCTCTAAAAAATGCTAAAAATTCATTGTGTTTGTTGTAATAATTTAGTATTCAGTTTATCAAATTATTTATTTTTTCAAATGTTTGTTTACATTTGTTATAAATAGTGCACGTTAAACCCAAAGATTTGGCATAGCCGAATTTAACACTCTTAATTGTTGTTGTTTTTTTTTTTTTAACATGTGAACGAATGGTTTATCAATGAGATTAAGAGAAAAACAAGAACATTATACTCTTACTCTCTTTCAACAAACAAAATTTAAATTATATGTATTTACATTTTGCTGATTGATTTAATTATCTTATTACTTTTAAACATAATTATAAAAAATCTAGCCACTTAATAAGAAATCTATTGTGTTTAGAACACTGTTGGAGGATATCGAAAATTCGGCACTGCCGAATTTAACACTTTTACATGTTTTATATATATTTTTTTTGATACCAATTATTAATTCCCAACATAAAGTTGGATTAGCTCAGTTTCTGTTTGATGTTGTCATCTTTTGAGGTTGTTTAAAATCGCATGAAAAAGTTGTTCTTCACATTTTTTTTTTATATTTTGCTGGGATGCTTTTATTTCAAAATCTATTTGACAGAACAAACTATACACAGTTGCGTGAACAGAAGAAAAATCGTACATAATAAAAACTCTTAACAAATAAGTTCAAACAAGACCTAATTTAAGTATTTTTTTTGTCTAAAGTTTTCAATACGTAACAAATTTCATAACGAATTCTCATTATTTTCGCCACTTGATTTAAATGTGTATTCGTCATATTCCCGTTTATACCACGAATTCATTGCATAGCCTAATTTAATTATAAATTTGCTAACAGAAAAATTATTTTCCCATAAGTAAATAAACTTGTTTTTCATTTTGTGAATTAAAAAACATACCTTTTTTATGGATGTAAGTTCATAATGAACACAATTCAATGGTTGGTGGGACTAAAGCTATAACTAAAAAAAAACATTGGCCCGAATGACATAAAAACACTAGGTGTTATATGCTACTGTATGACAGAGCCGGAAAATAATGTATTCCACAATATAAAGAATTTAAAGAAAAAAAATATAGTTAAGGGATTGTTTACAAATTTATATTTAAACATCATTTTAAAATGTTTTGTTAATTTTTAATAAAAAATATAAAAAATTATAAAAATATAATTTTTATTTTAAAAATTAATAAAACATTTTAAAATAATTGAGGTATATTCAAAAAAAAAAGCCTATAGATTTAGTTTATGCTTGTTTTCTTTATCCAATTATGTCCTCAGCAAAGTTGAACCTATGTTAGACCCATTCTTGAATCAAAAATATCATACAGTCGGTCCAGACCGTCAATATATCTTTCTTAATTGTTTTGAAAATGCTTGTTTACGAATTGTATCTGCATTTCTTTCACACATTATTGCAACTTTATTTCTACAGTACAGAAAATAAAATCTAAAAAAAATTAAATATTATATAGGCCTCAGCAGGGTAATTGGCTTTATAAGGAGTCTTAATCTTTAGGACAACCATGCACAAAAGATCAAATTGGTCGCAGTACGTAGAGCCTTCTTAATCTAATCTAATCTAGGCCTCAGCTGTAATTGTTGTACAAAAACTTTACCGATGACACTAGACTTCAAAACAATGTCTTAACTTTAAGATAAAAATTGAAATTCTGAAAATAAATCTAAACAGAAGTTAAACTTAGTAGGATTAATCCACATTAGTCGAAATTTGGTTCGAAAATTACCATAAACTTTAGACAAAAATAATTATTTTACATCATTTAAATTTTTTTATGATAAAATAACAAAAAAAAAAAAAAATACTCCGTAATTTTTAATTTTTTAATGTTTGGAAATTGAATGTGAAAAAACTTAGTTAAGTTATCAAAAATAACTACACACAAAAATATCTTATTATTAATAATTATTTTATATCAGTTAAGTCAATTCTGTGGTTTTCTGGAATAACCGCGTATGCCCATTTTTGTCAGTTTTGAGTTAACGATGCCAAATATAAAGGGTCCGCCAAATAACTTTTTTTTTGAAAATGCTATAAAAAAAAACTACTGAATATTATCTCAAATTTCTTTTTTTATTTGAAAGTACAATCCTTTCGGTTAATAATGGAAAATAATTTCATTCAAATGGCTGCCTCGGCTGGCCATGCAGTAGCCTACACGATCGCTCCAATTTTTAAGCACATTGTCGATTGTGTGCAGTTGTATTTCACCAATGGCTTCACGAATATTGTCCTTTAAAGCGTCAATTGTCTCTGGCTTGTTGGCGTAACTCTTACCTTTGAGGGCACCCCACTAATAATAGTCCAACGGTGTCAAATCGCAGCTCCGACATCAGCTCTGCGGCTGATAATGCGATCTTCAAAAACAGGGCGCAAAACATCGAGTGTAGCTTCGGCTGTGTGGCACGTAGCGCCGTCCTGTTGAAACCAAATGTTGCCAATATCCTCCTCTTCAATTTTTGTGAACAAAAATTCGTTCAACATGGCCCGATAACGATCGCCATTGACTGTAACGGCCACTCCTTGCCGTTCGAAGAAAAATGGCCCAATTATGCCTCTGGACCAAAATCCGCACCAAACAGTGACTCGTTTTGGGTGTATCAGCTTTTCAATGTATGCGTGCGGATTTTCTGTGCCCCAAATGCGACGATTTTGTTTGTTTACATACCCGCCAAGATCAAAATGAGCTTCATCTGAAAAGATGATTTTTTTGGCAAAACCGGCATCTTCTCTAAGTCGATCGCAGGCCCACTTAGCGAAGCGAAAACGCATTGGATGGTCAGTTGGCTTCAACTCCTGAACCAATTGGACTTTGTATGGCGTCATACCAAGGTCTTTATGTAAAATTCGTCTCAATGATGCCTCCGAAATGTTCAATTCTTGAGAACGACGGTGAATTGATGTTGATAGCGCTTCACGCACACTTTCTGCCACAGCAGCAATGTTCTCGGGTGTACGCACTGTTTTTGGATTTTCACGCTTTGGTTTATCGATGAGGATGCCAGTTTCTTTCACTTTTTTCACAAGATAACGAACATACGGAGCTGACGGTGCTTCTCTTCTTCCAAAATCCGTACGCAATTTTCGCACACATTCTGCAACATTACCATGATTTTCAAATATTTCCCAGCGTTGTTCAAGCGTATACACAATCATATTCGTTCAGCGGAAGGATAAAACTAATTATCTGTCAAATCAGACATGAGCTAAGTGTTACCATTCACGAAATAAGCACTAGTTGAAAAAAAAACTTTAGATGGCGGACCCTTTATTCATTTTTAACGCTCTTTACATGTGTTAAATTTAAAAAAAAAAAATATTGACCATTTCTGAGATTTTTCTTTAAATAACGACGTAACTTAAATGTTTCTTAAATTAATTTGCAGCACTATCGACGTATGTCAACATACGTTTGATCGCTGACAAATTATTTTCTCAGAAAACGACACATAGCGACATACGTTGTTATTAATGAAAAAAATTCAAAATAATTTTAGATTATTTTTCAGTTTGTAACCCCTTATACAAACTTGTGTGTTTATTTCTGTTATTTTTTTGTCACTATTATTCTTGATACGTTGTTATATTATCATACTAAGTCCCGTTAACTTTTTGTTGACGAACAAAAAAATCCATTTTTCAAGCAACAACAACTTATGTCTACATGGGTGGTTGCATTGGTAGTTTTCTTTTTCAAAGAAAACGACTTTTGTCGACATAAGTTGTTTTTATCTGCACACACTTTAACTGTTATTTACATATTGTTTTTTTGTCCTTCTCTAGGATCTATTCCTCTGAAAATTTTTGACTCAAAATTTTATATAAAGTATTTATTGCCCATATCTACAGGACTGTTAAATAAAAAGCTCTAAAAACTTTATATCGAGCCCATAATTTCAAATATAACGTTTTTTGGCTCCTCTGAACATTTTGATTTTATGACATACGCGGTTATTCTAGAAAACCACAGAATTAGTAAAAATATAAAATTTTTAAAGTATATGTACTAAGAAAACTTAGGTATTTTTGATATTTTTAAATTTGTCACAAATAAATGCGAAAAAAGACTGATTACACTATGTCACAAAATATAAAAAATTGCATGCACTTTTGAAGAAACCTAGTGTAGGTTGTAGGTCTTGTTGAGTAGATCATTTGTCCATTTTTAGAATTTTGAATACACCCTCAAAATCTGAAGTTATGTCCAAAAAACGTTATTTTAGGACTTTATGGACTTAAATATTTTTAACTTTTTCAGTTGTGGATCGATTTTAAATTATTAAACGGTTTTGGAAAGATGACTAACTAAGCTTTCCAAATATATATATATATTTATAGTTTTAACAAACCCATGTGGAAATAATACCCCAAATATTTAAAATTTCCAGTTTTTTGGTGAGCTTTTTCAACTTTGGCGCCTTTTTTTTCCTAGACATTGTTTGGGAACATATGTTTTTATTATTTTTATTTGAAATCACATTTAGTAATGAGTAAATTGACACCTTGTTTTTTAAAATTGGTTAATAATTATTAATGTAACAATATTTTTATTTAATTATACAGATATAATTTTTCCTAGTATATGCTATGTATATAAACAGTTTTATATGCAAACATTTATTTTTACAGTTATTTTTTACACTTGAATTATCCTATATATGGTTTAGTCTCTTTTATTAAAAAATAATAAATCTTTATCAATAAGCATTTGATTTAAAAAAACAAGGTGTCAATTTACTCATTACTAAATGTGCTTTCAGATAAATATAATAAAAACATATGTTCCCAAACAAAGTCTAGGAAAAAAAAGGCGCCTAAGTTGAAAAAGCTCACCAAAAAACTGGAAATTTGAAATATTTGGGGTATTATTTCCACATGGGTTTGTTAAAACTATAAATATATATATATATATATATTTGGAAAGCTTAGTTAGTCATCTTTCCAAAACCGTTTAAAAATTTAAAATCGACCCACAACTGAAAAAGTAAAAAATATTTAAGTCCATAAAGTCCTAAAAAAACGTTTTTTGGACATAACTTCAGATTTTGAGGGTGTATTCAAAATTTTAAAAATGGACAAATGATCTACTCAACAAGGCCCACAACCTACACTAGGTCTCTTCAAAAGTGCATATTGACTGTAACACCGTGTTATTTATCAAAAAACAATTTAATAACTTAACAATTTTTAATTTTATAAAGTAAGTTTTTATTCATTTAAACAACAAATACTTTTGAGATTGTGTTTTATACAAGTTTGTAGACTACTTTTTGTTTATGTGAAGCAGAATGTTTTTTCTTTGCACAATTTATATATCAAAAAAGAGTTCATTCTTTTTAATTCTGATAATTATATATGTACAAAAAAACCGTTAAATTTTTCAGTTTATAATATAAAGTTATGGTAAAACTATACTGGAAAAGTTATTCGAGTTGTTTTGTTGCAACATCTTATGATAAATATTAATATTAAATTCCAAACCACATTGTCGGAAAACTGCAAGATGATATAATATATTTACATATGTACAAGTAAATAACGCTTGATAATTAATATTATAAATGTAATTTTATTCACATTCACATTAAATTGCAACTGATTAACTTACATTTTATATACATATTAACTTTCATTATAGTGCTTCCACCCCCTACAACAGCCACATCGGTTGCCCAGCATCAACATCATCATCAGCCTCATCAATCTCATAATAAACTACGTGATTCGTTAAAGTTACAGGAGAACATGGAGCCACATACAACGCCACGTTCAAAACAACGTCTAATCAAAGTCGATTTCTCATTGTTGCAGGTAAGTTTTCAAATCTTAATTACATTCAATAGGAATTCAAAGTGATTTCAATTTATATAAGTATGTATGTATGTATGAACTAATAACATATTTTCACAGCTTAGTTCAGATGCATGCAAATTTTTTAGTACTCCATATTATTTATTAGGCGTTTGGAAGTAATGGGCCAACTACTTAAGAAAAGAAAATTATTTAACTAAATTCAAATTTAAATTCAAGATCAAGACAAATGAAAAACTTATGAATACAAAAAAAAAGGTAATAAAATATCATTAAAAATTAAAGAAATAAGTGTTAATGTAATTGACATTTTTCACATTTTTACTCATAACCAGGGAAACCAATAGTAAGCTCTTTATTAACTGTTTTATACGTTTAAAAAATGCCTAAAACATAAGGAAAATAAATATATTTTAAAAAAACTTAAAAATATACTCTTTAAAAACATACATAATGCATTTTAAATTAAAAAAGGCAATATTTTTTTTGAAACTTGAGTATAAAGTTTAACCCTTTGACTGTCCAATGAATCACATATGATGCACAGACGTTATGATTGATACGCTTGCGCATCACATGTGATACTCTTGGAATCCAGAACCAGAGAATGAAGTTGAAAGTAAAAATTTTATTGTGTGTTCAGGTTGAATACAAATATTGGAATAAAAATATTTTCTTTTTGTTTGACAAAATATTAAAAGTATTTTTCAAAGATAACTAATGTTATAATGTACAAAGTTCTAGAATATTAAACTTCTACACTCCCTCTCAATTCAGCGATAACATTTTCCGAATTGATACAAACAGTTTAGGATCTAGGGACTTTGTGAAGATATCTGCAATTTGTTGAGAAGTCGGCACATATTCAATTTTAACAGTTCCATTATGCACATGGTCGCGAATAAAGTGAAATCTTATGTCAATGTGTTTAGATCTCTTGCGTTCTAAATTCTTCGCCATAGCGATGCATCCAGCGGGGTCTTCATACAATATAAATGTTTCATTCTTATCCAAAACTTGCATGTCTTCTAATATTCCTCGTATCCATATTCCATCAGAAACAGCAGCACTTAATGCAACGTACTCTGCCTCACTGGAAGAGGTAGCCACAGAAATTTGTTTCTTACTGCACCAGGAAACCGGACAGCCAAACACATAAAAAATGAACCCAGATGTCGATTTTCTGTCTTGAATACTGGAAGCCCAGTCAGCATCAACATACCCTACAAGTTTTTCAGATTGAGTTTTTCTGCTGAATACAAGTTTCAATTGAGTAGTTCCTTTTAAATACCGCAATATTCGCTTAAGTGCAACCCAATGAACTTCTCCTGGATTTTGCTGAAATCTCCCCATATATCCAACAGCAGAACATAAGTCAGGACGAACGCAAAGCATAAGGTACATGAGCTTACCTAGTAGCTCTCGATATGGATTTGCTATAGTTTCAGCATCTTCCACAGTTAGCAATTGAAGACCTTTCTCCATTGGTGGGATTGCTGGCTTGCAATCCATCATTTCAAATACTTCAAGCATTTTGGAAGTACTTGCTTCTTGACATAACTTCATAGCACCCTTCTTTTGGTCATATTCCACTGAGGTACCCAGATAATGCTTAAGTGGACCGCAGTCGGACATTTCAAATATTTTAGATAGCTGAAGTTTTAACGATTGTATTTCAGGTAACTTACTGCCTGCTATCAATAAGTCATCCACATACAGCACTAAATATATGACATCGTCTGCTCTTATTCTGGTATAGAGGCAATAGTCATGTGATGATCTGGTGAACCCGAGATTGAGCAATGATACATTAAATTTGGTGTTCCAACGCCGCGGACTTTGTTTAAGTCCATAAAGGCCCTTCTGAAGTTTAAGTACCATATTTGGTTTGGCATTCATTCCAAGTGGAACATCCATAAAAATATCTTCCTTCAGTTCGCCGTATAGGAAAGCTGTTTTGACATCCAACTGGTGGAAATACATGGCTTTGCTGACACCAACTGCAAGGACTATTCGAATAGTAGAAAGCTTCGCAACAGGAGAGTAAGTTTCTTCATAATCTATGCCAGCTTTTTGCAAAAATCCTTTAGCCACTAGCCTTGCTTTATAATAGACTGGATTTCCCAAAGAGTCCTCTTTGATTTTAAAAATCCACCTGCATTTCATAAGTTTGGCATTTTCAGGTTTCTCCATCATCTTCCATACTTTGTTCTTGCTCATCGATTCTAGTTCTTCTTCGATAGCCTTCATCCCTTTATCTCGATAAGGAGAACTGGAAACATCTTGAAATGTATTCGGAATATTTTCTGAATCTGGCATCGAGTACGTTTCAAACAAGAAATTATAATAGTCTGTAAACTTGGAGGGTGGTACTGTTTTCCTTTCACTTCTTCTCAGAACAGTTTGAGTAATTTCTTCTATCTTGCGTTGAACAGATTGGATTGCATCGTGCGATTCATCAAGAGTAGTACTTCTAAATCAGTTAACGATGCATCAGTTGATGATTCATTGCTGGCCTCTTGAATACTGAAATCTTCGTCTCTCTTGGAATCCAGAACCAGAGAATGAAGTTGAAAGTAAAAATTTTATTGTGTTGAATACAAATATTGGAATAGAAATATTTTCTTTTTGTTTGACAAAATATTAAAATTTTTTTTCAAAGATAACGAATGTTATAATGTACAAAGTTCTAGAATATTAAACTTCTACAGATACACAATTTGTCTTAGTTCTTTTAACAAAATTTTGTATGATCTGATGAAAAATAAAGTGATCTAATAGTCTGAGCGTGTAATAAAACATGAACATTTGTACAAGAAAATACTGCAAATTTCCAGGATGTTGACCCATAGGGCCATGGATTCAACAATGTCATCTGTATATATGGGTGGTATAGCTATTGAGGAGTCGGATACTCTTAATGTTCTAGGCATGAGAATTCAATGGGATGTTCGTTGGAACGAGCATGTTTTTCAAGTATCGAAAGAAGCATTCAAGTGTCTTGGTTTTCTAAAATGGTGCAAAAATTACTTCACTCCCTCTGAACTCCTTAAAATCTATACCACTTACATCCGACCGAAAATGGAATACAACTCCCATATATGGGCAGGAGCTTCAAAGTCTATTTTGGAGCTACTGGACCGTGTGCAAAGGAGGGCGTTGACGCTCATCAATGACAGTAAGGTATCCAATTCTATTGACTCATTGGAACATCGTCGGACTGTGGGTTGTGTATCACTTGTTCTATAGAAGATACTACCATGGGAAATGTTCTTCTGAGATTAGCGAACTTTTTCCAAATGCCCGAGTTTCCGTTTGCTCTACCCGCTTCTCTAGTAGATCACATCCGTTTGTAGTTTATTGTCCAGTTGACCGCACAACGCATTACAGAGAGAATTCGTTTATCAGTCGAACTAGCCGTATGTGGAATAAACTCCCCGCAGAGGTCTTGGTTATAATCAGTTATAATCTAATAAAATTTAAGTCAAATATTCACAAACACTACTCGCTCTTTCCTCTTTCCTCCTTCCCATAACCTATTTCCCTGAAATCAACACAATGCACTGATATAAAACGATAAAACAATTTTTTTTTTTAACAATAAGAAATAAGTCTTATTTCTCTCTTATCAAATTCCAGTTGAGTTTATTGCACCTGTTATTTCGTCTTTCGTCAGTTTGAAAGATTTCAGAGCCGGCAAACCCATCCTGTTTGATCGTAATGTCCTGGATTAGCTGTTTTATTATCGGCAACATGTCAATTCTTTAAAATCAGTCGAAAACGATTGTAACTCATACCAATATTGTGAAACAACGAATGATAAAATAACGGTTCCATTCTATAATAGTGTTCAATATTAGGATATTTGATTATGCCAGTGGTAATCATCACACCTATAAACCTTTTCATTTCGGTATGTGTGGTTTTTGACCATCTTTTCATGCGAGAATTACGACGAAGCTGATGGGATTCTATAAACTATTCCGCATATTTGTTTGTTTCCAAAACCATCAGTTCAAAAATTTCGCTGTAAAAAATTGCTCAAATATATTGATTGGGAAAGTTACTCCATCTTCAATTACAATACGCTTATTTAGACTATGTTTGCTAATCTTTTTTGCTTTTTCAAAATCATTGCTCCACTCTTGCTGAACAGACGATCTTGATAGAGAGGCGATCTGCGGCAATTCCTCAAATTAGTTGTTTTCGCAATCAGATGCACTATCGGATGAATCATTAACATCTTCGTAAATGAAGTTGTCATCACTACCTGAAGAAAAGTCCTCTTATCTGAACTGTCATCCTTAATACCAATTATATTTTCAAAATCTTAATTACCATTTTTTTGTTTTCTGACCCTAAATGATCCATAATGGATCCATACTTCACTAATAAATTGATAATGACAGCTAAAACATTCTATGTTGTACAACAAACCAACGACAATTGCAAAAATAGGGATTCCCCTAATTTTACTCTACACACGAATTTATTGCTAACACTATACAGCAAAATTAATAAAAAAGTAACGAAAAAAATTACATGAATCATACATATGTGATGCACACACAGAACGTTTGATTAATAAATAGTTTAAATATTGCTCTGTGTATCACATGTGATGCACGCCATTTTTACCAAATTATTACTGTGGACGTACGCTATAAAAAAAAAATTGTATGTCGACAGTCAAAGGGTTACATAAAGTTAAATTCGAATTCAATGGTATAAAATACAAAATTTCCTTGAATTTCGTTCGTATTAATATTAATTTTCGATGTATAAATTAACTTTGGAACTTTTTGTTATTTATGGAATTAGTATATGGACGAAATATGTTTTTCAAACAAAAAAAAAAAAAAACTAGAACAACTCTTTCCAATTATATAGTATTCTTGAAATTATTCAGTCCATTTCAGCCATTAACAATTGAATTTTAGAAATTATTCATAGTATGTAAGAAACTTTAAAAAGTTTCTTAAATAGTTTCTTACATACTATGAATAATTAAATTGTATTTCAGTAATTTAACATAATAACAAAAATACAATTTTAAAAATTATCAATTAATAATATTCCAGAAATGTATAATTGTTTTTTAAAAATATTCAATTGTATATGAGAATATTTCTACACAATTTTACTCAAGATTCCTAAAAAGAAAACAAGTATACAATGAGTTTCGGAAAAGATTTTTAGGTCCAACCATACCGGGTAACTCATTAGTAGACATAGAAAGTAATCATAATTCAAATTTGTATTTGTTGTCTGCATATCGCACCTCCGGTGCAATATCGACGTAAGTGTAATTTTTTCCGTTACCAACAGTTAACAGACAACACCATAGTTTTCCAAATGTCAAATTTTATATTGTGTTAAAACAACATAGTTGTATCTTTGCTAGCGTCCAAAAGATACCACTTCTTTATGTGACACAAAAGCTGTAATGACAAAATTTTTCAAAGCAAAATTTTTCAAAGCAGTCGTATTAGTCTTTTGCGCACCACAAATGCTCAAATGACAAAGCTTTTAAATGCATCAAAGACATAACAGTTAGTTACGCGCGATACTTCATGAATGATTAGTAAATTAGTGTAAATCTTAGGGAAATAATGACATAAATGCATTTTGCGTCGTTGTTGCTGAGTTTTATTTTAAATTATTAAAAACTAATATTATTCCTCAATATTATTCCTTTTATAACGGTCTTTTCTAAATATATAGATTTTTTATAAGGAAAACAAAGCGTGTTTCAATTATTGTATAAAAGTCTCAACTATCAAGAAAAATTTACTCGTACGGCAAGACTGACGCAATTGAGGGTCTTCAAACCTTTCAACAGCTCAAAAAGAAGGCAGGTGCAAAATATAAACAATCTATAAAAATAATAGGCTAGGCGATTTCTTGTGACCGGATGTTTTGTTCTACCATTTTATCCCGATTTTGACCAAACGAATATTATTTGAAAGGTATTTCTTTTTAGCCGACTTGCAGATTTACAGATTTTTAAATTTTTTCCTTTATTTTGAGTAAATTGCATTTAAAGTTGCTACTAACACATACATAAAATTATTATATATAAAATTGTGTGTTTATTAAATTTGTTAATGTTAATGTGTTTGTAATAAAACTGTTATTTGTGTTGATTTGTAAATTGGCTATAATTGATTAGCATACCTTTAGGGCTTTTATTTAATGGAAAAATAAAATTTCCTAGAATTTGCACTCGAATTTCGGGGGCTGGAATCTGCTAGTAATAATTGTAACTAACAGATCAGCTATTTTTAGTACTCTTTAAGTCAATTCTGTAGGCCTATTTTACGGCGTAATTGTATTTTGAATAAGTAAGAAAACTTTGAACGTGATTCCGCAACATTTAGGAAAATTGCACATACGTCGATATTGCACTGGAGGTGCGATATGCAGACAACAAATACATGTTCTAAAATCATATATCGAACAAATTTAAATAACATCTGTGTTGGTTTATTATCTTTGAATAGCTTTAGTTGAATATCGGGAAGCAGCTTTATATGGGGACTGTGACTAAGAATGGTCCCACAGAGTTTATTTTTGGACTACTGATTAGTAGGTGTACTTAATGAAAACGCATACACCAAAGGTTGAATAAGATATATACATATACATTATGATTTCCGTGTTCTATGGGTTATTTCAAGAAAATTTGCTTGTCTGCTAGTTTTTGCGGGCAGGTATTTTTGCGATTTCCTTCATGATTTCGTCGAAAAACATTACGTTTATTGCCATTTTAATTCAAACTACAATTAAAAACGAAGATTTTGAGCCAAAAATTATTGAAATCGGTTGAGTTCATGAAAACACACTTTTTATACTTTTTTGTCTTTTTTTTTTTCTTCAAAAATTCAAATTACGAAATAAGAAAGTATTAGAATCGAAAGATATATGATTTAGCAATATCTCATGAACTAATCAACCGATTGCAATAATTTTTGGCTCAGTTTGTAACAGCCAAAAGTATTTGACCTAGACCCATCTTTAATTATACCGATCGAATTAGAATCACTTTTTGAGTTGATTTAACAATGTCCGTCCGTCCGTCCGTCTGTGTGTCCAAGTAAAGCTTGTAATCAAACTGCACGCCGCAAATATGAATATATTTTGATGAAATTTGGTATATAAGCTTTTGCCGGCCATGGGATGAACGCTATTGAAATTGGTGAGAATCGGTCCATGTTCAGACCTAGCCCCCATACAAATGACCCCTATGAAATCAACATAAATTGCCATAAGATCCAAATTATCATATAAATCTTAATCAAATTGGGTTTGTATGTGTTTATTACATCCATTAATCAGTAGTACAAAAATGATCCCTATGGGACAACTCTTAGTCATAGGCCCCATATAGAACTGCTTCCCGATCTTCACCTAAATCTATCAAAAAACAAAAATATTGCACTGATTCTTCTCAATTTTTGTTTGTATATATTTTTGCAAAATACAAGAGACTTTACCAAACATGGTCACGATCGGTCCATTTTTGGACCTAGTCCCCATATAGATATATCATCCGATATGAACTTTTTCATATCTGCAGCCAAAAAAATTAATAAAAATCCCACTCAAATTTGATTTATGCTTATTTTCTATATCCAGGTAGTTGGGCCTGAGAGATAGGGTCTCTAAACGCATGGTTTAGGGTATCGTATAGTCGGTGTAGACCGACTATAATTTTCTTACTTGTTTTTAATTGTACTTTGAATTAAAATTTGGATTTAGCCCAAAAATGGCCGTATCCGTAATGTTTTTGGACGAATTTATGAAGGAAATCGCAAAAATCCCTACCCGCAAAAACTAGCAGACTCGATTTTAAAGATAGAGGTATGGTTCCTCGAGCAAATTTTCTTGAAATAACCCATAGAAACGGAACTTATAGGTATTTGATCGTTCCCCACAAATCGATCCGCCCTAATATACATGTATTATAAATTTTATACCAATTTAAATCGATCCCACAAGGGTCATTTTAGGCTAGATCTGAACATGTACCGATTTCACCAATTTCAACAGCAATCATCCTATATCCGACAAAAGCTTATATGGCAAATTTCATCTATGTATATATATATGTGAGGCGTTTCACGTCAAGTGATCCAACTTTTGAAAGCAATGTCTTCCGATCGGGACGAAAGGTTAGTCCTATTGGATAGTAGTTTAGACACAATTTTTCAACAAGATCGGTCCAGAAGTCTCTGAGTTAGAGGGCGTCAAAATTTGACATTTTGGCCAAACAGGTGTTTTTTCTCATCCATGTAACTTTTTACCTATTGTTCTTTGCAAAATTTATCCCAAATAGTTTAGATAGCTATTTCTTCAGTCTTTCGGAAAAAAATGTTAAAAATAAAAAAAAAATTTTTTGACTTTTTTTTTGCAAAATATGCACTAATTTGAATTTTTTTGACTTTTTTTTTTTCAAAAAAGGAAATTTTTTTTTTCTCAAAAGAAAGCTTAGGGTTTTTTCTTTAAGAGCGAGTGGGATATCCATCAAAAAAAATGTTTTGTAACTCAAGACAACGGTTTTTCAATTTTTACCATATGCACTAATTTGAATTTTTTCCTATTAGTGCCTTAGTGTTTCTAAAACCTTACTAGTATTTTTATCAATTAAAAATTCAAAAATAAACATTATCAGGACCATCTATATTGGTTTCGAAATCTGTTTTTAGTTCGTTTTTAAAACGTTGAATATTAAAATTTTTTTTTTACTTAGTAATTATTTACCGTTATCAATTAAAATATCATAAATATTAATTATAAAAATGTTAATGTGAAATGATGTGAAATGTAATTTTTCCCATTTGACACTTAAATATTTAAAGCTGTTTATGAGTTTAAAATATATGTATGTGGTACCAATATATGTATTTTGATGGGAAGATAAAGTAAATAATACTTGTTTTCCAACTTAGGTTTGTCCATTTAAGTGGATGAATGGCAATTGACGTCATAAATTGTTCAACGCTACTTTTAGATTGTAGCTTAAATTTACATAAAATTAGATTTGGATACAATTTTAAATAAAATTTATGGGAATTATGAAAAATGATCAAATGATTTGTTACAATTTAGGGTCAATAATATAAAAACCCCCATAATTTACAAATTGCATTGCAAATTTAATCAGATAAAAATGGTCCTAAAATACAAAATAATTTTTATTTTAAATTCAGTTATTTATGCAAATTTAAATTATTTAAATTATTCTCGTAGCAGTTGTACTGCTGGATTTCTGAAAAACAAAATTTACGTATAAATTCCATTGCAACATATTGGAAACATAAAATTTGATTGTACAAGCGAGTTTACAAAACGAAACAAATTCCGTATAAAAAATATATCTTACACAGAAATCTCATGAATATTTTAAATGCAACAAATCCAAATTAAATTCGTTTTTTATATTAAGCCAACTTAAATTTACATATTTCTATATTTGTTTTTCTGTTATGCTATCATTTCATTAGGACGATGATACTTGTTTCGATGAGATGTCTTTGGCCTCCACTTCATCCTCTACATCAACAACTATTCATGGTCACAGCAGTGCTGCTGGTGTTGGCGTTAGTGGTGGACATAATATAGGTGTGTGCTCTCAACCAAAAATGCCACCCTATCCAATAGGTGGTTATATGATGAGTGAAACAGTGTCTGCTTCCAAAGGACTTAAAAATACAAACACCAACCAAAATCAACACCAACACCAACAACTACCGCCGACACGTGTAACCCGACGCACAAGTAAGTAACAGTATTAAGTGGTATTTAATGTTGCCACTTTAAAAGGGCAACAAATTCTGTATTTATTATTATTTGGATTCTTAGGGTTTTTTTAAATAACATTAATAATTATTTTTTTTATTTTTGTTAAACTGGTCAACAAAATTCTTTTCTTTTTTTCAATCAAAGGAAAATAAAAAAAAAAATATTTGTAATAAACAAAATTTAACCGTGATCAAAAAATGTTCAAACTCATTATACGCCATTATATGACTTTATATAACTGCATTTCGTTATATGTTTCACACAAAATTTCAAACGTTTCATTTAATAAATGATGCCATAACTTGAAAAGAACGCATTTCTTTCAACGATTATAAAGTTAAGACTTAAAGCTCGATTATAGAACTCTAAAACTTCAATATTTTTGGAATGATGAATCAAATTTTATATCCTATGAAGTCAAAAAATCAGATTAGGTAAAAATCGAGATATCGGAGACCAAAACCGTCGGTTTTAGACAGGGTTTTATACAGACTACCATAACCCAGCACTTGAAATTCGAGTGCAAATTCTAGGAAATTTTATTTTCTCTTTAAATTTTTGTCATTCAATGTTTTTTAATCTATATATGTATATAAAATTTTTATGATAAAAAATAATTTTGTGAGAGCATAAAGGAATGCTATTTAATTTTAGGCAACTCAAAATTCAATACAGGGCGTGTGATATACAATTATAATGAAATTCGATGAATTGTGAATTGGCTAAAATTGATTAGCATACTGTTAGGCTCTTATAAAATAATTTATTATAATTTTATTTTGTTTTATTTAATATATTTTTAATACATATTATACATAAATTTTAAAATTCTGCATTCTCCTCTATATGAACTATAGCTATGCTAATTTTCACACTCCTCCATGCCCGCATTATGCTTAAAAAGGGACTCGTTAAATAACGAATTGATAAAAAAATACGAGATAGGAGGTTTTTCGAAGATATAAAAGTGTACTAAGCTTTCAGTAAAATTTCTTATATTCCATACAGTAAAAATTTCGAGTTGTTACTATATCGAATACCAATAACACGAAACTCGTAATTCAGTAATTCAGAGTTTGAGAATCAAGATTTAAAGTAGACTTTAAGAGGCTGTTTCAGTTAGACGTTGTAAACGTGAAAAAAAGTGTTGAAGCACTTAGTTTTATTATTATTTTTTTAATACTAAATCAGATCCTGAGAGTTTTTAAAGCCGTGGGAAATTGACCCAAAATATTGTAGTCTCCTTTTATAGTTTATAAAATCATAAGTGAATTTCAATTTAAGTTTATATTCTAGACCAGCAGAAGTTCAAACTTATATTTCAAAATTTATAAAGCAAAAATAAAGTATGAGTTTCGAATATCAGAGTTATAATTCTAGGTATTGGATCCTGGGGTTTTGAATTAATATGGAAATGATTAATACACGAGGAAGGTCCCAGAACAACTCGACCTGACAAAGAAAACACAACAAATTTGTTGAAACATTTTCTTTATTTCTCAACATAATCTCCTTTCAGCTCGATACAGTTTTCCCCAGCGATATTCAATAGCTTCGATGCCCTGTTTAGCTCGTCAAAATAGCCATTAACCACAGACTCTATGTTTGGAAAACGGAAATAATCCGAGGGAGCTAAATCTGGATTTTGGTCATCGCAATAGTGGATTTGTGAACTGCTGCATTGCCTTGATTAAACAACACTTTATTTCTCTCCAAATGCGGCTTTCTTTCCTTAATTTCATCACATAAACGCTGCAATAAGTTACCAAAATACTCGCCATTGATTGTTTTTCCTTTTAATTATAATCAATAAAAATTATTCCACGCGCATCCCAAAAAACAGACACCATAAACTTGCCTGCAGATGGAACTGTCTTCGCATTCTTTGAACACGATTCTCCCATTTCAGTCCACTGTTTAGAATGTTACTTTGTCTCAGGTGTGAAGTGATGGTTCCATGTCTCATCTATGGTTACAAATCGACGCAAAATCTCGGCTTTATTGCGGTGAAACATCGCCAAACACTATTGAAACATCTTTACGACGCTGCTTTTGTTCTATTGTGCGCAAACACGGTACCCATTTTGTGGACAGCTTTCTCATCTTCAAATTTTCGGTCAATATGTGATGTATAATATTTTTCGAAATGTCTATCATTACAGCTATCTCACTCACGATCATCCGACGATCATCCAATACCATTTTGTGGATTTTCTTAACCGTTTCTGACATAGTCACCTCAATTGGCTGACCACAAAGGTGTTCGTCTTCGCAGATTGTACGTCCTCGTTTAAACTCTGCCACCCAATATTTTATAGTCATAAACGAAGAAGCTTTAATTTCGAATTACATAACGGTGACCGATTTTTTCCATGTTTACAAATTCACTGAGATCATTTACTTTTGAATGTTCAAAAAAACTAAACAACGTGGCGCTTTGAAACTTAAAACATATGTTTTATAGGGTTGCCACTTTTCGCCAAAGTATTTTTTTTTCAAACTACAGCCGCCATCTATACGTCAGGTTGGATTGTTCTAGGACCGCATTCGTAAACTTTGAAATACTGACTTCACTAGATTGAATCTCGGGTTTTTAAGTTTATAAAGCCACGATTGAAAGTTATTTGTAATTTGTTTTAGAGTTTCTTAAGTCACGATTGAAACTCACAGTTAACAGAGCCACAGTTAAAAATCGCAGTTTATATGAGTCAGAGTTAATAGAGCCACAATTAAAAATTTCAGTTTATATTGCAAGTCAGTGTTAATATAGCCACGATTACTGAAAGCCACTACTGAAAGTCAGAGTTAAAAGAGCCACTATTAATAATCACAGTCTATGTATGTCAAGTTCAGGAATAAGGCTAAGACTGATTGGCCTAAATTTAGAAGAAATCTACAAGCCCGTCTAACTACTCCTCGCACAGACTTAAGGTATGTCGAAGAGGTTGACGAAGAAGTGGACAAAATAACGAGGAGCCTAATTGAGTCCTTCAAGGAATGCTGCCCACTCAGAGAAAGGAGATCTCCCCGAGATAAACCCTGGCTAACAGGGGAACTGATAAATCTTGGGAAGGACGTCCGAAGACTTTTCAATAGGGCTCGTCGTAAAAAACACGCAATATACTGGGATGACTACCATGTTGAGCTCAGGGATTACAACAAAAAGATTCGAATAGCCAAACGCAACTCCTGGAGACACTTCTGTGAACAGGTTGATAGCGTTAATGACGTCTCAAAAATCAAGAAATTCTTATCGAAAACCCATTCGCAGCCTGAAACTCTAGTCGATAGGGACGGGATTCGGGCGAAATCGATGGAACAGTCCTTAAGAATATTGACGGAAACACACTTTCTTGCCGAAGAATATGGGCCGAATAGGGACCCTGAAATTGGTACCAATGTGTCCCGACAAACTGGAACCAACGTGGAACAGCAGACGGGACCCGTAGGGGAACAATATGAAGGGCCTTATGAGGAACAATATCGAGAGGAAAGATATGATAGAATAACCGAAAATATAGTAATTAAGGCAATACGAAGCTTTGCCCCCTTTAAGGCAGCAGGCCCAGATGAAATCTTACCTGCTCTATTACAAAAGAGCGGGGACTTGATTGGCAGTAGTCTGGCTGGCATATTCTCTGCTTGCCTAAAACTTGCGTTCACCCTCAGAGCATGGCAGGAGGTAAAGTGGTCTTCATACCAAAGCCGGGAAAGGAAAGCTACGCGAACCCTAAGGCCTATCGACCGATAAGTCTTACATCCTTCCTACTGAAAACCATGGAGCGAATAATCGATAACATGGTTAAATCTCAAATCCCAAATGAGCTGTTGAAGTTCAAACAACACGCTTATTTAAAGGGACGCTTAGTAGAAACTGCGCTTCATGAAGTAGTTCACCACATAGAAAGATCTTTTGATCTAAAAATCTTCACTCTAGCCATATTCATTGATATAGAAGGAGCTTTTAACAATGTATCAACAAATACGCTACTCCACTCCCTAGAACGATTCGACATCGACCGGGATATCAAAGCCTGGATCAGTTACATGCTAGGGAATAGATGGATAAGTTGCGAGGTTGGTGGCATTAAAATAAGAGACAAGATTTGCTGTGGGACACCTCAAGGGGGAATTCTATCCCCCATTCTCTTGGTGACCACTATAAACAGTCTTCTAAGGATTCTAACCAATAAGGGTTTCCAACCTGTCTGCTACGCAGACGATGTAGCGATACTGTTAAGAGGGAAAGATCCTAGAAATTTATGTAGGAGGGCATCGGATACACTCGAAATAGCATACGATTGGGCACAACCAAGGGGATTAAATGTGAACCCGGAAAAGACTGAAATATGCCTCTTTACTAGGAAGACGAGAATAGTCGAATTCGATGAACCCCGCTTCCAGGGCAAAACGATTAGAATCACACAAACGGTGAAATACCTTGGGGTGATTCTCGACAAAAAGCTCACTTGGAAGGACCATATTGAGAGCAAAGTCGCGAAGGCTCACCGGATATGGGCCATTTGCAGAAGAGCTATAAGTTCAAAATGGGGTTTAAACCCGAAGATGACTCATTGGCTTTACACAAGCGTCGTTAGACCAATTCTAACCTACGCATCCGTAGTCACATGGACATCAATGAACAGGAAATGCTATATTAAACCATTCCAAAAAATACAGTGCCTCTGCTGACGATTCTATCTATACACCCGATCGAGATTAGAATTAAATATGAGCCAGCTCCGGCCATGTTACGACTAAGAGTAACAGGGGAATACATCACCGACCATATGACCAGACACCAAACAATATTGGACCAGATACCGGAATTCAACACAGTGGATTTTAGCTGTGATAGAATCGTGGAAGTGTCGACAAACATACCTGACAGGGAAAGCTGGTTGAACGAAAATTTTCTACGAAACCTTCCAGGGTCACACTACTACACAGACGGATCTAGTCTGCAAGGTAGGACTGGTATAGGTTTCTATGATGAGGACCGTTCCAATGGCATATACCTACGCATTCCGGACCACAACTCTGTCTTTCAGGCCGAAGTGGTCGCGATAACGGAATGCATAAGATCTATTGACGTACGGGCGATCCCAAGCCCCGGAGACGTGAAAATATTTTCGGACAGTCTAGCGGCTATCAGGGCGATAACCTCGGACAAAACTAGATCAAGGACTGTTCTCAGATGTAAGGAAGAAATTTCAAATTTCACTACAAGAGGCAGACTTGAAATCATTTGGATCCCAGGACGCAATACCTTTCCAGGCTCTCAAATTGAAACTATCGGAGTGGGCAACTAATTCACATACTTCAATTTGGGAGGAAACTGACGTGGGTAAGGCTACGAAGATACTATGGGGCTCTCCAAACACTTCGAAGACTAAGGAAATCCTTAATTTAAATAGAAAGGAACTGAGTAGGATTATTGGCATCCTCACTGGACACTCTGAACTGAGGGCTCATCTATACCGTATAGGACGGGCAGAATCGGCCACATGCAGAGCTTGTGGAGAGGATGACGAGACCCTAGAACACTACCTTTGTTACTGTCCTGCATTTGCCAGAACAAGGGTCAGATATTTATCCAACGACATCATACCAGGCCTAGCGGCTCTTAGGGGGATACGCTGGAAAGCACTCAGGAGATTTGCTATCAAGACCGAACTCCTACGTTAAATAAGGAGTAGATTAACGGATGAGCACGAGGTTGTAGAGCGCACAACAAGCCGACTTTCTGGCTTAAGTGTATATCCGGGTAAAACGGATATAAGCTATGTGTATACATGGCTCCTCTTTTTGAACCTAACCTAACCTAACCTATGTATGTTGAAGGTCAAAATTAAAAGAACCACTATTCAAAATTACACTTTATACATATTAAAAGTTAGAGTTTATAGGGCCATGATTGAAAGTCAGAGTAAATATAAATCACAGTTCTATTGGAAGTCAGAGTTTATGAAGCCTCAATTGAAATCCAGAATTTGGAAAGCCATGATTGTAAGTCAGAGTTAAAAGAGGTACGATTGAAAGTCAGAGTTAAAAGAGGTACGATTGAAAGTCAGAGTTCATGAAGCCACGATTGAAAGTCAGAGTTCATGAAGCCACGATTGAAAAACGCAGCTTATTAGTCAATGCTAATAGTGACACGATAAGTTTCACAGTGCAACATTTTTGAAGTCATCGAGTACAAACTGCTTCTCGAGTGCGGTTTTCCGAAGTACTTATCGAAATTAACAAAACCCCATTTGGGTTTTGCTAGTTAGCTGCTGTTCGGATCTTATGGCCGCCTCAACTTGTTTTTTTCGAAGAACATGCAATTTTTCTCACGGCTATATCTCGATAACCAATTGGAATTTTGTTTCCCTATCTTCAGCACTATAGACTAAGAGAAAAAAACTAACCCGATAAAACTGCATCTAGTGCCTCAAAACGCAAATGGGATTTTGTTAGTTTCGATAAGTGCTTAGAAAACCGCACACGAAGAGTTTGAATTTTATGTGTTGTACTTTGTATTGAAAGTCAGAGTTAACAAAACCACGATTGAAAATGCGAGTTTGTGAAGCCACTTCTGATAGTCAGAGTTTATATTGAAGATCAGAACGAAAAGAGCCACAGTTTATATTGAAAGTTAGAGTTTATGAAGCCGAGATTGAAAGTCAGAGAGAAAAGGTCACGAGTTATAATTACAGATTATATTGAAAGTCAGAATTAGTAAAAGAGCCATGATTAAAAATCACAGTTTTTAATAAAAGTGAGAATTAAAATAGCTACGATTAAATATCACAGTTTATATTGAAAGTTAGAGTTTATAAAGCTACGATTGAAAGGAATGTTTGAAATCACGATTGAAAGTCAGTTTATGAAACCACAATTGATAGTCATAATTTATAAAGCCACGATCTAAAGTCGGTGTGTATAGAGCCAAGGGCAAAGATTATTGAAAGTCACATTAATGTTGCGTAAGAGTATAGAGGCGTGATTGATTTAAAATCAAATTTTAAAGACATAGCTTATAGATAATTTTCTCTTAAAGCCACAATTAAAATAAAAGTTGTTGAAGTCATTTAAAAATTTATGAAACCACGATTAAAAGTCAGAGGTACCGAACCAACAATGGAATTCGTATTTTCAAAGCCTTAATTGAGTCTTATTAAAGCCTTATTAAGTGTTATTAAAGTGGTTAAAGTTTGTCAGGGTTAAGATTGAGACCTCACTTTTAAAGTTTATAAAACCACAATTGAAAGTCATGCATGAAACACATAGACGTCATGCATTGCAGCCAGTAGCACTTATAGTCGTGTAGTCAGCTACTTAATTTTTTATTTTTTTTTTGAAACGACAGCAACATATAACAACAATATAAACAGCTGTTTTTATTTCAGTAGTGCCAATTATATTTTTTTTTACCTTATTAAAATAGAAAAATATGCGTGATTCTATACAAACTTGACTTAAATATACAACTACTTATTTATAACTCATTATTATAACGTAAAAATAAATAAATAAATTTATTTTACTCCTTTTGATTATTAATGGAATTATAGCATTTCATTTTGCGATTTTTTTTTTAACAAAATAAAATATTTCATAGCACTAATTTCTTTTAAATATTTTGTTATATTGTCAACACTATTTTCGTTTTGTAGCCAACAAAAATAGAAATAAACCTAAGTTGACTACAGCGACAAAAGTTGTCGTGTAGCCGTGTAGCTGTGTTGGTGTCAAAATAATCGTTGTCATATAAACGTGTGTATTTTATTTCTGACAGGCTGTAGCCGTGTAGCCCCTGTTGTCTATGTATTTCGCGCATCGCAGTTGCTACGATTTAATCTGGGATTTTAGAGTTCGGATTGTAAGATTATAAAATTACTATTTAATATTAAATTTAAAAGTTTCTAAAGTTGGGATGTAATCTTTGCAGAATTAAAATCTGAAATTACAAACTTATACGATTAAATATTTTGTTAAAATAATTCAAAATTATTGAAAAATTTAATTTATATAGTCACATGCTGGCCTCATTAGTTTTTCAGATTGGCATACAAATTTTAACTGAAAATGATTTATTTTCCTTCTACATAAAGAATATACCTTTGTAACGAATAGAATTGTTGACCAGTGGATTCGTTTTTATTATATATTTTATTTCTTTTTGGCTGGTGCCGCATTTTATATATATTTTCCAATAATATTTTTTTTATTTTATTTTTTTTTTATTTATTAATATTTTTGTTAACTTTGTTTTTCTTTTCATTTTTTTAAAGGCATTTAGTCTTGTGGGTTTTGCTTGGTAGTTGTAAAAAAAGTAGATTTCTAACTTTATTTTAATAAAAAACAAATAAAAGCTAATTGAACAAAATAAACAGATTAAACTAGTCGATAGATTAAAAAAAAAATAAGCAAATTATGTTTTCATAATTTGTTTTATAAAGAACAACAGTGCAACAAGTTGTGCCAATTTGTTTTAGCATGATTTTACTTTGTCGAAAATGTTCCTTAAGTTTTACCAAAAATATATATGTATGTATAAATAATAGTTTAGTGGATTGTTTTTTTAATGAACAACAAATGCTATTTTAAATAAAACTAAATTTCAAATTTTTCAAAATTGAAAAATATTAACAAAAAAAAAACAACACTCCTTGATGTTGGCAACTCCAATTAATTACCGCCACGTACGATGTATTTAGCCAATGCTACTACTACTTCTACTACTTCGACTTCAACTACAAAACTAAAAAAAGATAAAATAGAGGATCCCTATACAAAGGATGATTATCATAGATTCTTTGACAACGCCTTAGAATGTAAATATATATCTATATGTATTTTAAATGATTATGAATACAAAACAAAAACTAAAAAGCATTCAATCAGTCTCAGAGTCACTCATACATGTATTAGGGTGGAACTTATATTTCAACTTTGGATTGTGGTGAAGGACAAAACTATAAAATAAAATTATTAATAAAACATTTACCATTACATCAATGGAATTTCAATTGGTGCGCCTCAAAAATCCAAAACTTAAAAATTAAGTACCACCTTAATGCTCTAAAAAATAACCATAACATTTCTCTGTCTCGTAGCGTCTGACAGTCAAAGTCTATTGTTTTAGCTTTCATTTTCAAATAAACATGTACATAAATAATCTTTGTCTCTCAAACTCGTAATCGTACTCGCTCCTTTTCTATAGAAGATGGGTGCGTTTTGTTTTTGGTTTGGTTGGGATTTTTCTCTAGGTCTTTAACACCATTTAATCATTTTTATTTACGGCTTTTGCTATGCTTCTTTTTATTAATAAATGCTTACAGCTTTAACATCATTATTATTTGTAATAACTTTTGGTTTTAATTCTAGTGGAATTACAAAAAATTTGCATGATTTATTACATTTATTCATTTTATTTATAGCACATCTCATAGACAGGTGGCATTGCAAAAATATTTAAAAAGAAAAATAATAATTTAAAATTATTTTAGATGTTCTGGATATTTTCAGGTGATCAGAATTTAATTTACCGAATTAGAACCAGATTCATGACGATTTAATCTATGACTATATTTTTCATTAAAAGTTTATGACATTAATTGTTATTTTAACAAAACAAAATCTTAAATCGGTCCTGTTTGGTTTTAATCACATCCTCACAAAATATGAAATCACGAGATAATTGTTACTTTACGTACATTAGGACATTTCTCCTCAAACGTTTTTTTTTTTTCACATTTGCGGATTATGAATTCTTATCGCCCAAAAGATTTTTTTTTTTAATTTTTTTCAGAGTTCAGAAAAAACACACACTGAATAAAAAACTCGTACATATATGTAAACAAACATAACTTAGACCAACACACACATATTTTTATTTTCATATCAATTATGTTTGTTTTTAAATTTTCTTCGGTGCCAAACACAATCATGACTTGTGTTCGTTTTAATATTTCGTTATTTACACGAACATTTTTCTATCACGTACTTTTTGTTTCGTGTTCTGGTACGTGTACTGAAAAAAAAAACAGAACATGTACAATAAACAGGTTCGAGTTCAGTTATATTTTAAGTCGTGTTCTGACTCGTGTACTAAGAAAAAACAGAACATGTACAATAAACAGGTTCGAGTTCAGTTATATTTTAAGTCGTGATCTGGCTCGTGTACTACGAAAAAATAGAACATGTACAATAACAGGTTCGGTATTTTATTACCATCTTTTATTGAAATAAAAACCAGTCAATAAAAACAATTGTAAATAATTTCAACGTAAATCACAAATATTTGACAATTGTAAACAATTTGCAGCGTAAGTCATAAAAAAGGGTCAATAAAATTTTAATAAATTTGGTTGAAACAATTGTCGTCGTTTTTATCGGGGTGTATCAGATCGCGAATTGATGTTTCAATTTTTCGCAGTACACGAGCCAGAACACGAATTTAAAATATAACTGAACTCGAACCTGTTTATTGTACATGTTCTATTTTTTCTTAGTACACGAGCCAGAACACGACTTAAAATATAACTGAACTCGAACCTGTTTATTGTACATGTTCTATTTTTTCTTAGTACACGAGCCAGAACACGACTTAAAATATAACTGAACTCGAACCTGTTTATTGTACATGTTCTGTTTTTTTTTTCCAGTACACGTACCAGAACAAGAACACGAACTTCAAATAAAGCAACACTCGAATCTGTGTGGTTTATGTGTGATCGAAACAAAAAGTACGTGATAGAAAAATGTTCATGTAAATAACGAAATATTAAAACGAACACAGTCATGATGGTGTTGGGCACCGTAGAAAATTTAGAAACGCACATAATTGATATGAAAATAAAGATATGTATTAGCTGCTTTTGAACAGAACATTGTGTGTTTCATGTGTGTATTTTCTGAACCTTAATTTTTTTAGATCCGTGTCGTTGAAATTAATTTTATTTAAATAATGAGAAAAAAACAGTATTTTCTGTTTAATTTAAATCTTGCATGAATTTTGGCACATCTTTAAAAATTTGAATCCCAAGTCATGGTTTCAAGAAGTTAAAATCTGACATCATCTGCAATCGTAGTTTAACAAAGTTTAATAGTGCGTTTACATCTGAGGAAAATCTAGTAGATTTTAGTTGAAATCTATTTCAAAATCTATACCGTTTACATCTAACTTTTTTGACATTTTGTGAGATTTTGTTTCCACAAAAATAAACAAAACAATAGGAAAATGGAAAGATGGAAAATTCTAAAGCGGAACAGATTTTATAATTATATTATGCATCAAAAATGAAAAAGGCACAAACTGAAATTGAAATTTTGCGAAAAAATCATTTTCCACAATTATTATTTAGTAGATTGGAATGGGCACATGTCAGTATAAAATGATTATAGATTCGTAATTTTATTTATTTTCTTTTTTTGTTAATAATTCATAAAATATTATATTCCTTTTTATTCAAGCAAACAAGCTTTTGTTTTTAAAACTTGATTTTCAGTCACCGCGTTCTAATTTTCTACTACAATATTAAAAAAACACAGTAGTATCATTTGGTAGTGCCCAAGTTTGGCAAGATTGTGTGAGATTTTGCACAAATCTAGTAACGAGCTAGATTTTGTTTTGTATGGGAAATCTAGTAAAAATTAGCTAGATTTCTCTCGAATTCTCGTACATACTAGATTTTGCTTAGATGTAAACGCACTACAAGAGCTACTTTTTGGAATGCCCGTTAATATTAGTGATTAAAGCCAACTGTCCAACTCTTTAGTCAACTAGTTTAAAGACGGAGTTTTTGAGATGTTAACTAAACCTAATATAGTTAATCTAAAATTTTTTAACACATAACTTTCGAACTATGTA
>OY821518.1:111857421-112232421 GCA_963682025.1 Cordilura impudica
ATGAGAAGACCTGGAACGAACGTGGTGACGATCGTCTCTCTTTAACTTTAGAGGAGATCGTGCATATTCGTTCGGTTATGACTAAAGCAGAGCTGGAAGGTCTTCCCGTGGGTATACGTGTTAAGGAGGATGTTGAAAAGCGCAAAATATGCTTTTTATGCCTGCGAACGCGTTTCTCGATATTTGGTCCTGGGGTATACAGTGTAAAATATGCCAGCGCACAGTATGTTCAAAATGTTACACAAAGGTGGGTAAATCACAGCTTTGGTTGGAACTTTTAGAATTTCTGATTTTATAATGTTTCTTTCTTTTTCGTACTTTTCCAGATGCGCATACCATCGGAACACTTTCGTAATGTGCCGCTTGTTTTAATTTCTCCCTCATTATTAGCAAGTCCCGCTGGTTCGAGTACACCCCTCACCCTCACACCATGCTCGTTATGTGCACTCCTCCTCAACGGGCAATATATTGGATGAAACTTTTCCCAAGTCGTTAATTGAACGACTAATGGGTTCAGAGGCGGAGCGTAAAGTAAATAAAATTAACAATTCTCTATAAAATATTTTAAAAGATTATGTGCTTATCAATTGATATTTATTTGCAGGCTCGTAATTCGGTTGGCAGTGCACCATCTTCCCCTAAACACCAAAGATCTAACATGAGTACTCCTGGCATTATGGCCGGTGGTAATGTTGTTGACGCTGCTGCAGGTCAAGCAGTTGAGGCTATACATGATACTTCTTCCACAATGACATGTTCATATACGGCTGGTGCCAACCACTATCCCAACCAACCATCTTCCATGATTATAATGGCCAATGGTGGTTATAACAGTTGCAAAGAAAATCATACGGCCAACAGTAGTCGTTTCAGTATTATGTCGCGTAGTATGGAAGGACCACGTAGTTTACCGGTGCATAGTCCTGCTTCCAGGCCACATTCCAATAGCAGTACGTTGGATAGAAAGTAAGTAAATTAAGACGATTCTTCAAAGTTATTTCTAATCATATTTTGGAAAACCTCGTGCTCAACTATTTTTTATTTAAAAAATGGGATCCAAAGAATGTGCTGTAATTACATATTGTAGAGATTTATTGGTGCATAACTTGAAAAAGAAGGGGTTTCAATAAAAGTATAACTTTATTTCTATAACAAAATTAATGAAATACATTATTAAAAGTATTATCAAGCGGAAGCAATGACATTTCCTCAACTTTTAGGTAATTTTTTGACTCTTTATCAAAAGAAAAACTGTACACTTTGAGGTTAAGAATCAAGACAATTTCTGATTCTTTCTTAATCTTAAAGGCTGAATACAGAAATGCAGAAATACAGAATGCTCTTAAGAGCTGTATTCAGCTTGTTAAGGAATCTTAGCAGAAAATTTTCATATATTTCTTAAAGAAAAAAAGCACAAAAGTACCTTTCAGTGCAACAGTAGCAATCAGCTGTTTTCTGTCAATTATTAAGAATTGTGAAATTGAAATTGAAAACAACCATGTTTGCAACTGAAAAAGAACTAATTTTTTAAGCTTATTACATTTTGTTTATGCTTACCTCTCCTGTCAAAATTCCGTTCAGAAAGAACGAAAAATTCGATATTCCTGCTCGAAGCCTGGGTTGCCTAACTTAATTTACGTCAAAAAAAAGTAGTAAAAACAATGCTACTTTTTTAAAAAGCTGCAGACTAACAGAACTTTTTAGACAGAAAAATTCCCTAAGCATTTCTGAAGCGTTTTTTTATATGAAGTTTTTGATTCCTTAGCAAGCTGCATACAGCTCTTTAGTAAGGAAATTCTGCAAGTGATAGTGAGAAGAGGCCAAGTCTATTCTATACGCGGGTGGGTTGGAAAAGTATCCGTATATCTAAAATTAAAATTATCATAATTCGAAAACAATATAAAAATAAAAAAATTAACTTAGCTGAGTTTTTTTTTCTAATAAAATAATAAGTATGGGTACGTTCGTAAATGCAGTAGTTATGCATCACTGCAGCATAATAAAAGTAAAACGTTCAAAAAAGCATCACTTGGCAGCACTGATTTACGTCAAAAGTTTTTTTATGCAAACAATTGACCGTGCTGCCGCAAATTGCAAATTTTTGCAACTATGGCATCATTTTAATTACTGATGCAATAGAGCGCGAAGCTTAAAAAAATTAAACGCTGATGCAGAATGGAAGAGTAATTAGAGCTTTATATAAAAATTGTTCATACAAATTTAAATAATAAATATCGTTTTACTATTTCAAAGTAATTTTTTATTTTAGGAATCTGCCTTCTTTTTCGTTTTAATTTAATTTTAATAACCAAAAGTCGTTTCATCTTTCTTTTAATTTTGGTTTTATTATAAGTTAACAAAAAGTTGTCATTTTTAGAATCAAGATTTTCAATAATATTTGTTAATGTTATTGTAACATGTTTTTTATCTTTTGCAAAACGTTCTAAAAAGCAAACTTTGTGCAATTGTTGAGCAGTAACTAAGCATCTGCAACAACTGATCACGTATCAGCAACAAAACTTGGCATAACTGCCGCAATGATGCACAAATTTACTGCATTTATGAACGTATCCCATTATTTATTTTTTTACCTCTAACAAATTGTATGCAAGTAAAAAGCGCAAAAAGGGAAAAGAAGTCATAGGAAAAAGTTTTCATACATTTGAAATATTAATACAGTAAAAACAAAATTTACGTTAAATATGGTTTAAGTTAGTAACTTTTAAGATATCCTTTGTGCTTGGGGACCTCTGAGAGCCGATTTGGCATCGACTTAGCCAACTTTAAAGTATCCTCTTTACTTATTTTATTCCACTCATCCAAAATGAAGCTTTTTAATATTTCATTTGAGGTTATTTTATGATGATATTGTAGAGCAACCACATCTTAATATTGTGCTCCATATGTTTTGGATCATTATCCTGTTAGAACCAAAAATCTCCAAGGCCTAGTTAAAATGCTCTTTGTATTAAATTTTGTCTCAAAATGTTTATATATCCAACATGATCATTATAGACTCAATACATACAAGTTTACCAACCCCGTTGCCTGCTATACAACCCCAAATCATTGTGCCACCTTTATTTAGTGCAGTTGCACTTTTTCGCCAAACTAACTTTCTTTTTTTAATGCCGAAAATGCATAAGTTCCAAAAATTCTGAAAACTTGTTTACATACTCATTTACAAAGTCCATACGTTTTTTTTTCTGTTGACTCCGAAATGAATGGCTTACAATTGCTACACGACCATGTTAAATAGATTTTTTTAATATTTTGCGCACGGTAGCTTTACCGAAGGATTCTTTAATCTTACAAGTAATTTGGGAGGCAGTAATTCTGGGATTCTTTATCTATAATATTAATAGCTAAGGCGATTTCTTGTGACCTATAATTTGTTCCACAGTTTTCTCCCGATTTTGACCGCACGTATCTTATTTGAAATGTATTTCTTTTTAGCTGTCCACCAAATTTACAGATTTTTAAATTTTTACATTTCTTTGGAGTAAAATCCATTTATAGTTGCTATTACAATGCTATGTGTGTGTTTATTAAATTTGTTAATGTGTTTGTGAGTTTGTATTCTTCATTCACAATAATTTTATTGAATTAAAAAATAATTTTGGACATAAACCAATTTAAAAAGTGTTGAATGGATGGTGAATTGGCTAAAATTAATTAGCATACCTTTAGGATCTTTTTTAAATGAAAAAATTAAATTTCCTATAATTTGCACTCGAATTTCGAAAGCTAAGATCTGCTAGTATTATTTAAATGAAAAGGATTGCAATGTATTTTATACATATTGATTGGATTATCAAAAAGAATAACACACACGGTACCATCATCTTTAATTTCATAATAACCTTTCTCAGGAAGGCAGCGCTGGTGTGTTGTATACTTCTTTGCTTAAACTAATTAGTTAAAACATATCCCATGTAACATATGTCATGTATTTTTTGCTAATAGGAAAATATCTTGTTATTTTAAAAATATTTGGGAAAAATATATAAAAAATATATACAAAAATATTTTTGAATAACACTGTCCAACAGCATTTTTGGAACAGAATAGCGACCCTATAATTCTGAAAGGGTATGTTGAGTAGATCATTTTTGTAGAACAAACTTATGGTCCAGCACGTCTGAGTATTTTTTTACAGTGGGTCAAAGTTTTCATTTTTTGGTCGAAGGGAGCATTATACTTTATGAAAAAAATGCTGTAAGTTAATGTCTGAGAGAATTCTTATGGTCAGCGTTGTATTGTGGAATTGTATGTGGATTATTTTTGTGGAAGATCTTAACCCTCTAACTGGTCTCTTTATGGGTCAATTTGACCCTTTTTTAGAGAAAATCAAAAAATATCCTTTAAAAAAGGACATTTAAGGATTAAAATATTCTACGAAAATGTTTGCCGAAAAATTTCAGTGGGGGTCACCAAAGACACCATTGTTGTAAATAAAGCTCTTTATGATTAATTAGTAAAATTATACACCAACATATACAAAACAGGTAAAAACGGCGTCAAGTTCGGCCGGGCCAAACACTGAGTTCTCGCGTCTAGTCAGCTGTGACTTACAAATCGGGTGTGATATTTATTAAAATTAATAATAAAAATAAAAGAAAAAATTCAAGCATAATTGAGCTTAATTGAAAAAATTAAATGTCCTATAATTTGCACTCGAATTTCGAAAGCTAAGATCTGCTAGTATTATTTAAATGAAAAGGATTGCAATGTATTTTATACATATTGATTGGATTATCAAAAAGAATAACACACACGGTACCATCATCTTTAATTTCATAATAACCTTTCTCAGGAAGGCAGCGCTGGTGTGTTGTATACTTCTTTGCTTAAACTAATTAGTTAAAACATATCCCATGTAACATATGTCATGTATTTTTTGCTAATAGGAAAATATCTTGTTATTTTAAAAATATTTGGGAAAAATATATAAAAAATATATACAAAAATATTTTTGAATAACACTGTCCAACAGCATTTTTGGAACAGAATAGCGACCCTATAATTCTGAAAGGGTATGTTGAGTAGATCATTTTTGTAGAACAAACTTATGGTCCAGCACGTCTGAGTATTTTTTTACAGTGGGTCAAAGTTTTCATTTTTTGGTCGAAGGGAGCATTATACTTTATGAAAAAAATGCTGTAAGTTAATGTCTGAGAGAATTCTTATGGTCAGCGTTGTATTGTGGAATTGTATGTGGATTATTTTTGTGGAAGATCTTAACCCTCTAACTGGTCTCTTTATGGGTCAATTTGACCCTTTTTTAGAGAAAATCAAAAAATATCCTTTAAAAAAGGACATTTAAGGATTAAAATATTCTACGAAAATGTTTGCCGAAAAATTTCAGTGGGGGTCACCAAAGACACCATTGTTGTAAATAAAGCTCTTTATGATTAATTAGTAAAATTATACACCAACATATACAAAACAGGTAAAAACGGCGTCAAGTTCGGCCGGGCCAAACACTGAGTTCTCGCGTCTAGTCAGCTGTGACTTACAAATCGGGTGTGATATTTATTAAAATTAATAATAAAAATAAAAGAAAAAATTCAAGCATAATTGAGCTACTAAGCAGTACATATCGGGTGTGATTTTTACTAAAATTAATATAAAAAAAGAAAAATTAAAGCTTAAATAAGCATGGCGGATTCTGTTTGCAAATTAAGAGATTGGTTTTGTTTTATTTGTGGACATTTTACGCACATCAAAGCAGAAGAAAGATATTGCCTACAATTGAAGAACCATATTTTCTTTTCTTTGGAATACGATTTTTATCTGAAGCTTGGATACCAAAAACCGTATGTACTACTTGCGAAAGTGGTCTTTTGACCTGGTACAAAGGCGGTACTAAGGCGCTGCCATTTTCTGCGCCTATTAAATGGATTGAACCTGAAGATCACAAATCAGATACATGCTATTTCTGCGTAAATTACAAATTTGGTAGAAGCCAAAGGCACTACGCGACAATGACATACGAAACAACAAATAATGTCATTTTACCAGAAGTGCGCTGTGAAGGTGTTCCGGTGCCTCAACCGCCTACACATACATTTTCGGCCAATATGACAGTCGCCAATACAGAAATAACAGCGGCGGTTGAAAACGTATCAGATATAAGTTAATTGCCTCTTGATGGTTTAAACATATGTCCGAATTTGGTAGACCAAGCTTATTGTGAAGATCTTGTAAGAGATTTAGGACTAACAAAAGAGAAAGCTGAAATATTATGTTCCAGATTGAAAAACAGGAATTTGATAAAAGCCGATGTGAAAGTTACATTTCCAAGAAAAAGACACGCTGATCAGAAAAGTTATTTTAAAAAATCAGAAGAACTTGTATACTGTTGCAGTATTGAAGAGGTTCTAAAATATCTAAGCTTCCACTGGACTCTTCCGCTTGGCGACTATTTATAGATAGTTCAAAACACAGCTTAAAAGCAGTTTTACTGCACAATAGAAATCAGCATCCATCAATACCGGTTGCGTATTCCACAAAAAAGGAGGAAACATACGCAAATATTTCAAATCTCTTAAATAAAATTGAGTACTATAAATATAAATGGGAAGTATGTGCATACTTCAAAATGATTGCAATATTGACTGGAATGCAAACAGGATACACAAAATATATGTGCTTTCTTTGTAAATGGGATTCACGTGCTACCTGCAGCCATTATCATATTAAATATTTCGAAGAACGTAAAGAAAATATTATTGGTGACTTAAATGTAATCCATGAATCCCTTGTCCCAAAAGATAAGGTCATACTTCCACCGCTGCATATTAAGTTGGGCGTGGTGAAAAATTTTATTAAAAGCTTAAATACACAAGGAAATGCTTTCAAACGCATTCAAACAATTTTCCCCAGATTATCTGCAGCAAAATTAAAAGAAGGTAACATACGGTTTTAAGAAATAATTTATTTCATTCAATGTAAATTACCTATTCTAGGAATGCTCGTTGGACCCGATATAAGAAAATTATTACAAGATGAAGAATTTTATGGTCATCTGTCGGATATGCAAAAGACTTTATGCAGCTTTATGCAGCTGGTTATATCAGAATTCTTTGGAAACTCAAAAGCACAAAACTATCCAGAAAATATTGAAAGCATGCTAATCGGTTTTAACAATATTGGCGTAAAGATGTCATTAAAGCTGCATTTTCTGCACTCTCATCTCAATTTTTTTTAAGAAAACCTTGGAGCGGTTTCAGATGAACATGGTGAAAAGTTTCATCAGGATATAAAGGTATTGGAAGAAAGATTCAAAGGGAAATCCCAAAGTGTAATGCTTGCTGAATACGTATGGGGCTTGTACAGAAACCTTGACCCATCGGAACATTCACGTCAAACTAAATACAGGAAAGCGTATTAAGTTTAATCTTTAATCCATTGTCATACTACTGCTATTTCCCAATTCCTTTTTACTCGAAAATTTGAAGCAAAAAAATAAATATGTACATACTATAATAAACCAGTATTAAAACAAAATTATAATTTTTTTTATAGAAAAGTTGGCGTGTAATTTTGCCAATTAATCGTAAAGAGCTTTATTTACAACAATGGTGTCTTTGGTGACCCCCACTGAAATTTTTCGGCAAACATTTTCGTAGAATATTTTAATCCTTAAATGTCCTTTTTTAAAGGATACTTTTTGATTTTCTCGAAAAAAGGGTCAAATTGACCCATAAAGAGACCAGTGAGAGGGTTAAGATCTTCCACAAAAATAATCCTCATACAATTCCACAATATAACTCCGACCATAAGAATGCTCTCAGACATTAACTTACAGCACTTTTTTCATAAAGTATAATGCTCCCTTCGACCAAAAAATGAAAACTTTGACCCACTGTAAAAAAAAATACTCAGACGTGCTGGACCATAAGTTTGTTCTACAAAAATGATCTACTCAACATACCCTTTCAGAATTATGCGGTCGCTATTCTGTTCCATTCAAAAAGTCTTAATTTGTTGGAGAGTGTAATTTATTGCGTTCATGTCAAAAAATGTCATGAATTTTAAAATAAGCAGAATATTTCAAATACTTACATATATGTGTATTATTTTTGTTTTTCTTTCTTTTCAGAACTAAATTTTCTCGAGCCTACACCCTCTCCGCTTCCGGCACCCAACTGAGTCAAGATCAAGAAAAAATGCGTGGAGAATTAGTGCCCGTGTGCAATGACTGTAGGGGTCTGGTTATGGAAATATCCCGAACGTCAAAACAAAAACGTTCTTCGGCACGCAACCGAACAATAAAGAATCTCACACTTGATTTGTCGCCCGTCTGGAAGTGAAGTGAATTATCAACAGATATAGCATTAAAAATAAAAACAAAATTTAATGCTGAGCTACAAAACTAAAATGTTATAACATACTACTGACCTGACTTCAAAATATGGGCTTGAGAATTATAATAAATTTAATTTTATGTGTTGGAAAACAATTTTACTAAACAACCGCCCCATAAAACGATTAAGATTGTCTAATTGTATGTATGTCTCAATGTATGTTAAAAGACGAAATTTTTTGTTAACATCCGTTATTGATGTCTTGTGTGTCCCCTTTTTTCGTATCATGTTAGCAGACATTTTAAACTGCAATAATATTGTTACAATTGTCAACAAAATATTTTAAAAAAGACTTTATGAAATATGAATGTTTTAAGTTTCGTTAAATGGATTCAGTCATATCAAACAAGGATGAGGATAATGTATTTAAGCAAGTCTTCGTATTCTTAAATATTTTGAAGATTAACTTATAATTAAACAGAATAACAAAAATTTATAACAAAGAAAAATATTCAAAATCCCAAGAGGCTAAATACAAATATAATTTCACTTTCACGATTTGATGTTTAGTGTACGACTTTGTTTATTTATTAATCTTTGATATTGTTACAAAAGTTAATTCAACTTAAGTTTTATTTTTGTTTTATATTTAATATCCTTAACGCACATTTTTGGAATTTATTTTTTATTGTAAGGTCACCCTGGCCTGTTTCGTTTAGTTAAGCCACTTGTCGTTTAAAACATTTATATATTCTGTAAAGAAATAGAAATTATTTTGTCTTTTGTTTTATACATAATTAACCGAACTAACGTTACACATTTCGTGCAAACGTTCAAAGACATTTGTAATCATTGAAAGGACACTTTTTTGGTTTTTATTATAAAATTTTGATCAATTCTGTGCTTGATATTAATTTTTATTGATTTAGTTAGCAAAATTCCTTTAGCTATTATAGAAATTTAATAACAAACCACAAACACGATTATGTTTATACGTTTTTTTTTTTGTTTTTTTTTTATTTAATAAAATTCGTATTTAATAATTTTTTATAATTAAAAAAAAAAACAATAAAAATACTACTATAATAATTAAATTAATTATTAATTATACCTACTTCGAATTCATTTAATTTATATAATTCATTCAGACCAAGGACCTTTATCATTATCATTTTACAATTTTAAGTCTTTAATATAAAATATGAGTACTTTAACCATCAGCATTCCCTTAATATTTAAATAAATAATAACAATCAATATTCGCTTTAAAATTTAATTTAATTTTTTTTTTATCACATTCATTCTTATCATTTAGCTGCTTTATTTAATATTTTAAATTTCTTTATTTATGTTATTATTAACACTTTTTTTAAATATTATTAATTGCATTTTAAATATCAATATCAATTTCTATTATAAATATTTTGTATTTGTATTTCAATGTTATTATGTATTATTGCATTTTGGATGATATATAAATTAACAACAACAACAACAAAATTAACTAATATACCAAACAATTTATTCATTTAAAAACACAACAATTACAAATTAGTGTTAAAATATATACATATATAAAAAAAAATATTGTTGAAGACAAAAAAAAATTTAAAATTATCTTTAAAAATATTTAAGCAAAAAAACATCAGAAATTAAGCAATAAATATTTAAAAAAAAAACCAAACAAATAAACATAATTAAAAACAAAAATATTAAAAAAAATTGATTATTCGGAAATTTGTTTAATTTACAGCACATCTATCTACAACTTCTCTCAGAATAATTAAAAGCAATTTAATTACACTGCTCAGAAGTCATCCAAAATAACTTTCTTTTTATAAGCCGTTTTTAAGACAGTTGGATTTATTTTTATTTTCTTTCAATGATACTCATTCTGCAACAGTTTTTTTTTCTAGATTTTCCATAAAAATCAACCAACGTTGGCTACCAAAAAATTAATTCCAATTGCACCAGTTTCTTATTAAAAATGTTTTAATATTCTATTTCTAATGCATTACGTATGTATTTGAAAATCCCGCTTTTTACAGCAAAATCTCTAATTTTTCCTTCTGATCCCGAATTAAGATCAAAAATAGCTGGTCACATTACGTATGGCATATGTATAAACAGATATGTCGGCCTGTCACAGATATTGTACACATAGGGCGATTCGTATATTGTTGATTTGTGCGCCTAGATGTATGCTACATTTTTATATAAAAAAAAATTAATACCCTTTGCTGTTGAATTCTGTTCGCCTGGTATTTCATGAAACAGTGAAATTAAGAATAAAAATTTCTTAGGTTAAAAATTATGCCTTTAGAATCAAATCAAAATAATCTCTCATTTCAAATAAAATTAAAACTATAAATAAATAATTGAAGAAAATTAAAACAAAGGTCGAATTGTCGCATTCGTTATCGAAATTATTTTTTTATTTTCCAAAATAATATACTAAGAGTAATTTTACTCTGTCATATCTAACGAGTTATGGTCCATAGTTAATAGTAAAAGTGAAACGACGTCTGACGATTTTCGATCTTCTTTAAATAAACCAAGAAATGGAATTTCGATTGATTTTACTCGATATCGAATGCGACGATTTGCCCCCGGGTATTAATTTAATAAAAATTCTAATCTAATTTTAAAGAAAACTTCAAACTCCACATACTTTTGTAAGAACTTTTTTTTTATTGAGTCAAATATTTAAATTTTTTTCCTTTCGTTAGAGAACATTCTTATGATTATGAATGAATATATAAAAAGAACACATATATATATATATACATATATCTGTATATATATCTAAAAAAAATATATATTAAAAAACAGTACAATTTCCATTAGAATTGCGGTTAAGATAGAATTCAAAACTTACAATAGACACAATTTTTAATGGATGGAGGAAAAAAGCTAACAAAATAGTTTTTGTTAATTAAATAATAAAGATTAATAATTAAATATATTGTATATGATTATTTAAGGAGTGTTTGTTGAATTTAATCATCTGCTCTAGACTTTTTCTCATCGTTACGATCATTATTACCACCACGACGTTTACGGCCATGATGATGATGATGATGACCACCCTTCTTTTGATTGAAATGATTGCGACGATTTTTCATATTCTCCACAGCTTTGGCAAGGAAAGCCAGTTCTTCCTCTTCACTAAGAGTGCGTAATTCCAATTTTATATCATCATTAAGTTTTATCTATGAAAAATAACAAATATATAAGTCTCAAATGTTTAAATTGCTTCAGCGGTTAGAAATACCTTTTTATCTTCTAATTTCTCCAAAAATTTAGCAGCTGTATCTTCTTCTGTGAAGCGTACATGTCCAGTTTTGTCACCTTTGCTGAAATCGATAAAGGCAATTTCCAAGTCACCTTCAACTTTTTCAACAGCTTCACGTATAAGTTCTCTGGTAACACCCTCATTAGCTCCTTCAAAATACAAAACGGAACGTTTGGGCAATATAAATGCTGGTTTTTCCTCTTCCTTTTCCTTCTTATCCTTCTTTTTGTTGGTCTTATCCTTCTTTTGTTCTTCACGTTTATCTTCCAAATACTTTTCCTGCCATTTGCAAATCAATTTGTTATTTTTATATTCGGCCTGCAAAAAAGAAAAGATAATTTTATGTACCATCTGTAAACTACTCGACGAAGCCAAAGTTATACTTTGTCAGTCCTGCACAGAAAATCTCCAACTTACCTCTTTTTTTTCAATGAACTCTTCAGCTTGATCTTTCTTTTCGAATGTAGCGAATACGCTACCTTTAAATTTGTAAGTCTTAGAAGGTTTATCCAAATATTTACGCATATTAACATGGGCGACTTTTTCAAAGTCGGCAAAATATTCCAACAATGTATCAATATCTGCATCCAAGGGAAAACCTTTTACATATGCGGTGCGAGACATGATCTCCTTGCGTCTCTCTTCGTTATGTTCTGGTATGGGCCGCTCAGGATGACGTCTGATCTTCAACTTGTCCTCGCTGACCTCGACAAGGCCACTGTCAGACTTCATTAAAGCGTCGGCAATAACATTTGCATCTGTACTAAGAGCAGACAAACGTTTGAAAGTGAGCAAAACGCTAATGGTTACCCATCCATCCTCATCTTTGCCAATCTCTTCCAAAAGAAATTTATCACGATTCAAATTGGCATCGCCAAAGTAATATTCAACTTGTTGTATGATTTTTTGTTCAGTATTTGAGACTTTTTCGGAGCCATTTGCTTCGGTGGTTCCTTTTACGGGACTACTTTCCTTAGTTTCTTTAATGGGACTGTCGGTAGATTCTTTAACGGGGCTGTCTGTATTTCGTTTAACGGGGCTGTCGGTAGTTTCTTTAATGATGCCGTCTGTACTTTCTTTAACGGGGCTGTCTGCATTTTCTTTAGTGGGAATGTCGGTGGTTTCTTCGACGGCCTTTTCCTTGGTCACTTCCACAACTTCTTCGGTTGGTTTTTCTACAATATCAGCCATTTCCGGTTTGATTGTTTTTAATAATTTTTACTTTTCCGAAAAAATATGAATGTATTCTATAAAAAAAAACACGTGTAATCAGTACAGCACTTTAATAAGAAGAATGCCGCAATTTTTTCAACAAACTAAACTTGACACACCACTAAAAAAAAGGTTGCCAGATTGAGAAAGTTACAAAACGATTGTAAGTATGGTACACCATGTTTCATTCCATTAGGTTTTTGTTCTTAGCTAAATACACATAAAAAAATTGTACATCCACAATATAAAACTAACAAGACGTTGAACGAGTTTTAATATTTTTAAATATGTAGTATCTTTCGTTCAAAATGCTTGATAATCAAAACTTCTTTGTTACTATTTAATGAAAAGAATTAACAACTGAATTTAGAATTTATGATCAAATGACTAAGTTATGTAATAATAATTTCCTTGCAGAAGTTATTAATTATTTCCAGTTGATTCAATCTATTGAGATACACCAAAATATGTTATATATAAACTAAAAAATTTCTGTAGCGTAATTATTTTTTTAAACACATCTTCAAAAAAATGCATTGTTTTAATTATGTTGTTTGTGAAATTTATAAAAAACTACATAATAAAATTAATAATAAGCGCAATAAGGGATCTCTCGTTGCCAAACAGCTCTAGCACATCTTCGCACAAAAGATGTCATCTCGAAACATGCACAAGATAATAAGTCAAAAGTATATCTGCTTTAATTAATAAAAAAACTTCCATATTAAAATTAAGAAGCAAAATGTAAATACATCCCATTCTTTTTGTTTTAAGTTAACTATCAGCCCAATTCAAAATATTCCCAAGGAAATGAGTTCCCGGGGAATTCATTTTTCCCGAGAATAAATCCTCCTATTCTAAACAGGTGGGGAGAAGAATAATATGGGAGAGAGAATTTCGATTATTCTAAGACAGCTGTTTTGCTTCAGTTGTTTTGTTTCGTTTACAAATTTAAAAATTTTTGTGGAAATTAAAAGTAAAACTTTTTTATAATCTTTAATAAATTAAAAATAAATACAAAAAATGTTCAGTGTAGCGTTTCTGATGGTAGATGAAGCAGAAGAGCAGCAGCAGGACAAGACGGAGCAAAGCATGCAACATCCAGGGTTGGCTTGCATTGTGTTTAAAAGAACATGAATTTGTTTTTTGTTTGTTGCTTTTGACCTGAAAGCAACAGTAATGCCATAATAATATTATTATACAAAATTTAAAATGACATATATTACTATTTTTCATAAAAATGTTAAATAAGTACATTTTTCGCAGCACTCCCCGGGGAAGAGTTTCCCATTTTCGAAGGTCTTTTAGAATAAGGGTAAAGGGAAAAGAGATTTTATTAAGAATAGGGGAACAGGGAATAGGGAAAAAATTCCCAGGGAATTGTTATTGAGAATTGGGCTGTATGTCTTTATCTCATTTAATGGGGACCACCTTCAAAATTTGTTAAATTATTTAAGTTTTTCTTTGTAACTAACTAAAATAATATTATTTTCACGAACAGATTAACCGACATAAATCAATTATCGAGTATGTTTTATCAACAAAGTTTTTATGAAAATGAACCCACATTAAGTATACTTTCATTTTTATGAATAAAAGGATTAATATATATTTATTTTGAGAATTTCATTTTTAGTCTGCTGTAATATATGAGTTCTCACTCTTGATAGCAAGCAGTTCTAGCATATCTTTTAAATAATGGACGTCGAACATTTAAATAGAATTTGTTTATAATTATCTACAATATGTACTAGACTAATACTATTCGACTGAGAACACGTACTGTATTGAAATGCTCGACTTTCACTATCTACAATATTTGCAAGAACTGTTTGCTACCAATAGTGCCAACACTTATTGTTGAAACACAAATTATTATGACCACCTTCAAACATAGCAAAGTTTTTTCCTTTGATAATTATAATGAAAAATTTTATATTTGTACTCATGATATTAACTTAACTTTTGACAGTGTATTTTTTTTAAGCATTTAATTAACTATGCAATTAAAATAGACGACAAAAGTACAATTTACTTAAGTGGAATAGAAACAAATCAATGTGGCCTGGCTGTTTTTAAAATATGGCAGCATCCAATAGAAAATCTAAACATTTAAACCATGCTGATTATTATATGGGATTTTTGAACCGTATACAAAAAATAAAACAATTTTAAAATGGATAAACCTGTTAAATTTGCATTACCATCACCAAATTTTAATAAATGTGCCAGTAAACCAAAACCGCATTTCCTTACACCCTCGGGAATGTCACTGTTACCGAGAGAAAAACAACCGCCCCCTATGTATGGTAAATATGGAGCAACAGTGCCACCGAAATTTTTAACGCATAATGCAACAGGTCAACAACAAGTTGAAGAACAACCGGATAAACAATACTGTGAACCTTGCGAATTAGAATTGCAGTGCTTGGAAGATTTTAAAAGACATCGGGCGCAACATGAAAAATGTCCAGTAATGGGTTGCCAATACAAGGGTCATCCCTCGGTGATGGATAAACACGTGAATATCTTACATGCTTCTGGTTTATTTGAAAAATTTAAAAAACTCAGTACCCCGGAGGAGATAGCAGCCTGGAGAGAGGAAAGAAAGAAGCGGTATCCCACACTGGCCAATGTCCTCTTGAAACAAAAAGCACAGGAACAAAGACAAAAGCGTGGTGAACGTTTGGAAGCTAGTAAAAATCGCTTTGGAAAGTTAAATGATAGAAAACGAGCACAAACAAATCATACTGATTCTGTAAAGAGAGAAGGAGACAAGATTTCGAAAGAGGACATCAAAGAAAAACAGAATAAACGTAAGCGTAGAAATAAACGAAATCAGAAATCAAAAGAACCGCAAAGTAAGTCTGAAGTAAAAAAAGAATCTGAAGAAAGTAAATCCGAATCTATTGAGATATTTTGTGATGGTGTAAAAATGTTTCGAGGAACTGGTCAAATGATGGGTTATAAACATTCGAATGATAAGAAAAACCTGCCCGCTAATAATGTGTTATTCGGCTTAGTTGGTATGTATGGTTCAGATGATGATTCTGAAGAGAGTGAAGATCATCCCAATGCTGAAGTAGAAGATGATACTACTTCGTTGAATTCCGAAATTATTTGTACCAACAACAAAGTAATTATGGAAGCAGAACAACTAACTGACAATCTGGGAAACTGTGATACTATTAAGACTGATCATGATGAAAAATTGAGAAACAATAACGATACACTGTTAAATATAAAACAAAATGATGAATCTTCGCACAGTAAAAGTGAAGATGAAAAAAATGAAGAAATCATAATAGAGAAAGTAATAACATGTACTACAGATTGTAAGATTCTACCGGAAGATACACATATAATTCCTGCAGAAACAACTACAGAAAGCAATATAGCTGATCTTCCTGTCGCCACCAATGAAAACTCTTCCGATGAAGCTCCCGAAGAAACTCCAATACAGCGTAGTATATTAGATTATTCTATAGAACCGGAAAAAGTGCCCGTATCTCAAATAAGCGAAGAGCCTTTAACAAAACGATACAAACTTCCAGAGGAGCATTTGAAAATAAAATTTGCTAAACGAAAATATGGGTTAGATTATCGTAAGTTACGCCTGCGTAAACAAAACACCATGCTAGAAAAATTGATAGAAACAGATATAAGACACGAACGTAATGTGTTACTTCAGTGTGTGCGTTATGTATGTGAAAATAACTATTTTGGAGTGGTTCAAACTAAAAATAGTAAACCAGATTGAAAATAAAAATTAAACCAAATATTTAAGTATTGTGCATGCTCTTATTGTAGTTTAAAGCAGCAGAAGTAGAGCCGAAGTTGAAAGAAACAATTCACGTAAAATAAGTAAGAAAATTATAGTCGGTCTAGATCGACCATACGATACCCTATGTACCATGATTTTCGAGAAAGGGTCTTAGATTCAACTTGGCTGATACCATAATTGGATATTGAAAATAAGCATTAACTAAATTTAAGTTGCATTGTTATTAAATTGTGACCTGTAGATATAAAATAATCTAACCCATAAAAACAAAGTTTTTATAAAAACTCTTCTTTCCTTCTGCATATGAGTTTTGAATATCTCCGTGACTGTGTGTGACTATCTTAAAATTAATCTTTGGCCACTACAAGTCTATGGACAAAGTTTCAGATCCATCGGATGGGGGGAAGTGGGGATTTAATCTCTCCGTGACTGTGTGTGACTATGTCAAAGTTACTCTTTTTCACAGCATGTGTATGGACCAAGTTTGAGATCGATCGGATGAGAGGAAATGACATTTAGATCACTCCGTGACTGTACGTGACTACACCAAATTTAATCTGTATGTGGGTACATGGGCCGACCATGACAACTTATTTTTCTCAATATTTATACCCTATACCACTATGTGGTTTGGGTATAATGACTTTGTGCTGCTGTTTGTAACAACCAAAAATATTTGACCTAGACCCATCTTTAATTATACCGATCGAATCAGAATCACTTTCTGAGTTGATTTAACAATGTCCGTCCGTCCGTCCGTCCGTCCGTCCGTCTGTGTGTCCATGTAAAGCTTGTAATCAAACTGCAGGTCGCAAATATGAATATATTTCGATGAAATTTGGTATATAAGCTTTTATCGGCCATGGGATGAACGCTATTGAAATTGGTGAGAATCGGTCCATGTTCAGACCTAGCCCCCATACAAATTACCCATATGAAATCGACATAAATTGCCATAAGATCCAAATTGTCATATATATCTTACACAAATTGGGTTTGTATGCCTTCATTACATCCACTAATGAGTAGTCGAAAAATGATCCCTTTGACCCCATATAGAGCTGCTTCCCGATCTTCAGTTAAATCTATTAAAAAACAAAAATATTGCACTGATTCTTCTCAAATTTTGTTTGTACATATTTTTGCAAAATACAAGAGACTTTACCAAACATGATCAGGATCGGTCCATTTTTGGACCTAGCCCCTTTATAGATATAGCATCCGATATGAACTTTTTTATATCTGCAGCCAAAAAAATTAATAAAAATCCCACTCAAATTTGGTTTTTGCTTATTTTCAATGTCCAGTTAGTTGGGCCTAAGAGATAGGGTTTCTAAACGCATGGTATAGGGTATCGTATAGTCGGTCTAGACCGACTATAATTTTCTTACTTGTTTTTTTTTATGGTTTGAGTGAAGATAGAAAAGCAGCTTTATATGGGGACTCTAAAATAATCGTATGGGGTTTCTTTTAGGACTACTAATTAATAGGTATAATAAAATAAAAACAGGTGCCTATTATGACCAACTTACGATTTTCGATTGTGGTCGAATTAACGGATCGAACGAATTTTCATTTGGAATTATGGCGCACATTCGATAAAATAACGCTATTGTGAATTTCACTCAATTGGATTATTCACAATAGTACATATTTATCAGCTGGCTCTATGAATAAACATTGTTTACAAATTTATTAAAGAAAAAAATAATTATTTAATATGGAATTATGGTTCTATGATCGTCTGATGAAGAATTCTTCGTCATGATAAATGCTTCCAACATTTTAGAAATCGATTCCACTACATAAGTATGCGAGGTTTTAAGGATACCATTCGTTTACAGATATATAGCAAATTTTTGACTGCAAGGAGGCGTTTATGGAATTGCTGTCTACTACAGATGAACTGCTGTGGCAATGCACACAAGGCAGATCAATCTCATGAAATTAAAATAATTTACAACTTATATTTTCAATAAGTTTTACAAACTGGCATCCAGCATCGAAAGCAAAATTATGTTCGATTGAAAATTCGTTGTACAACCGTGCTGCCAGCTCATAATACGAATTTGACATTCAATAGTCGATGTTCGATAGCCAGCGAAGATCGAATGCAACTTATAAGGGCCACAGTAACCCAATTAGCTATGCGATAAACTGGATCGTACGGCAATTTATGTCTGTTATATATAAGCGGGCTTGGTCTGAACATGCACCGATTTTCTTCAAATTCAATAATGATCGTCCTACATACCAAATTTGATAAAAATATATTTATATTTGCGATATGTAGTTTGATAACATAGACAAAGAGATGGACGGAGTTCGCTATGTCGAATAAGAAAGTGATTCTGATTCGATCGGTATAGAAAAATTACGGCCTAGGTCAAATATTTACAAACATCAGCACTAACTCCTAATACACTGATCAAAGAGTGGTAGGATATACAATAAGTCTTGTTTGGTAAAGATCCACAATCTGAGCATCTTTCGTGATTAGAAATAAATGGGAACAAAATTTACTTGATATATTCCTATTCTATTTGTCTTTTTAATTTCCTCCACTTTGTTGCATTGTTACATCTTGTGACATTAAACCACCCTGATTTGAATTGCTGCTTCCAGAGTTGCTGGCATCTTGTTGGTGGCCCTGTTGTTGTTGTTGTGCCATCTGTTGCTGCTGTTGAGCCGCTGCTGCAGCTTGTTGAGCAGCATGTTGTTGTTGTCTTTGTTGTTGCTGTTGTCTTGCAGCATGTGTATATTTCGCTTTAGTTTCCTCTAATTCTCTTACCCTGGAACGCACATGAGAAATGCGATGCCAGGCCATTTGTAAAACCTTGGCTGAGGCATAACCCGAACCTTCATGTGGCTGACCGGTGGATACTTGAGTTAAATAATTGATTTGTTCACTAAGTTTCATTTCCACATTTGATAGTGATTTTGTAAATTGTTGCGTCTGGGTTTCGGCATTTTTTTGTGAGGATTTTTCTTTGCTGAGTTCTTGTAAAGCATTACCTAAAACAATAAGAAACAAAACTTTTACAAGAATTTCTAATTTTGTGTTTGCCATAACATACCTGCACTTTGTAGGCACAATATTATTTCTTTTTCAATTTCATCTAAAACGTGTATTTTCTCAAGAGGATTCATTAATTCGCAAATTTTGTTTGTTTACATCGAGTCATATGTTGCCAATTTAAATTTTTAACACAAATAAGCGCTTTAAATTGATGTTAATTTGACACAAATCTGTACAGGAACTCTGGAAAGAAACACTATTAATATTTTTCATAATTCCTTACTTCATTTTCATCAGATATGTTATTTAACATATTATATACAATACAATAATAATTATATATTGACTGAATGCATTATTTTCCATACATAAGAATTAGTAAGGATATACAATTTTTTTTTAAAATATGCTAAACATGAAAAACATACGACTTAAGTTAACTAAAATTGAAGTGCAGTTAATGCACTTTAAAGGAAACAAAATTGTGCAGAGGAAAATTATGCAAATTTAAGAGTTTTATAGCAATTTTTATGTTGTTGACTCCACAAAAAGAAAATAGAAAATTAAGTTTTCTATTAATTTAAAACTTTTTAGTCCCGGTTTACACATGAAATTTTTCGTCGCAAATATGAATATATTTTGATGAAATTTGGTATTTAATCTTTTATCAGCCATGGGATGAACACTATTGAAATTGGTGAAAATCGGTCCATGTTCAGACCTAGCCCCCATACAAATGACCCCTATGAAATCAACATATATTGACATACGATCCAAATTATCATACAAATCTTAGTCAAATTGGGTTTGTATGTATATATTACATCCATTAATCAGTAGTCTAAAAATGATCCCTCTTGGACAACTCTTAGTCATAGGCCCCATATAGAGCTGCTTCCCGATCTTCACTTAAACTATCAAAAAAGAAAAATATTGCACTGATTCTTCTCAAATTTTGTTGGTATATATTTTTGCAAAATACAAGAGACTTTACCAAATATGGTCAGGATCGGTCCATTTTTGGGCCTAGTCCTCATATAGATATAGCATCCGATATGAACTTTTTCATATCTGCAGCCGAAAAAATTAATAAAAATCCCACTCAAATTTGGTTTATGCTTATTTTCTATATCCAGTTAGTTGTGCCTGAGAGATTCGGTCTCTAAACGCATGGTATAGAGTATTTTCTTACTTGTTCTTTCTGAAACTGTTTGAAATTCTCTTCTAAACTTTCATCCGTGTCTACACACTGAAATTTTTGTATTGAAATTCAAGATTTGTTCATGTTTACTTTACCATTTTATCTGTTTATTTTATCATTTTATTTCATTAAAATTAACTTTATTCCAATTTATTATCTTTCTTAGCACAAACAAAACATAAAAATGAAAGAAAACGTAAAATAACTTCACTTTTACAATTGCGAAGCAAGAAACAAAAGAGAATTTCAGAGTACATGAAAGTATGTACCCCCTGTCATTCTTCTCTCCCCTCTAACCTATAAACTCAAGAAACATCAAGAAAACTTTCATGTGTAAACCGGCACTTATTTTAAAATAGTCGAATTAATATCTACTAGCAGATTCCGGCGTCGAAATTCGATTGCAATTTCTAGAAAGCTTTATTTTTCAACTTAGCCAATTCACAAACCAACACTTCTATGGTTTATTATTATTGTGAATGAAGATAAAAAACTCGTTAACAAACACATTAACAAATTTAATAAAACACACATAGCATATGTATAATTTTATGTATGTGTTAGTAGCAACTTTGAATGCAATTCACTCAAAATAAAGGAAAAATTTAAAAATCTTAAATCTGAAAAACGGCTAAAAGGATATACCTTTCAAATAAGTGCCGGTTTACACATGAAAGTTTTCTTGTTGAAAGTCTTAAGGTTATAGGTGAGATGGAAGAGAGGAATGACAGGGGGTACATACTTTCATGCAATTGTCAAAGTGAAGTTATTTTACGTTTCGTTTTTATGTTTTGTTTGTGTTAAGAAAGATAATAAATTGAAATAAAGTTAATTTTAATGAAATAAAATGATAAAGTAATATGAACAATTCTTGAATTTCAATACAAAAATTTCCGTGTGTAGAAACGGAAGAAAGTTTAAAAAAGAATTTCAAATAGTTTCAGAAAGAAAAATTTCATGTGTAAACCGGGACTAATATTCGTTTGGTCAAAATCGGGATTAAACGGTAGAACAAAACATCGGTCACAAGAAATCGCCTAGCCTATTAATATTATAGATAATTTTTATAACTTGTGTGTTAAAAAAATTTAATATAATATATAGTAACTTAGCCTAAAATAAAATATTTTTCCATGAGTTAAGATTAGCTTATTTATTCCACTCCATTCCATGTGTCAAATTCACTTGGCAACTGGGCGTTATTACACAAATAAGAACGGCCATTTAATTATAATGAATAATTTTCTGTTCTGTCAAATACGGTTTTGCATTCGACTACTTCTGATCGTTCTTCTGTGTGATTTTTGTAAATTTTATGTGAAATATTTTCTAAAAATAGTTAAATAATTAGTTCAAAATCAATTTTAAAGTGTACGCAGAAGTAAAATCACACAAATATTTTACAAATCATAATTTCTGACGTAAATAATCAAAGTATAAAGTGATATAAAAAACGAAAATCCACAAATAAATTACTCATCAAGGCAGAGTATCTTGAAGATTTTCTATCGGAACATTGCAACTTTTGCTGCTACTACTGCCATTTCTGTTGTGTGCATAAGTGTTGCTTGCTGCTTTATTTTTTTTGTGATACACCGATTACGGCTCTGCCGCTGTCGACAGTGAAAATAAAGAAAGCAGCATTAAAAGAAAAAAACTTATTTAGTTTTTTATGAAAATATAAATTACATATGTATTATCATCCCACTTTTAATTCGAATCTTGAGAAATTATAAGAAAATGTATTCCGTTGTTGATTGATTTCCATAGTTTACTGGCAGTTTGTGTTGTTTCTTCTTCTAAAAATATAAATGTAATACAATATACACATAAATAACAAAACTTATGAAGTGAATTTCATATTTTAAGTGTTTTTAAAACAAACATTTTAAGTACTGCGATACTTGAGTTTCCTGAAAACGTAAATAAAATCAAAATATAGCGCCTTGAAAGGAGAAGCAATTCAACTTCTGAAATGTAAGTTAATGTATTATTCTTGTGAGTAATTATTTTTGTCTTAAATTTTAAGAATCATCATTAATTCTACCAAAGCTATATGCAGTAGAATCAAAGTTCACAGGTTGTAAAACTATAAACAATTTTATTATGTTCATATTTATAACCAATAAATTTTAGCAAGAATACTGTAGGAGAGAGAATCAACAAAATGTAGGTGTCACTGTACGCGAACGAACAGCCAGCCCAGTGTGGGTACATGTTTAATTTTTTAAAATCATAGAATAAACTGTGATTGCCATGACAAATTATTTATTACACATATTGCAGACATATGTTAAGGACACAATCTTGTCACCATGTTGCAAAGAAATGCATTGGAAGAAATCTTAAAAAACTCGAGCTAACAGTGATTCGCTAAAATATGTATAATAGAAAATTATTACAATTAGTGTTAACTTTAATGAAAATAAGATGTCGTTTTCAAAATTATCAATTGATACAAGATATTATTTATATGTTGTCTTTAGGCAGATTTAAGTTAATATTTAAATGGAGGGACAATGAAAAATCCTACTTTGATAATTTTTAGACTGATGTTTTTTTATACCTTCCACACCACTGTGGTGAGGGTATCGAGTAGTTAGGAGTACATTAGAAACTATTTCAAAATTCAGAATTTGCCAATTTTGCTATTTAATAATTTCCCGTTAAGTCCTAAAATTATATACTTTTTTAGCGAAATCAATCTTTGGTTACAAAAATACAATAATCAATTCAATTAATTATACCTATATTCTTCCTTTATTCACATATTTTAACAAATTTGATATTTACACACGAGATCTTATCTTTACATATATGTACTTAGATATTGCAACAAATAAAGATCTAAAGATATTAAATAGTTTTCATTTTATTTTTTAAAGATTTTTAAAGGAAAATGGGAGGAAAAAACCTTTATATGATTTAGTATATTCAAATACTATCTGAAAATATTTATGTGCTTATAGAGGTTTATTAGAAATAACAGACCTCTATAAGCATATAATTTTCAATTATTTTACGTTATTTCTCTACATTATCTTATCAGTGGGTAAGAGGAATTTTTCAATTTTGGCAAAGTAATTGTTATTAATCCCTGTTATGAAATCGATAGTTTTTTTCATGACCCATTACTTCATGAAGAAAATTTATAACACTTTTGAAGAGTAGATTATCGTTTTTGGGATTTAGAAATGACCTTCTATTTAGTAGTGGCCATAATGCTTTAAATGATTTTATAGCTTTTTGGTACGTAGCCATAATACATATGTTGTTTAAAAGTAAGCTTTTTTGTCCAACACAACTCCGAGTTATTTGACATCGTTAAGTACATTTGTGGTATTATTTCCAACAAGAAGATGACGTCTTGGCAGTCTTTTGGGAGGTTTGTTGATTGGAAAAATTTTTGCTTGGGTCTTGTTTGGATTAATATTGATTTTTACATTTGTGAAAATATTTACTACAATTTACAAGTCCCTCTTCCATTTTCTTCAGGAGTGCACTTGTAAGTTTGTTTGAAGAAATTAACGCAGAAATATCGAGTAAAGCAATGGCGACAAGACTGATCCTTGAGGTAACCCTGTGATAATGGTTTTTGGCGATGATTTTTCATTATTAATCGTAACTTTAAAGCTTCTGCCTTGAATGAAATCTGAAATAAGTTTGCATAAATATTTTGGTATATTTGCATCAAGAAGTTTAAATACTAGGCCATTATGCCAAACGGTGTGAAACGCTTTTTCAATATCTAACAATATTAGACCCGTTGAACGTTTATTGTTTTTATTGGTGAAAATATTATAACCAGTAATTTTAGAGCTTTGAGTGGTAGTTCCTTTAAGATTTTGAAGGTTTTATTGATGAGACAATATTCGTTACTTCTTCAAGGAATGCTGATTCAGAAGTAGGATTTTCCTTCTTAAAATTATTTACTGTTGTATATATTATTATTATTATTATTATTATTATTTATTATTATTATATTATTATTAGAAATAAATCCATCCCTGCATAGGTCCGCATATGCTAGAGATTACTCATCCCTGGTACGAACCACGGAATAAGCTATGTTGCAGCATAAGCTGTATGAACTATGGTTTTGGAATAATTTATTATTATTAGTAGTATTTAAATACTTTTAAATGACATTTCATATTAATTATCAAATATTATCATATATTCTGATTAAAAGTTAACATTTTTAATAAAATTTACAGTTTTCTTTCTAAAAAGATTTATATTAATTTCGTTCTTGACGTCATTCGGCATCATGTTGTAAAGATTTAATCCTTTGTAAAATAAAGATTTTTGTATTGCTGTTGTATCTGCTCTCTGTGGTCTAAAGTCTAAGGCATTCCTAAGGTTACAGGGTTGAACATCTCCAACATATCTAATTTGTTCGCTCAAGTAATCTGGTGCTTTTCCCATCTTCATTTATTGGATAAAGAATATTGTATTAAGTTGCAGCCTTTGTTGGATGTTTAGCCATTTCAGTGCGTCTAACATATATACTTATTGAAGTAAAACGATTGCATTTTAAAATTGAGCGCATAGCCTTATTTTGTAGTTTTTGCAGCCTCGTTATTTGTTGGTCTGAACAGCATGTAATTAATATGGTTGACCCATACTCAAACTGAGTTTTTATTGTAGTGTTATAGATAGTAATTGCGGTTAATATTGTCACCCTGTTTCTTAAACGTTTAAAAAACCCGATTTTCTTGCCAATTATCTTACATATGTATTCGACATGATCTTTAAAGTTTAACAGCCGTATTCATAAAAATTAAAGTGTACTTCAAGTAGACTTTATTGTCTCTTTTTCATACAAAATTTGTTGATAAAATCTACTTGAAGTACACTTTAATTTTTATGAATACGGCTATTAGTCTTTGTCAATCAAGAAACCAAAATATTTTATATTATTCACTTTTTCTATTATTACATTATTTATTTTGAATTTTATGTTTGTGTTCATATTGATTTCCATTAATTTAGTTAATGTATCCATCCGCTGAGTGGTTGTAGTTCGATGTGAGGTTATTGGCTTGGCAAATGTATTTGCCAGGACTTCAGCCTTGTCTTTATCAGATGTTATTTTTGTATTTCCAATTTTAAGGTGAGACTATTAGGTTAGTGAATGGACTATTAGGTTAGTGAATGAAAAAGTTGCTTTGTTGCTGTATGTTGTTGAGTGCGATACCTGCAGTATAATTTGAACGGCAATTCCAAGAACAATGTTTGACATTTAGGTCACCAAAAATTATTTATTTGGTGGAACGTGTTAGGTTCAAGATATCAGCACAGAAGTTATGGGTATATCTTGGTAAATATAACGAAGATACAAAAATAGGTCCATTATTTATAATAACTTAAATTGAGATGTTTTCGATTGATGAGGTGTTTGATATATACATATATATATATATATATATATATATATATATATATATATATATGTTCCCGAAACTCCTATAAGGAGCATAGAGAGGTTTTTATGTGGTACAGATTTGTGAATTAACAGTGCAACTCATCCTCCTCTTGCATCTGTTCTGTCATTTCTATATAAATAATAATTTTTAAAATAGGGCCTATGATTTTCTGAAAAAAATGTTTCATTCAATTTAGAAAAGTTTGAAATGCCATTAGCAATAATAAAACAAGTAAGAAAATTATAATCGGCCTAGACCGTCTATACGATACCCTATACCACGGTTTAGAGACCCTATCTCTTCGCTCCAACTAATTCGATATAGAAAAGCACAAACCAAATCTGATTTAATGTAAGATGCCATGCTGGAAGAACGTTTGCACGAAGACTAAAGGGAAAAAGACCAGACCCAAAATTTACAAATAAAACTGCTAAGTTTGGCGGTGACAATATTATTGTTAGTGGTTAAATTTCTGTCCAAGGATTTTGTACAGGCAAATTCTTAATAACGTAATGTATTCATATGCGGAGGAACATATGCCCCTGGTCTGGATGTTCCATCATGACAATAACCAAAAACAACATCCTACAAAAACACTTCCAAAGTTGTAACCGAATGGCTACAATCTAATGCAGTTAGTGTTTTCAAATGGCCAGCCCAAGCATCAGATCACAATCCCATAGAAACTCTACGAGAAATTGTATATTGAAAAATACGGACAGGAGATTGGGCAAAGAAGACAGTTCTCATAGAGGCAGTTAATTCAGAGTAGCAATAATTTTCAATGGATATGATCAACAATTTAATTGACTCCATGCCTTAGCGTTGTGAAGCAGTACTAACAAATAATGGATACCCAACGAAATGTTGAAACTGAAAATAGAGGAAAAGTTTTCAATTATTATATAGTAAATCATTCCAACGTTAAGCTATGTTAATTTTTCATTTTTAAATAAATAAAACATACAAATGTTTAAATTAAAAAAATAATTTTCAAAAATTAATTTTTTGTTAAGTTTCCATTAGCACTATGCACGCAATATGAACCATAAACAAACATACCTGTTTTACTGTTGTTTGAAATAGCGAATGCTGGTTGCAGATGACAGTATTACAGATGAGTATTATTTATTTATTTCTCCTAATTTGGTTCGACTATGCTCGAATGTTGATTATGGAGCAGGAGATCTGGAGGAGACTATAGAGATAAAACTGCTACTATTATTTTATCTCAGACAAAGTATTCCCATACGAAAAAAATTGAAAAATAAAACAAAAGACGATTAGTGTTGGATTTTAATAAAATGGAAATATTTTATTTGAACACTGTAAAACGATCTTACTCGCTGAATAGCTGCTAAAACAAGAAAAAGTCAAGTTAATGATTTCTTGAAAATGGCATCTACGACATATTTAGTTAAATTTGACATTTCAATGTCTAGTACTTATCTTGGGAAAGAGATAGAAGGTTGTGCTACTTTATATCTCTTCGTACAATCCCTTTGGATTGGCTTAAATTATTAAGGGAGTTATGGACGGATATAATGCCAAAAAAGGCATTACACTTTTGGCACTAACAGTATTGTCATTCACTGTATATCAGTTTGTCATTTCGTTTGCAAAGCATCTAAAAATTAATTTGCGGCTGCATAAAGTTTATATATTCTTGATCCTTATAAAAACTCTAGTCGATATAGCGATATCCGACTGTCCGTCTTTCTCCAGTGCCTTCTTCCAGTGCTTGGAAAAGTACTGGACAGGATTATGGTTAACAGACTGAAGGAATCCTACAATGAGGCACCTTCTGAGTTTCAGTTCGGGTTTAAAGAGGGGCAATCTGTTGTGTATGCTTGGCATCATGTCCGAAATTGCGTGACTAACTGTCCGAACAAATATGTCCTTGGCATATTTGTTGACTTTAAAGGTGCGTTTGATTACCTCTCGTGGGATAGAGTACTGGACAGACTGCGGACGGTAGGTTGTAGGGAGTTTTCCTTGTGGAGAAGCTACTTTAATGGTAGGAAAGTTTTTGCGGTAGCAGCTTATGACACTGTTTGTAGGGAGGTTGTTAGGGGCTGCCCGCAAGGGTCCATTTATATGGAATCTAATGATGGATCCCTTGTTAAGGTCTCTAAGAGCATCCCACCAACTCTGTGGTTACGCGAATGACTTGCTCATCTTAATCGAAGTTCAGTCTCGTGTTGAACTGGAGAGGAAGGGTGAGGGGGCCGTGCGTGAAGTCAATGAGTGGGGAAACAGTGTCGGAGTTGAAGTGTCACGGGAAAAGACAGTGATGATGCTGCTAAAGGGCAGCTTATCGCAGGCGCGACGACCGGTAGTTCGGACAGGAGACGTAAGCTACAGATATGTGACCGAGGTCAAGTATCTAGGTATCCACGTTAGTGAGAGGATGAAGTTCTTAGCTCATTTCTCTGCCGTAACGGAGTTGACGGCAGTTGTGGGAGGTATCAGACGCATCCTTAGGAATGACTGGGGTATTAGCAGGAGAGCTGTCCGTGCCATATACAGTGATCTGTTCGTTGCCTGCGCAACGTTCGGCTCGTGTGTATGGTACTTCACCGCTCTGTCTGCTATGGGCAAGAAACAAATCTTGTCTTGTCAGAGAGTGGCAATGCTGGCTCGCATGCCAGTTTGTCACACAGTTTCGACAGATGCTCTTCAAGTTCTGTTAGGTGCACCTCTCCTTGACTTGGAGGTGGTACGACGTGGTATCATTTACAAGGTTAAGAAGGGACTGCCACTATCAGGGCATGACTGGTTAACTTCGACTGAAATCGCTGATTTTGACTTGAGGCACGTGAAACTCCTGCTGGACGAGCATCTTGTTACAAGATGGCGTTCACGTTGGACGGATAGTGACAAGGGGCGAACAACCTACGAATTCATAAAGGATGTGACATTTGTTAGAGACCGCCCGGACTTCGGCTTCGGCTTGAGTCTGGGCTTTTTACTGACTGGGCATGGATCCTTGAATGCTTTTCTGCATAAGAGGGATCTGTCTGATACGCCGGACTGTAGGTGTGGGCAAGGGCCGGAGGACTGCGTACATGTTTTGACCGGGTGTTCACTTTATAGTGATATTAGGAGCTTACTTAGTATGGGGATTTTTGAAACAGCAGTAGGATGGGATTTTAGTAGGGCATTAGAGGACGGGCGGACTGCTAGAAATTTAGGTGAATACGCAAGGGGCGTATTCAATCGTAGGAGAACCGGACGTTAGTGGAGGTGGCTTCTGATGCGGACATCCGTGGTGGTGCTAAACTGCCAATGGGTGGTCGCTCCAGTAGTGCACATAGTCGTGCGTGGATTTTGGATATGAGTATGACTGTTGGCGGGGGCTGATACATCAGTATCTGTTCCTCCAAAACGGTGCACCGTCTTCGGCTCTCTTCCTGCTGATTGCTGTTGTTGCTGCTACCAGTTGTTCTTGCGCATCTGTTCCTGTCGTTTTATGTGTTGTCTGTTGGGCTTCCGCGAGGGAGCTATGTGTATTGTTGTCCTTTTGTGTGCTGCTGCTGAGGAGACACATGCTCACTCAGAATGCGGCTGTTCGTTGTGTTGTGTCCTTGTCTTTTTATTGTCTATATGTTGTCGTCTAGGGCCACCAGTCCCGAACTGTTTGGAGTTCAACTGGTAGTAGATTCGGCTACGAAGCCTGACCGGAGGCTTTATTCTGGTACCACGGGTGTCAGGAGCTACTGGAACTTAGTTCCAGCCTGGCAGTGGTGCGGCCCCCTATGGGAGCATCGTGGTGGCTGTGGTTTAAACCCAAATCGCGGGGAGAGCTCAAGCTCGGTGTGGAGTTGCATTGAAACCGGGTGCCGTGACCAATAGTCCGGTAGGACTTTTAGATAGTACTCCGCACCTCATCCAAGGGGAGGTCATGCCCAAATGCATGCCTCAAATTGGTACTCGTACTGCGAGGGCGCCGGTGGACGCATAGTTTCCACCCGGTGTTAAGTGCACCGTGAGGTCAGGCCATCGTGGCAGGTACTCACGTTAATCTTGAACACGTCTGTCCGTCTTTCTGTCTGTCTCTTGAAATCGCAAAATACCATTTACATACCTAAAGTGCTGATAATATTGTTTCTCATTATTTCGAGCTGGTTGGTATTTAAAATGGGGTAATTTGGGACACATTGTGCCAAGATATGGCCTAAAATATGGAGACACATCTAAAAAATGCAAAAAGTTCAGTGTGTTTTTGTAATAATTTTTTAGTATTAAGTTTATCAAATGGACGGTATCAAAAATTCGGCATAACCGAAGTTAAGGGGGGGAGGTCTTAAAACTTTTTTTTTTGTATTTTTGTATTTGAATGTGCAACATGTCTAGAGTGTTGTGTCAAAATTTCAAGTAAATCGGAGCAAAACGAAAGACGATACAGCGTTTCCAGCGACCGACCTCATACGGTATATCATATATAAATCAGTTTTTAAAAAACTTTTAATCGATTTTCTCGCAAATTACATGTTTGAAGTCCGTGAACATCATAATTCAAAATCCACTTGACCGATTCTTTTGCACACTATTTCTACACATAAATCACGAGGTAACCACGAAGAGGTTTTTTTTTATTTTCCATATTCGTCCTCATTTTTTAACAACAAATTCACTTCAAAATTCTGCCAAAAATATAAAAAAAAAAAATTAAAAAAATCTCCGTGATTACCCCGGAAAACATGTCACCTTTTAAACGCATTTCGATTTTTTTTATTTTACATGATCTGGTAACGGAGATTCGCTGTCACGGACTTGCATATATATTAAAATTTTTAATTGAAAATTTTTTCAATGATTCTCCAAATGTTCTACTATAACGTGTATATGAAAGAAATAATCCAACATTATTCATATCTTAAAAAAAAAAATTATGAAAATACGCATTTTTTTCGCCTTCAAAACCTTAAAATTAATTTTTATTTGTTACTTTTTTATAGAATTAAATAAAATCGTTTTGTTTGCATATGAATACATTAAAGTGTTAGCTTTTAATATATATATTTGTTGTTAAAACAGATGTTATATCATTATTTCGTTGCATGCTGCAAACGTGTTAACAATTGTGCTCCCCACTGTATGCTACTTTACGGTCTTAATTTGGTAGTTTATGATGACCGCTTTATTTAATCAGCGCCTCCTATACTCAGGCCCAATCAGTGTTCGCCAGTTCAGAATTATCAAAGGGTATTTTTACCCCCTCCTAATATTTTAAGAGGTATTTTCATAAACTAAAGGGTATTTTTTAAAACTACAGCAAAATAAATTTTTTGAGTAAATTAATTACTACTCGTATTTATGTTTAAACATGACAAAGTGATATTTATATATGTATGTATATACATTTAACAGTGATATGCGTTAATAAGACAGTGATACATTTACTTTTTGTTTCCACTTTTTTTACAGCAGTAGCGAAATCCATGTCACATTGAACAACACCATTTTCTTTACTCAAATAAAAATCAGGGCCTTCGTAAGAAATCCTTGAAAGGATTTCCACATGTTTATCACCAAGTCTGGCTCGTTTATCACTCTTTATGCGGTTTTGGCATGAAAATACTCTTTCGCAAGCTGCAGTAGAGACTGGTAAAGTTAAGGCAATGATTAACAATTTCATGTACTCTGGATACATACACTCCTCATCCTCAGCATATCCCAGCTCATTTGACATGCAAATCAACTTGCAAAATTTTTGCAGGTCCATTTTGGCCTTGTATTTTTCTAACATAAATTTTACTTCATACCATTCATCCTGCAACTTATCGTGTTTAGGAAGAATGCTACTATATATAGGGTATAGTTCTTTATTGCAATATATTTTCATCAAACTATCCATGGCTTCATCAACAGATTTATTTGATGGAGGAGCAGACGGGTTTAACACCAAGTCGAAATTTAAAAATGTTTCCATGGTGTCATCGTCAAACCGTTTATGGAGGTTATTTACCAGTGTGCATCAAAAACGTCTTTTCCTTTCTGGAAACTATTTTGTGATAGGTTATTGGAAGAAATTTTTATGTCTCATTTTTTTCTTTCATCTCATTCAAAAATGCTGTTAAATATTTTTCAGGCTCTTTGCCCATTTTCTCTAAACAACTTTTTGTCACCTGTAATCTATAAGCTGTAAGATGTGCCTCAATAAACATATTGTGCTTATAAAGTCATAAGCTTGAATTGCTTTTAGCAATCCAGAAGCTTTAGGGTCTGAAATAGCAGCTTCTTCTGTGAGCACTAAAACTAGGCTGTCATAACTTTCATGAATTGCTTCAACAGCTTTGCCCAACGACAGCCAATGTCAGCTGCTTCTGTTGAAGAATGGCCTGCATTTCCTTCAGCTTATCATGATGCTTGCAAGATGAATTGAAGAATGTATGAAAGCTGTTGATTGTTGATTGCACCTTGCTTATCTTGGGCACTTCTTCGGCAGCTTGACTCACTGCAAGAGACAGCTTGTGTGCAATGCAGTGGACGTGTATCAATAATGGCGTTTCATTTTTCAGCTGAACACTAACACCAGTTTTAGACCGCATCACCACTACTGCGCCATCTGTTCCCAAACCCATAACTTTAGTTATAGGAACACGGTTTTTCTCCAAAAACTTCGGTAAAGTTTTCGTAATATTATCAGCATCGCAGGGAATCCCTTCCATTGACAAGTTGGCCCAAAATCGTACTTGTTGCCGGCACACTGTGGTCAATATTTTGAGATAGCGGCCAAAACTCCTTTTGGTTTTTGTTCTCCGATTTTAAAGTTATTAGACTCATATGAAAGTAGACAGTAGTAAACCTCGGGAGCCAAAAAATTAGAACTCTATTTCAACTATTTCACTGAGAACAGGGTGGTCCAAAATGGGCTTTTTCAGAATTTAGTAAATTTATGATATTTTTAGTTAATTTTTAAAGTTTAAATGATCATAACTTTTTTGTTTTTTAAGATTTTTGGACGAAATAAATTTTGTGTTGTAACTTAACTTATTTCCTATTACTGGTAAAAAAATTGAAGCTCTACTGTTTTCAGAACAATTAAATTTTTTTTTTTAAAAAGGTCAAATTTCTCGGAAATTTCCTACTTCATAGAGCACAACTCCTGTGAGTCAAGCTGAGTCAAAACACAAATTTACTATTTTGTAGTCCTAACTCTCCCCTACATTCCTATATATACATGTCCATGCATCGGGACTGCACTTTTTGAGCTACAGCAATTTTTCTGACCCAAGGTAAGATATTCGGTAAAATGCACGTCATATTTTTTGAGAAGTTATTTGTATGTGAAAGTGGCTATTATGCATATATTTTGATGAAATTTTGTACAAGAGTTCTTATTGACCCAAAAAATAATTCTGTTGAAATTAGGAGAAGTTGGCCCATATTTGGACCTAGTCCACATAGAAGGGTGTATCAAAATTTTGACAAAAATGACAATAGAACTCTCAAATTATGTGGTATCTGGCAATTGATTTGGAAAAGGTAAAAAAGATTTTATTGCCATCTAATATTACACAACTTAAACACGTGAAAATTGCAAATAAATTTAAAACCAATGGAAATAACTGGTAAAACCAAGTACCTTTTATATTATTGCCAGTACCTGTTAACTCTCAAATTATGTGGTATCTAGCAATTCATTTGGAAAAGGTAAAAAAGATTTTATTGCCATCTAATATTACACAACTTAAATACGTGAAAATTGCAAATAAATTTAAAACCAATGGAAATAACTGGTAAAACCAACTACCTGTTATATTATGTTTCAAAGAGGTAAAAAAGATCATGTTGAAACTTCGAGCAATAGTATATTAATCCATGCATTAATTTTTTTTCTTCATTATTGTTTAAACAATGGCTAAATTCAGTTATAGTGTTCTATCTGATATATATTTTGAACGGAAAGATGAAAACGACATTATTTTACATATAATGAATAATCCATTCTTCAAAATATGCGACATACAAGAAATTAAAATTCATAACTTAAAAATAAAAAACTTTTTAAATACTTTAAGAAAACGGTACAATCAATGTTCCAGAAACAAGAAATTGTTTTACTCACGCAACCAAGAATGGCTAAGAAATAAACTTATTTTTAAAAAGCCATCAGTAACTACCACGGAAACTGGAAAAGGTGGTCGACCAGCAAAGCCAATTGATAATTGTAGTGAAAGATCACGAAGACGCAAGCTTAAACATATCAATGAAGAAGTTTCTTGTAGCATCATAAAGGATTCATTTCTGCATCAAATTCAACCATCGAAAACTAAGAAGGGTAAAATTGCTATAATTGAAAAAATAGTGGAAGCAAGCCCCAGACGCACAAAAAGGATTTTAGAAAGAATGCCGACACCAACTGAAGAAAATAAATTTACTCCAGAAGAAGCATTTGCACTATTTTTGGATTTGAAAATGACTAAAAACCAATATACAGAATTGCGGAAGCGAACCAATGAAAAAAATTGTGGAATTTTTCCATCATATCGAGATATAGTTTCTGCCAAAAAAGATTGCTTACCTTCACCAACTGCAGGATCTTCTTGAACACATGCAGAACGATTATTAAGACATTTGATGCTGACTATTTAAAGAAGTTTAAAAATTGCAGCATGACTTTAATTTCTAAATGGGGATGTGATGGGTCATCTGGCCAGAAACAATACAAACAATGTAATGCGGAAAATTCATCAGATGCCAATTTATTCATGATTTCTTTCGTTCCATTACGTTTAACAAAAACTTATATTGGTTCAGAGCTGTCAACTAGTAGAGCTGCAGAGATAGATGTATGGAAGAATGAAATTCCCTCGTCAACAAAATTTTGTAGACCAATAAAGTTTGCTTACAAAAAGGAGACTCAAGATGTCATAGATGAAGAAGTTCGAAAAATAAATGATCAAATTAAAGAACTTCAACCAGTAATATTTAAATTTGATGACCAAGACATTGAAGTAAATTTTAAAATGTGTCTCACAATGATTGATGGAAAAGTTGCACAAGCTTTAACCAAAACAAAGTCATCGTCAAGCTGCACCATATGCCAAAAAACACCAAGTCAATTGAGCCAACCACCAACACAAGACGATAGTTTTAATGAAGCATATGAATTTGGAATGTTACCTCTTCATGCTAGAATTCGTTTTATGGAGCATATTCTTAAATTGGGATACGATTTGGAATTTGACCCGTTAGGCGAAACAGTGAGAAACAACAAAGAAAATTTGGAAAAAAGAAAGCAAAAAAAAAGATATTCAAGAAAAATACCGTGAGATAGGCCTTATAATTGCCCAGCCAAAGCAAGGAGAAGGAAATTCTAATGATGGAAACACAGCAAGGAGATTTTTTTCCGATCCAGAAACTGCAGCTTCTATAACTGGAGTATATTATGATTTAATACGACGATTCCAAATCATATTACAAGTTATAGCATGTAGCAAAAAGATAGATGCAAAAAAATTTGGTCAGTATGCTAATGAGACAGCAACCCTTTATAACCAAAAATATTCTTGGAGACATATGCCAACCACAGTTCACAAAATTTTGTTCCATGGGGAACAAATAATTCAGCACAATATGCTTCCAATTGGAGATCTCTCAGAAGAAGCCCAAGAAAAAAGGAACAAAGACTACAGATTCTTTCGCGAGCACAATACAAGAAAAATTTCCAGATATTGTACTAATGAAGATCTTATTAATATTTTGTTGTGCACATCAGACCCATATATGTCCAGTATTCGACAAAAATGGAAATCAACCTCATTAGAGTTAGATGAAGAAGCTAAACAACTACTGCAAAATGAAAATCAAAGCTATTTGGAAGAAATTTTTACTAATATTGTTTAATTAATACTAGTTTAAAGATTATAATTTGTTTCTAATTTTAGTATAAATTTTTATTAATACATTTAAATAAAATATATGTGCACTTTAAATCAATAGTAAAAGTTTACTTAAAATTTTATCGATGTTGTGTTCTGTATATAATATATCCAAATGGTATTGATATTGTTGGGAATTTCAGTGTTATTTTTCAGTTTAATCCTCACACGAATTAGCTTTCTTCCAAAAAAAACAACCTTTGGCCCCTGTGAATATTGAGACTAAATAAATGTCAGGGGCCAAATGTTGGCATTTTCTGACCAAAATTAAGTTTAGGAATAATAAATAAGTATTGGTTGTAAAATACGATTGAAGAAAATAAGAAATTATAAAAAAAATACCTATTTAAAATGTCAAAATATTCAACTTTTACATGGAAACTCAACAAAAAATTAAAATGCATTTTTAACTCCAAATTACTTACGTTCCTATCAGTCGATTTTTACGTTTGAACACGCAAATTGAAGCTTAAAGTCCCTCCTATTGAACAAAACAAAAAATACCAAAAAAAATACCAATCCGGTCAAAAGTTATAGAGTTTTGACCGCTATCTCGCGAAATTGACCACTGTGCGGCAGTCCTTTATATATTTGATATAAATAATTAATTTCTTTGTCACAGTAATATCAGTACTTTCATCAAACAAATTGGATTGACTGGGCTTTTCTATAGATCCTCCGCTAGCTGGTCATAGAGCGTTTCCGTTAGAGCTGATTCAACTTGAGTAACTTTCCTATGATGCATATTCACATATTCAGGATTTAATTTCACCCCATTAGCAATTTGTAACATCATCAATGGTTTAAACTTGCGTTGAGCAATTTCTTCCTTGCTTATGATGTAGACAGTTCTAAATAAAATCATATCTGATTCTGAAACTGGATTAGTCATTTTTTCTATAGTGTTTGTTAACTGAGCAGCTTGACGAGGAGCATTCATTGCAGCTTTATGTTCATCTGAACTTTCGTGTCTAACAAAATTCGAGCGCTGGAAGTTGGCAGTACCTCTGGTAGCCATAATGCCTTGAAGCCTGCACTCCTTACAAGTTTTACAGAAAGTTTTACCAACCTGCTCATTAAAAATTATCCACGCGAAGTCCCTTAACCATTTGGCCAAGAACTTAGAATGTTTCGCCATGGTATTGGAATACAGAGTTGAAGTACTGCTGGAAGATGCCATAGTCGTAGTACTGTTGGAAGTAGCTTGAGTCGTAGTACTGCTGGAAGATGCCGGAGAGCTTGTACTGGGTGCAAAAATCGGAGTACTGACCGAAGTGATAGAGTTAAAATCATTATCCAGAACTTCCAACTCCATTCTGGCTTTTTTTCGATGCCTGCCAACATTTGAAGGGCTACTTGCACATTTATGTTTTTTGGAAAAGTAACTTTTCAAACTTCGTTGTTTCGAAGACATTTTTTGGTTTTGTCCGCTTATCAACTAATTGTTGTTATATCAAAAGATGTTCTAAAAGCGCTCTCAATTTTCTGCTAAAATATTGCCATATTTGAGAAATATGTAGAATTAAAGCTTTTTAACATGTTAAAAGGGATTTCCCACTATTAGAATTTGTAGTTACACCAAAAATCATACGTACATATATGTAAAACTTTTTAAAGAAATTAGTGATGCCAACTTTTGAAAGAACAAAATCACAAGTGGCACAGTAATTTTAAACCATGTATGTTATGTTAAAAAAATATTTATATATAAACTGAATTCTGGGAAATTATTTTCAGACTTTTCGGTTTGATTTTTTGTCAAAAAGAAAAACACTTCTATACATTTAATGCATACATAATGCATATGTTTATGCTATCAAGTCAAATTGTAAAGTCATTATGCATATTAGTTCATATTAGGGGTGCCAAACGGAAAAACCAATATGCCGAAAATTTAAAATAACATTTTGTTATTTTTAATGTTGAGATGAAAGAAGAACTATTTACTCTTCTCTTTTAATATTTTGAAAGAATCCAATTATTCACTTTTTAAAAATTTTTATATCACATAAAATTGACATAGCAGATGAAGTTTTAGTAGAAAACCTTCATTTCACAAAATTCAAATTTTTAGAACTGATATTTCCTTAATTCCAAATGGAAATTTTTAACTTTAATTTAGTTATATTTGCAAAAGGAGCAATTTTGTATTTTTATGAATAGTAATGATTTAGTAATTATAAACGATTTTTAAAAATTATATGTCATGGCAATCAAATATTTTGTAGGTATAAAAGCAGAATAAAAATTTTATAAAACTATGTTGAACTCTTTTGTTAGCAAAAAGTCATTGATTCTTCTTTACTTTTTTAAATTTTACCATGATGTGCCGATGCGTGAAAATTCACACATGATGGTAATTCTGAGGGGTGAAATAGTTCAATGCGTGTTCACGCATATTTCACGCATTTTGGCGAACCCTGGGCCCAATACTTTCGAAAAGTATGATCGTTTGCTTCATCTTTCTATAGTGGTACTGTCTTTGCCGATCTTTCACCCAACCTTCCTTAATCTCTCCCCTAGGAGACTGGTAATTTTATCTCATATCGTAACTGCACAGCAGATTTTAAAGGATTTCTTGTTGAAAAAATTCATCATCCTTTGATTAAGGTATCTTTCACATATATATACTTTCTTAATATCTTATTAATGATGTATTTTCTATTATTTATAGGAAGTTAGTTTAAATATTTTTGCTATATTAAAAGGTTAAAACATACAAAAGCTATAAATGTGTTGCACTTCACGTCTGATTTATAAAGTAGAATGCATAAAAAGACTTCAATTGACACGCCATAGAACAGATAGCGTAACTTTGTCTATATGTCTATCAAATACTTGCGATGCTTATTTTTAATTTAAACTTTTACTGGTCCATCCACAGATATCAATTGATACAATGCTCTTTTCTTATTTCTTTTACTTTGTCACAAATATTTCATTACTTGTTACTTGTAGATATAGCAATGTTAATATATTTTTTGTCTGTTTTATTTGTTTAGTAGTTTTACACTACTCGACAAATTGTATTGTCTTAACATGAAAATTTTCAAGTACGGATAGTTAAAATATACTAACATTTAAGCATACAGAAAATAGATTCTTTGTGGCAACCGAATTTGTTGTCAACCGAATTTTGGTAGTCCTATGTACTATCACATTATTCTATTGTGATTACTGAATTATTCTTTTCAAACAACCGTAGATTCGATTGTATGAATTGTCTAATCTATAATATTAATAGGCTAGGCGATTTCTTGTGACTGATGTTTTGTTCTACCGTTTTATCCCGATTTTGACCAAAGTATATTATTTGAAAGGTATTTCTTTTTAGTCGATTTACAGATTTTTAAATTTTTCCTTTATTTTGAGTAAATAGCATTTAAAGTTGCTACTAACACACATAAAATTATACAATGCTATGTGTGTGTTTATTAAATTTGTTAATGTGTTTGTAATAAAAATGAGTTTGTTTTTTTGTGTTGATTTGGGAATTGGCTATAATTGATTAGGTATTTCGGGTCTTTATTTAATGAAAAAATAAAATTTCCTAAAACTTGCGCTCGAATTTCGAGGGCTGGAATCTGTTAGTTTAAATTTAAAGAGACTATTTCTTGTATCTTGCTTTCAATTATTATGCCTTGCTGACTAGTGTTATTGCAAAACAATATCCACACCAAGACCCAAAGCAAATAAAAAATTCAATAAAAAGAGTTTAGAGAAATATATAAAGACTGAATAACATGCATAAAAGATGAAAGCCACACTTAATAAAATATTAAATTCTGTACATTTTAACATTTCACCTGAGGATTATACCAACAAAGGGATGGGATCTCTTAAGGCCTAGTTAGCCACACGTTGCTATAATTTATCCGTACCGTAAATGTAACGTTGACATTTAGTGCAATTATAGAACGTAAAAAACGGATCAGCATGTTGCTGTGTAAAATTAACCAAACTTTATCAGCTGTTCACAAATGTCACGTACATACGTAGCATAAATCTATTTTCAGCAGATAGGAACGTTCCGGTTACGTGACAGTTGAGTTCGGTAACTGCTCTAATTGCTTTTCATGTAAGAGAAAAAAACAGCTGACACGTTTGGTTAAGGTTACGTGTGGCTAACTAGGCCTTTAGATTGGGCTACGTTTTAACTTATAAACAGTTAAGCTCAAAACAATTTGTGCATTTTGTTATATAAGAAATGTTTCGTTTCAAATTCGAAAAATTCAAAGTAGGCTATGAACCAAATACGCTATTATGCTGCCTAGACACGAGGCAACCGGTTGAAGCAATGGTTGTAGCAACAATGATACACACGTAGCAACGGTTGCCTCAATTAGCCAGAAATATCAAAAAGTTTTGATATTTTTCGTTGGTTGAGGCAACCATTGCTACGTGTATATCAATGTTGCTACAACCATTGCTTCAACCGGTTGCCTCGTGTTTAGGCAGTATTATATAAATATCTTTTGATGTGTAAACATCTATACGCGGAGGGGGGTAAATTTCTATATCACAATACAATCACAAAAATAGCGTAACACAAATCGGTGAGAGCTGTAACACAAATCGGTGTGTGACTTATGATTGTATTGGTGAAAAAATTATGATATAAAATTGTTTTTTTATGCCACTTTTTTAAAAGCGTCATCTATGTATCACTTTATACGTTTATATTGGGATATTTTTAACGTTTTACAGCAAAGGGTTGTTGAATTAGCTGAAACAGTTATTGGTATAAGTGATACATGGATGACGCATTCTGTTTGATTTTAAAAAATGACATAAAAAATCTTTAATTACTAGATGTTTACACATCTCCCCTGTGATCGGACTCACATGACTTTTTTTATACCCTCCACACCACTGTGCAGAGGGAGGATATATATTAGGGCGGGTCGATTTAAAATCGCCCAAGTGACAAGGAAAATCGTATTCTATGGATCAAAATAAGAATTCTGATGTCCCGACTTTTATTACACAATGCTAAAACGTCCTAAATTGAAAAAAAAGAAAACATAAACAAATTCTTTGGACCACTTATGTGTACGGATAGTAAATAAATTTTAAAAATTCAATTAAATCATTTAAACAAGGTGAAATAAATTTATAAGCTAATCACAATTAAAAACAACAAATATGCATAATTACAATTGTATGTTTATAATTAGCGGCAGACGTCACGGTTATACGAATTTTCGTTGCTGTTGCTGTTACAGTAAAATAATAGTGTTGCAAATAAACAATTACCAGCAAAAGAGTATCTGTGGCTTATCGCCGCTTACAATCCAAACAAAAGGAACAAGTAGGCAGGTATGTAGTGCAGTGCATATATCAAAAGTGCATACGATGTCTGAACTCGTACGAATATCATCGTCACTCAAAAAGTATTAACTACACAAAAATGGCACAGGGCGATAAAAATAATTTGATTATTTTAAAACGGGTAATTTCTATAGACATCCGGTAAATCTTTCGAGAAAAATATGCGTAAAATAAAATTAATTTTGATTCTGTCAATAAATAAAAGAAAATATACACACACGTTTTCATATATAATATGTATTTTGGTTGTTTTGAATGAAAAATAACTAAATAATGATTCGCTCTATCTCTCTCTCTCTCGCTCTATGTCTATATATTTCTTATAAATTTGTTTATTGTATTTTTTTTTTCGCTTAAAGAAAAACAATATTAATTTTTGGCTATTTTCCAATCATTTTAACATATAGAAACAAGCTATTTCTGCTCAGCATGCGAAACGAAAAATATTAGAAATTCCGTCAATTAAAGTGACCAAAGAAACCAAAATCGAGAAATTCTTCATACTAAGTAAGATGGAATTTTGAAATTTTGTACCAACCAGCTACAAAAATTGTACCTTATTAAAACATTTTTTTGGCCTGTTGTACAACAGGAAACGTAACGTAAAGTTTGCAATTAAATAGAAAAAATATGTGGGGAATTTAAAATTTTTATTATGGGCAATTCGAATGTAGAAATGCTTCAGAGGTACGTTGCCAATGATACAATCCATAATGACATAAATATTCCTACCGCTAAAGAAAAAATACGTCATTATTCTTAAAGGTACGTAGACAGATTAAACTATCACCCTAATGTTCTAGCAATATGTTCACTGGACGAAACAAATGAAAGTAGGAGACTTGAAAGATTGCATGTTCCTGACTTGCCGTATAATAATAATAATATAACCTCGCCCGTAGTCTTTCGATTACGAGCCGCCTCTACACTGGGTATAGGTTGTCTACAAGATTACTCCATCTATCTCTTCGTTCAGCAACTTCTTTGAGTTCCCCAATGTTGTTGTATCTTCGTCCAGGACCGTCTGCTTGAAGACCGTTTTGTTCAAGCCTGTTTATTTCACCCAATGTGGATCTTCGCCAGGTGGTTCTTTGTCTTCCTACTCTTCTACTTCCTTGGGGGTTGTATACCAAAGCTTGGTGACATACTTCGTCCGATGTCTTACGAAGTGTATGTCCTATCCATCCAAACTTCCTCCGCCGAACTTCCACATTTATGTCGTACATATCAGTCCTCGCCCAGAGTTCTTCGTTTGTTATTCTATTTGGCCAGAACACCCTAAGGATTCTGCGAAGACATCTATTGACAAAAGCTCGCAGTTTGTTTTGTATTGACTCCGTTACAAACCATGTTTCACATCCGTAGAGCAGGACAGAAAGGACACAAGCTTTATACAAACGGATTTTCGTGCTGAGACTCTAGTCTTTTGAGCTCCATACCTTGCGAAGTTGAGTGTATGAGCCCAGTGCCTTCTTTATTCTATTTTGCACATCTTTTAGGGTACCACCATTTTCAGATATTATACTTCCAAGGTAGTTAAACTCATCAACACGTTCAACTTGATGCTCCAAGAAGTTTAGCTGCTCTGTTGACGTTGTGTTTATCCGCATTTCTTTGGTTTTTCGTACATTTATCTTAAGCCCAACTTTGGAGGATTCAAGTTCCAGGTCTTTAAGTTTGCTTTGCATATCAATAAACCTGTGGGAGAGCTCACATTTGTCGTCAGCATAATCTAGGCCCTCCAGTCGAGAACCAGGTTCTAAAGGATTCCACACAATGCCACGCGCTTTGTTCTCATTCGCACGATTAGTTACTGCATCTATAACGATCAGAAACAGTAGTGGCGATAACAAACAGCCTTGTCTAACCCCAGAAATTGTCTGAAAAGGCTCGGATATCTTTCCTTCATGTAGAACCGTGCATTTAAAATGCTCATAACTGTTTTTGATTATAGAAATGATTTTGTTAGGCACACCTATGTTCTCCAATTCAGCCCAAATGCACTCTCTGTGGATGGAGCCAAATACTTTTTCGTAGTCCACAAAAAGAAGGTACAGGGATGACCGCATTTCAACAGATTGCTCTATAATGATTCGAAGCGTATTTATCTGATCAACGCACGATCTGCCACTTCTGAAACCTGCTTGCTCTTTTCGCAACAGTACGTCTACTTGATGAATCATTCGTTCCAGAATTATTTTCATGAAGATTTTCATCACCGTGCAGAGAATCGTAATACCACGCCAATTGTTGCAATCCGTTGCATCACCTTTCTTTCGCAGTTTTTCAATTATGCCACTTATCAAGTCAGATGAAAACGTTTCAGAATTCCATATTTGTACGAAGAGTGGTTGTAATATGTTTGCAAATAGTTCGGTGTCAGTTTTAAGAACTTCAGCTGTTATGTTATCTATTCCTGCTGCTTTGCCATTTTTTAGAGTTCTAATGGCGTCAATCGCTTCATCCCTTGAAGGAGGATCCGTTCTAATGGGCAGAGTGGTACCGTTATTGTTTCTTTAAAACATTCATGAAGTGTTCTCTCCAACGCTTCAACTGTTCATCGACGTTGGTTATTAGCGTTCCATCAGAGGACTTCACTGGTAATGCGCGTTTGTTACCAATGCCGGCAATTTTCTTTGTAATAACAAACAGGTCTTTCATGTTATGAGCCCTAGCTGTATTTTCCGCTTCTATGGTCATATCGCGTATTTCTTTCTTTTTATCTTCTCGCACCGACCGTTTTACCTGTTTGTCCAGCAGTCGATATTGATTTTGTGCTTCCTTTTTTTTTTTTTAGCTATATCGTTGATGGAATTAATTTTATCTTATTGACTTGCACTTTGATCAATCAAATCCCATGTTTGCGGAGATATAAAGTCTTCGTTCTTTTTTGCCTTGTTTCCAAGCTTTGAAACACAGGCATCGATTATAGCGGCTTTAATATTCTTCCACTTTTCATTCACATTTTCTGCCGACGTTGATGGTTCGATTACGTTATTCCGCACTTGCTCTAGGAAGGCTTCTCGATGTCGCTGGGACTCTAGTCTTTCGATGTTGTATTTGGTTCTAGTCTGGCCTTGGGTTGACTTCACATTTTTTAATTTAAAAACAATCCTTCCAGATAATAAGCGGTGATCTGTTCCAATATCCGCTCCTCTCTCGTTCCGGACATCACACAAAGAGTTACTCCATTTGGCGCTAACACAAATATGATCTATTTGGTTTTGCGTGATGTTGTCTGGTGACATCCATGTAATTTTATGCATGCGTTTGTGTGGAAATAGGGTGCCACCAATTTTCATTTTGTTTATTCCACACAACTCAACTAGCCGTTCTCCATTATCATTCATTTCGCCAATGACTTGCCATATAGAAATGAAATATTCTTTGGTATTTCATAATTAATTAACTAGCAGAGCCCAGCCCTCGAAATTCATTGGCAAAATTCTAGGAAATTTTATTTATTCTTTTAATAAATAATTTTATAAGAGCCTAAAGATATGCTAATAAATTTTAGCAAATTCACACTTCAACACTTTGTAAATAAAATGGCATTAAATTGCATTATAAATATTTGTTGAACACACAGAAGATATATAAATGGGTTTGTTAATAAAAAAAATTGAAGGAGCCTAAAGGTGTGCTAATCAATTTTAGTCAATTCACAATTCAACACAGGGCATTTGATATTTATAATAAACACACACACAGTATGTATTTTATGTATGTGTTAGTAGCAACTTTAAATGAGTATTATTACTCCAAAAAAATGTTCCAGGCGGTGCAAAACTGCAAATCTGGTGGACAGCTAAAAAAAATACCTTTCAAATGTGGTATCTTTTTTGTCAAAATCGTTTATTAATTAAGACATCGGTCAGAAGAAATCATCTTGCCTATTAATATAACGATATTTAGTGATTTTACTTAATGTAGTAAATACTTCTGTTATTTAATCATATGTAATTTCATTAGATAAAATATTTTACATAAAATATTTTACACAACGAAATATTTGTAAAAATTCAAGTAGAAATTTCAAATTTTTCGTTATACAAATTTCAAACGACACGCCAACATAAAGTTTCAAAATGGCAACCCTTTTATTTAAAAACACACCTCACCTATCTTAATTATACCCTATACCACTATGTGGTTTGGGTATAATGACTTTGTGCTGCTGTTTGTAACAACCAAAAATATTCGTCCTAGACCCATCTTTAATTATACCGATCGACTCTGAATCACTTTCTGAATCGAAATAGCAATGTCCGTCCGTCCGTCCGTCCGTCTGTGTGTCCATGTAAAGCTTGTAATCAAACTACAGGTCGCAAATATGAATATATTTTGATGAAATTTGGTATATAAGCTTCCATCGGCCATGGGATGAACGCTATTGAAATTGGTGAGAATCGGTCCATGTTCAGACCTAGCCCCCATACAAATGACCCCTATGAAATCGACATAAATTGCTATAAGTTCCAAATTATCATATAGATCTCAGTCAAATTGGGTTTGTATGTGTTTATTACATCCATTAATCAGTAGTTCAAAAATACTCCCTATAGGAAAATTCTTAGTCATAGGCCTCATATAGAGCTGCTTCGCGGTCTTCACTTAAATATATTAAAAAACAAAAATATTGCACAGATTTTTCTCAAATTTGGTGTGTATATATTTTTTCAAAGTATAAGTGACTTTACCAAATATGGTGAGGATCGGTCCATTTTTCGACCTAGTCCCCATATAAATATTGCATCCGATATGAACTTTTTCATATTTGCAGCGAAAAAAATTAATAAAAATGCTACTCAAATTTGGTTTATGCTTATTTGCTATATCCAATTAGTTGGACCGAAGAGATAGGGCCTCTTAACCATGGTTAGGGTATCGTATAGTCGGGCTAGACCGACTATAATTTTCTTACTTGTTTTTATTTCTATTGCGTCTATAAAATCGAAATTTTTTTAAAATTTTGTACTAAGTACGTCAGTGGGACAATTGTATTAATTGAGTTTTTAATTCTATTTAAAATAGAACAACTGTACAGACTTTTTCATCCCTGCTGACACTTAACTAGAAGAAAAGCAGAGAAATTTAAAGAAAATTTAAATAAATAAATCATAAGCATCTTATAAATGGTAAATACATTTATTTATAACAAATAACGCAAAATTTAGTGCTGGCAACTGCTGGAAATGAAAACGAAAATATATATACTTTTTTTTTTTAAAGAAAGTTTGAAATAACCAAAATTGAGACAGTTTTATTCACATTTATTTTCTAAAAGGACTTTATCATTTAAACCAAAATTAATTAAATGAATAGGCTATTACATCAAAATCGAATAACAATTTCTAGTTTTTCATTATTATGTTTAGTTTTGAAAATAAAATTCTACACGAGACCAATAAAATAAGAAACTTTCAAAACGTGTGTTAAAAGAAAAATATAAAAAAGTTCAATGAACCTTTGACTGTCGAGACAAAAAATTGTTAAACTATCCTTCCTTTTCGACCTGTGTGCGGTAGCTGGTAAAATTAATGTTAAACATTGTAATGGATTAAACTGATCGCGCCGAAACACAAAATTTATCAATAGCCGTCGTCTATATAAATTACAACTAACAAAAATATAATTGTGTTATGATGGATGATGAAGTATACGTGGGTGTTCCCAGAACAACCCGACCTGACAAAGGAAACACAGCAAATTTGTAAATAATTTTCTATATTTCTCAACATAATCTCTTTTCCCCAGCGATATTAAATAGCTTCGATACCCTGCTTATAGTTAGACCTGTCTAGCATCTGAAAATAGCCATAAACTGAAGACTCCACCTCTTCATTGTGGACAAATCTTTTACCACTGCTCCATTTTTTTAAAGCTTGGAAATAGAAAATAATCATAGGGAGCTAAATCTGGCGAATAAGGTGCGTGATGAAGTAATTCGAACTTTAACAACACTTTCTTTTTCGCAAAATTCAGTTTTTTTTTTTTTTTTGGCGTAATTTCATCACTTAAACGCTGTAATAGGTTAGCATAATACTCGCCGTTGATTATTTTTCCTTGTTGAAGATAATCAATAAAAATTACCCACGCGCGTCCTAAAAAACAGCCGCCATTACCTTGCCTGCAGATGGAACTGTCTTCGCCTTTTCGTACACGATTTTCCCATTTCACTCCATTGTTTTGACTGTTCATTTGTCTCAGGTGTGAAAGTGGTGGACTCATACCTCATCCATGGTTACACATCGTCGCAAAAAATCGGCTTTATTGCAGTGAAACATCGCCAAACAATCAATTGTTCGATCCATCTTGCCGACAGCTTTCTATCTCCAAATCTATAATACTAATAGGCTAGGCGATTTCTTGTTACCGATGTATTGTTCTACCTTTTTACCCTGATTGTGTCCAAATGTATATTATTTGAAAGGTATTTCTTTTTAGCTGTTCACCAGATTTACAGATTAAAATTTTTTTTCTTTATTTTGAGTAAATTCCATTTAAAGTTGCTACTAACACATACATAAAATTATACATATGCTATATGTGTATTTATTAAATATGTTAGGGTGTTTGTTAATGAGTTTGTTTTCTTCATTCACAATAATAAACCAAAAAAGTATTGGTCTGTGAATTGGCTAAGTTGAAAAATAAAGTTGTTTAGAAATTGCACTTGAATTTGGAGCGCTTTAATCTGCTAGGTTTATGATAATATGCGATGTATAACACTTTTTGTGATGCCTTTCCTTTAAGCTAGCTCACGCACCTTCAGCCGACGATCATTCAGTACCACTTTGTGGATTTTATTCACCATTTCTAGCACGGTCACATCAAATGATCGACAACTACATTGTTCGCTTTTGCAGCTCTTTCAGCCTCGTTAAAATTCTGCCACCCAATATGTTATAGTTGTAAACGAAGGAGCAGAACATCCCAGAGTAGAATCTCGCTCGGCTCTAATACTGGTTGGACTGCGACCCTCCAAATGAAAGCAATGTATTACATAACGGTGACCCATTCTTTCCATGTTTATAAATTCACTGAGATCGTTTAATTTTGATGGCTCCAATAAAATATACTAAAGAACGTGACGCTTCGAAACTTAAACCATATGTTTTTTCAACTACTTCCGCCATCTATGCGTGAGGGCCGGTTGGTCTGAGGCCGCCCTCGTATCGCTTTGCAAACTTCAGGTACATAGTGGGAGAGGATTCTTATGGAGCACATACTCGTTAAGATCTTTGCAAGAAAAATATCAAGCAGAATTTTGTCAAAAGAAATCTAGACCATAATTGACAACGTACACCATAAGTGGTGAAAATTACAAACGGAATACCACAAAAAACGTGTATTGTCATTTATATGGTCCCAAAAATTTGACGAAATGTGAAACAGACGAATAATTTTTCTTTGTGAACGTCAGACTTTCAGAATTGTTTTTGTGTTTCGTGCATAGAATAAAAATGCTTAAACAATTAAATAATTAAATCTTTAATAATTAAATAATTAAACAATTAAATGATTAAATAATTAAATAATTAAATAATTAAATAATTAAATAATTAAATAATTAAATAATTAAATAATTAAATAATTAAATAATTAAATAATTAAATAATTAAATAATTAAATAATTAAATAATTAAATAATTAAATAATTAAATAATTAAATAATTAAATAATTAAATAATTAAATAATTAAATAATTAAATAATTAAATAATTAAATAATTAAATAATTAAATAATTAAATAATTAAATAATTAAATAATTAAATAATTAAATAATTAAATAATTAAATAATTAAATAATTAAATAATTAAATAATTAAATAATTAAATAATTAAATAATTAAATAATTAAATAATTAAATAATTAAATAATTAAATAATTAAATAATTAAATAATTAAATAATTAAATAATTAAATAATTAAATAATTAAATAATTAAATAATTAAATAATTAAATAATTAAATAATTAAATAATTAAATAATTAAATAATTAAATAATTAAATAATTAAATAATTAAATAATTAAATAATTAAATAATTAAATAATTAAATAATTAAATAATTAAATAATTAAATAATTAAATAATTAAATAATTAAATAATTAAATAATTAAATAATTAAATAATTAAATAATTAAATAATTAAATAATTAAATAATTAAATAATTAAATAATTAAATAATTAAATAATTAAATAATTAAATAATTAAATAATTAAATAATTAAATAGTTAAATAATTAAATAATTAAATAATTAAATAATTAAATAATTAAATAAGTAAATAATTAAATAATTAAATAATTAAATAATTAAATAATTAAATAATTAAATAATTAAATAATTAAATAATTAAAAAATTAAATAATTAAATAATTAAATAATTAAATAATTAAATAATTAAATAATTAAATAAATAAATAATTAAATAATTAAATAATTAAATAATTAAATAATTAAATAATTAAATAATTAAATAATTAAATAATTAAATAATTAAATAATTAAATAATTAAATAATTAAATAACTAAATAACTAAATAATTAAATAATTAAATAATTAGATAATTTTAGTTCGGCTTGAGGTCATAAATTTTAATAAAATAAAATCAAACAGAATTGTTTTAAATTTTATTATTAATTTTTGTTTATTTAAAACCCAATATTTCGATCGAAATCTTCGATCATCTTCAAGGGATCTATTTAATGAAATATGTATAAAAACAATAAATACAAAATATACATATAAAAACGGATAATACATTTATCACAAAAGTTTTATAACAACACCCATTTTTAAAAAACAAATATTCCGCGATTATTTCTGTTTGTTGTTTGGTTGTCACTTTGTGTTTGATTTTATTCTATATTTGTCAATTGTATGTCTATAAACTTGAGTGCATTTGTCAGTATCAGTTTTGTAATTTAGACTCTGTCGGTACATAAATAATGTGTAGCATTTCTAGAGTATATCTCTTTTTGTAGTTACTCTCACCCACTAATATATTTACATCGTCAAAGTTAGGTTTATGACCAGTCAAAGTACAGTGGGCTGCTAATGCAGTTTCTTGCGATAAAGGTTTGTTTCTGATCTGACTTATGTGATGCAAGTCTAGCTTTAAGTTTAGTTTTTGTCGTGCCAACATATATATACCATTTGGCATACGTTGGATTAGTCCCCTTTACAAAAATTAATAATAAAATTTAAAACAATTCTGATTTATTTTATTTTATTTAAGTTTATGACCTCAAGCCGAACTAAAATTAAAATTATCTAACAACAAAAAAAGGTCAACTATAACACATATTATAATTAAATAATAATAATAATTATGCAATTTAATAATAATAATTCAATAATTAAGTAAATAAACAAATAAATAAATAAAGATATAAATAACTTTAAAAAAATTGGTAAGAAAATGAGTAAGAAAACAAGTAAGAAAATTATAGTCGGTCTAGACCGACTATACGATACCCTATACCATGCGTTTAGAAACCCTTTCTCTTAGGCCCAACTAACTGGATATAGAAAATAAGCATAAACCAAATTTGAGTGGGATTTTTATTAATGTTTTTGGCTGCAGATATGAAAAAGTTCATATCGGATGCTATATCTATATGGGGACTTGGCCCAAAAATGGACCGATCCTGACCATGTTTGGTAAAGTCTCTTGTATTTTGTAAAAATATATACAAACAAAATTTGAAAGGAATCCATGCAATATTTTTGTTTTTTGACAGATTTAAGTGAAGATTGGAAAGCAGCTCTATATGGGGCCTATGACTAAGGGTTGTCCCATAGGGATCATTTTGGACTACTGATTAATGGATGTAATATACACATACAAACCCAATTTGACTAAGATTTATATGATAATTTGGATCTTATGACAATTTATGTTGATTTCATAGGGGTCATTTGTATGGGGCTAGGTCTGAACATGGACCGATTCTCACCAATTTCAATATCTTTCATCCCATGGCCGATAACAGCTTATATACCAAATTTCATCAAAATATATTCATATTTGCGACCTGCAGTTTGATTACAAGCTTTACATGGACACACAGACGGACGGACGGACAGACGGACGGACAGACGGACGGACGGACATCGTTAAATCGAATCAGAAAGTGATTCAGATTCGATCGGTATAATAAAAGATGGGTCTAGGTCAAATATTTTTGGTAGTTACAAACAACAGCACAAAGTCATTATACCCAAACCACATAGTGTATTGGGTATAATTATACAAATGTTATATGTGTATTTATTAAATATGTTAGAGTGTTTGTTAATGAGTTTGTTTTCTTCATTGACAATAATAAACCAAAAAAGTATTGGTCTGTGAATTAGCTAAGTTAAAAAATAAAGTTGTTTAGTAATTGCGCTTGAATTTGGAGCGCTTTAATCTGCTAGGTTTATGTTAATATGCGATGTATAACACTTTTTGTGATGCCTTTCATTTAAGCTAGCTCACGCACCTTCAGCCGACGATCCACTTGTGGATTTTATTCACCATATCTGGTACGGTCACATCAAATGATCGACAACTACATTGTTCGCTTTTGCAGCTCTTACAGCCTCGTTAAAATTCTGCAACCCAATATGTTATAGTTGTAAACGAAGGAGCAGAACACCCCAGAGTAGAATCTAGCTCGGCTCTAATACTGGTTGGACTGCGACCCTCCAAATGAAAGCTATGTATTACATAACGGTGACCCATTCTTTCCATGTTTATAAATTCACTGAGATCGTTTAATTTTGATGGCTCCAATAAAATATACTAAAGAACCTGACGCTTCGAAACTTAAACCATATGTTTTTTCAACTACTTCCGCCATCTATGCGTCAGGGCCGGTTGGTCTGAGGCCGCCCTCGTATCGCTTTGCAAACTTCAGGTACATAGTGGGAGAGGATTCTTATGGAGCACATAGTCGTTAAGATCTTTACAAGAAAAATATCAAGCAGAATTTTGTCAAAAGAAATCTAGACCATAATTGACAACGTACACCATAGGTGGTGAAAATTACAAACGGAATACCACAAAAAACGTGTATTGTCATTTATATGGTCCCAAAAATTTAACGAAATGTGAAACAGACGAATAATTTTTCTTTGTGAACGTCTGACTTTCAGAATTGTTTTTGTGTTTCGTGCATAGAATAAAAATGCTTAAACAATTAAATAATTAAATCTTTAATAATTAAATAATTAAATAATTAAACAATTAAATGATTAAATAATTAAATAATTAAATAATTAAATAATTAAATAATTAAATAATTAAATAATTAAATAATTAAATAATTAAAAAATTAAATAATTAAATAATTAAATAATTAAATAATTAAATAATTAAATAATTAAATAATTAAATAATTAAATAATTAAATAATTAAAAAATTAAATAATTAAATAATTAAATAATTAAATAATTAAATAATTAAATAATTAAATAATTAAATAATTAAATAATTAAATAATTAAATAATTAAATAATTAAATAATTAAATAATTAAATAATTAAATAATTAAATAATTAAATAATTAAATAATTAAATAATTAAATAATTAAATAATTAAATAATTAAATAATTAAATAATTAAATAATTAAATATTTAAATAATTAAATAATTAAATAATTAAATAATTAAATAATTAAATAATTAAATAATTAAATAATTAAATAATTAAATAATTAAATAATTAAATAATTAAATAATTAAATAATTAAATAATTAAATAATTAAATAATTAAATAATTAAATAATTAAATAATTAAATAATTAAATAATTAAATAATTAAAGAATTAAATAATTAAATAATTAAATAATTAAATAATTAAATAATTAAATAATTAAATAATTAAATAATTAAATAATTAAATAATTAAATAATTAAATAATTAAATAATTAAATAATTAAATAATTAAATAATTAAATAATTAAATAATTAAATAATTAAATAATTAAATAATTAAATAATTAAATAATTAAATAATTAAATAATTAAATAATTAAATAATTAAATAATTAAATAATTAAATAATTAAATAATTAAATAATTAAATAATTAAATAATTAAATAATTAAATAATTAAATAATTAAATAATTAAATAATTAAATAATTAAATAATTAAATAATTAAATAATTAAATAATTAAATAATTAAGTAATTAAATAATTAAATAATTAAATAATTAAATAATTAAATAATTAAATAATTAAATAATTAAATAATTAAATAATTAAATAATTAAATAATTAAATAATTAAATAATTAAATAATTAAATAATTAAATAATTAAATAATTAAATAATTAAATAATTAAATAATTAAATAATTAAATAATTAAATAATTAAATAATTAAATAATTAAATAATTAAATAATTAAATAATTAAATAATTAAATAATTAAATAATTAAATAATTAAATAATTAAATAATTAAATAATTAAATAATTAAATTATTAAATAATTAAATATTTAAATAATTAAATAATTTTAATAATTAACTAATTAAATAATGAAATAATTAAATAATTAAATAATTAAATAATTAAATAATTAAATAATTAAATAATTAAATAATAAAATAATTAAATAATTAGATAATTTTAGTTCGGCTTGAGGTCATAAATTTTAATAAAATAAAATCAAACAGAATTGTTTTAAATTTTATTATTAATTTTTGTTTATTTAAAACTTCGATCATCTTCAAGGGATCTACTTAATGAAATATGTATAAAAACAAATAACACAATAAATACAACATATACATATAAACACGGATAATACATTTATGACAAAAGTTTTATAACAACATACATTTTTAAAAAACAAATATTCCGCGATTATTTCTGTTTGTTGTTTGGTTGTCACTTTGTGTTTGATTTTATTCTATATTTGTCAATTGTATGTCTGTAAACTTGAGCGCATTTGTCAGTATCAGTTTTGTAATTTAGCCTCTTCTCTGTCGGTACATCAATAATGTGTATGTAGCATTTCTAGAGTATATCTCTTTTTGTAGTTACTCTCACCCACTAATATATTTACATCGTCAAAGTTAGGTTTATGACCAGTCAAAGTACAGTGGGCTGCTAATGCAGTTTTTTGCGATAAAGGTTTGTCAATTTGTTTCTGATCTGACTTATGTGATGCAATTCTAGCTTTAAGTTTAGTTTTTGTCGTGCCAACATATAAGTATATACCATTTGGCATACGTTATATTAGTCCCCTTTACAAAAATTAATAATAAAATTTAAAACAATTCTGATTTATTTTATTTTATTTAAGTTTATGACCTCAAGCCGAACTAAAATTAAAATTATCTAACAACAATAAAAGGTCAACTATAACACATATTATAATTAAATAATAATAATAATTATGCAATTTAATAATAATAATTTAATAATTAAGTAAATAAACAAATAAATAAATAAAGATATAAATAACTTCAAAAAAATTAGTAAGAAAATGAGTAAGAAAATAAGTAAATAAATACATAAATAAATGAATAAATGAATAAATGAATAAATGAATAAATGAATAAATGAATAAATGAATAAATGAATAAATGAATAAATGAATAAATGAATAAATGAATAAATGAATAAATGAATAAATGAATAAATGAATAAATGAATAAATGAATAAATGAATAAATGAATAAATGAATAAATGAATAAATGAATAAATGAATAAATGAATAAATGAATAAATGAATAAATGAATAAATGAATAAATGAATAAATGAATAAATGAATAAATGAATAAATGAATAAATGAATAAATGAATAAATGAATAAATGAATAAATGAATAAATGAATAAATGAATAAATGAATAAATGAATAAATGAATAAATGAATAAATGAATAAATGAATAAATGAATAAATGAATAAATGAATAAATGAATAAATGAATAAATGAATAAATGAATAAATGAATAAATGAATAAATGAATAAATGAATAAATGAATAAATGAATAAATGAATAAATGAATAAATGAATAAATGAATAAATGAATAAATGAATAAATGAATAAATGAATAAATGAATAAATGAATAAATGAATAAATGAATAAATGAATAAATGAATAAATGAATAAATGAATAAATGAATAAATGAATAAATGAATAAATGAATAAATGAATAAATGAATAAATGAATAAATGAATAAATGAATAAATGAATAAATGAATAAATGAATAAATGAATAAATGAATAAATGAATAAATGAATAAATGAATAAATGAATAAATGAATAAATGAATAAATGAATAAATGAATAAATGAATAAATGAATAAATGAATAAATGAATAAATGAATAAATGAATAAATGAATAAATGAATAAATGAATAAATGAATAAATGAATAAATGAATAAATGAATAAATGAATAAATGAATAAATGAATAAATGAATAAATGAATAAATGAATAAATGAATAAATGAATAAATGAATAAATGAATAAATGAATAAATGAATAAATGAATAAATGAATAAATGAATAAATGAATAAATGAATAAATGAATAAATGAATAAATGAATAAATGAATAAATGAATAAATGAATAAATGAATAAATGAATAAATGAATAAATGAATAAATGAATAAATGAATAAATGAATAAATGAATAAATGAATAAATGAATAAATGAATAAATGAATAAATGAATAAATGAATAAATGAATAAATGAATAAATGAATAAATGAATAAATGAATAAATGAATAAATGAATAAATGAATAAATGAATAAATGAATAAATGAATAAATGAATAAATGAATAAATGAATAAATGAATAAATGAATAAATGAATAAATGAATAAATGAATAAATGAATAAATGAATAAATGAATAAATGAATAAATGAATAAATGAATAAATGAATAAATGAATAAATGAATAAATGAATAAATGAATAAATGAATAAATGAATAAATGAATAAATGAATAAATGAATAAATGAATAAATGAATAAATGAATAAATGAATAAATGAATAAATGAATAAATGAATAAATGAATAAATGAATAAATGAATAAATGAATAAATGAATAAATGAATAAATGAATAAATGAATAAATGAATAAATGAATAAATGAATAAATGAATAAATGAATAAATGAATAAATGAATAAATGAATAAATGAATAAATGAATAAATGAATAAATGAATAAATGAATAAATGAATAAATGAATAAATGAATAAATGAATAAATGAATAAATGAATAAATGAATAAATGAATAAATGAATAAATGAATAAATGAATAAATGAATAAATGAATAAATGAATAAATGAATAAATGAATAAATGAATAAGTGAATAAATGAATAAATGAATAAATGAATAAATGAATAAATGAATAAATGAATAAATGAATAAATGAATAAATGAATAAATGAATAAATGAATAAATGAATAAATGAATAAACGAATAAATGAATAAATGAATAAATGAATAAATGAATAAATGAATAAATGAATAAATGAATAAATGAATAAATGAATAACTGAATAAATGAATAAATGAATAAATGAATAAATGAATAAATGAATAAATGAATAAATGAATAAATGAATAAATGAATAAATGAATAAATGAATAAATGAATAAATGAATAAATGAATAAATGAATAAATGAATAAATGAATAAATGAATAAATGAATAAATGAATAAATGAATAAATGAATAAATGAATAAATGAATAAATGAATAAATGAATAAATGAATAAATGAATAAATGAATAAATGAATAAATGAATAAATGAATAAATGAATAAATGAATAAATGAATAAATGAATAAATGAATAAATGAATAAATGAATAAATGAATAAATGAATAAATGAATAAATGAATAAATGAATAAATGAATAAATGAATAAATGAATAAATGAATAAATGAATAAATGAATAAATGAATAAATGAATAAATGAATAAATGAATAAATGAATAAATGAATAAATGAATAAATGAATAAATGAATAAATGAATAAATGAATAAATGAATAAATGAATAAATGAATAAATGAATAAATGAATAAATGAATAAATGAATAAATGAATAAATGAATAAATGAATAAATGAATAAATGAATAAATGAATAAATGAATAAATGAATAAATGAATAAATGAATAAATGAATAAATGAATAAATGAATAAATGAATAAATGAATAAATGAATAAATGAATAAATGAATAAATGAATAAATGAATAAATGAATAAATGAATAAATGAATAAATGAATAAATGAATAAATGAATAAATGAATAAATGAATAAATGAATAAATGAATAAATGAATAAATGAATAAATGAATAAATGAATAAATGAATAAATGAATAAATGAATAAATGAATAAATGAATAAATGAATAAATGAATAAATGAATAAATGAATAAATGAATAAATGAATAAATGAATAAATGAATAAATGAATAAATGAATAAATGAATAAATGAATAAATGAATAAATGAATAAATGAATAAATGAATAAATGAATAAATGAATAAATGAATAAATGAATAAATGAATAAATGAATAAATGAATAAATGAATAAATGAATAAATGAATAAATGAATAAATGAATAAATGAATAAATGAATAAATGAATAAATGAATAAATGAATAAATGAATAAATGAATAAATGAATAAATGAATAAATGAATAAATGAATAAATGAATAAATGAATAAATGAATAAATGAATAAATGAATAAATGAATAAATGAATAAATGAATAAATGAATAAATGAATAAATGAATAAATGAATAAATGAATAAATGAATAAATGAATAAATGAATAAATGAATAAATGAATAAATGAATAAATGAATAAATGAATAAATGAATAAATGAATAAATGAATAAGTGAATAAATGAATAAATGAATAAATGAATAAATGAATAAATAAATAAATTAATAAATGAATAAATTAATAAATGAATAAATGAATAAATGAATAAGCGAATAAGTGAATAAATGAATAAATGAATAAATGAATAAATGAATAAATCAATAAATGAATAAGCGAATAAGTGAATAAATGAATAAATGAATAAATGAATAAATGAATAAATGAATAAATGAATAAATGAATAAATGAATAAATTAATAAATGAATAAATGAATAAATGAGTAAGTGAATAAATTTATTTATTAATAAATGAATAAATGAAAAAATAAATAAATGAATTAATTTATAAATGAATAAATGAAAAATAAATTAATGAATAAATGAATAAATGTATAAATTAATAAATTAATAACTTAATAAATGAACAAATGAATAAATGAATAAGGGAATAAATGAATATGTGAATAAGTGAAGAAGTGAATAAATAAATTGATAAAAAATATATTGATAAAAAATTGATAAAAAATATATAATTTAATTAAAAACATGACATTAAATATTTTCCAGCTTAATAGAGTTTTCATCAAATTGTAAATCAATTTTCATTTGAATTTGAATATTTCGAAAAAATAGAAATTATCAAACACAATATAAGTTTTTGAAATCTTATTGATTTAATTTAGAAAAAATTATTTTACTATTAAATTTTTGATTTAAAATTAAAATCAAGTTAAACTAAGAAGTTTCGATATATTTTACAGCTATGTGGTTAAAATTTTAACGAAATAATTTCTTATGGTTAGGAATTCTATATTAATATTGAAATAATAAAAAAATTTCAAAGAATGATTAATTTTTTACTAGAAAATGTTAGATTATGAAAATTGTCTTATGAAAATATCGACCAGTCCTCGAATTTCAAATCGAATAAAATTTTAATTTGTACGAAATTATCCAACGCATCTATTTTGGATGTAATTTCGAAAACATTTTATTTAAAGAAATAAATTTTTAAATTAACAACATTAGTCGATAGCCTAAGTTGCTATTGCTTTCACTTTAAGATTTATTATAATTTGAATTGTAATAAATATCAAATAAATAAATAAATAATAATAAATAATAATAAATAATAAACTAAAAACATAAAATTAAATTGAAACTAGAAGTGGCCTTTTGACGAAATTTTATCTAGATTATTTTAAATGTTTGTATATATATTTAGATTTTTTTTGTATTATCTTGCATTTTTGTTAACAATTTCAAATAAAAAAAATTAAACAATATTAAATGAAAACTAGAATATAGTATATAGTTATAGTTATTCGAATTTTAATGTTAAGTTTTTTGTTTGTATTGAAAAAAAAAAAAAAAAAAAAAAAAAACTGTTCGCATTTTCGGTCAACTATATTGTGTTTATTTTTCCGATAAAAGTCATTGATTTATCAACCTTACCATTTATCTTCCGCAAAAAAAATATAAGAAATTCGAATTTTCTCTTCTCTTTACAATATCACGACAAATTTCGAAATTTTCTCTTCACAAAAGAGAAAAACAATCATGTAGGAAAGTTATAGTCGGCCTAGAAGGAGTAATTGATACCCTATGCTATGAGTATAGGTGGGCCTAAAACAAGGGGTCTTATACTCGTACTTAGGCCATATGTGAACAAAGAAAATAACTCTAAACGAATTTGAGTGGCATTGCCATGAATTTGTTTCCCACAGATATGAAATAGCTCATTTCGCATGCAATTTTAATATAAGGGTCTTGGACGAAAATGGCCCAATCATGACCATATTGAAGTTACTTACATTTCTAAAAAAAAACATAGAAAGGACCAATTTTCAGTAAAATGTATACCATATCTTTGTTTTTTAATAAATTTAATTGAAGTGTGGGAGGCAGATTTTTGTGGGGATTATAACTAAATATTAATCTACAGAGTATATTTTTAGACTGGATTTATGGGTACAAAAAAAGTTATAAACCAAATTTGATTAAGATAATATGGATTTTGGAGTAATTTTAGACTTACTCATTGAGGAAATTTGTATGTGGACTAAACATACATCTATATTCATCAAAAAAATCAAATTTCATTATTCACATCGATCCACAGACGAACGGACAGTGTTAAATCGCTTTAGAAAATAATTTTAAGTTGACGGGTCGAGATCAAGCATTTTTTGTACTTTTGATAAAACGAAAAACATGGAATTGAGTTCGAAAATTCAAATTTTTCTTTTTAATTAAAAGTTTTTACAGCAAGTTCAATGTTAGCAAAAATATGTTTGTTGAACTTTTTTTCGATTTTGAAAAAAAAAAAAATGTGCAAAAGTGTATATATTTTTGTTTAAAACGAATGATTTGCGAGAGCATGGCTAAACAAAATTTTCTGCTCTCTACATTAGTTGTCCCGTGAACACGAACGTGATGAGATTGGAAAAGAAAAGTCGGAAATTCAAAAAAATATGACTTTTCCATATATTCGTGTTATAAAATACATTTTTTACATTTATTGAGTGTAATGCAATGCGGACAAAAATTACGTGTAAATATTTAAGAGGATTTGGTGCTGAAGTTAAAGAACAAATAATTTTGGAAACACAAAAATCTAGTGATAATTAAATCGTAGTTCTTTTACTAACGAGTATTTAAAAAACTTACGACCTTGAGCAAAAAAAAGAAAAAGAAAGAAAAAATATTCGAAAAGAAAGAAATATATCATCGAAAGTTCGTGTTAAATATTATTATATTTATTTTTATATTATGGTGTGTACATCGGAATCGGAAATACCTTCAAACAAAATATTTAAAAAAGAAAAAAAAAATTGTCACATTTAGTATATTTTTTTGTAATCAAAATTTTGATAATCTACACACTGTGTTTTTGACTTTGTGTATTTTTGTTTGGCCTAAATATGTGTAATTGCATTTTGTGCCACAAAAATAATATGTACTTCAAAGTATTGCCGTCAAAAAATTTTGGAATTTTTATTAAATCATCATACCATTTATTTCAAATATAATTACTTTTTAATTTCTTAGTAGTTATACGAAATAAAGCATATTTCGTTAAAATAATAATTTTTTTTACAAACATTTCATCTCCAAGTTATAATTTCAATGTCTTTGAAATATTTGCAACAAATTTTTATCATTTTGCGTCCATGTTTGCTGTTTTCTTGAACTTGAAAATATTCAAACTGATTTTAAAATAATAGAATGTGTGTTTTTCTTTTAGTTGTTTATTGTTTTAAATGTATTTCGCAGATAGATAATAAGGAGTGCCAAAATAGATTATTCATAATAAACAAAATATTTCTTAAGAGGCACAGCTTTTTTATGAATGATCTTCGCACATATCAAAAATATAGAAATATTTAAAGACAAATAAATAAAAAAAAAAATTTTTTTTAAATTTGTCACTTTTGAGTGTCATATCCTCCGGAAGTGATGTAAAATATATACTATCAATTCAGAATATCGTGAAGGGTTTTTTTTGTTAGAAATGATTCATTTTTACAAATAGACGAGGACTTTGGTTTGTTTTTACGAATTGCAACAACAAATTCCAATTAAATTTTGCAAATTGTGAAATATATAAATTTTAACTATTTTAGTTCGATAAAACATAATTCCTAAGTTCAGTAATAAAAATTCCTTGTTTTTAGAACATTTTCAATTAGTTCCCTCTATATTTTATTTTTCAAGGATATATCTATAGTTGTTATAAATATATACAACTAGAAGATCTCCAGAACAGAACAGAATGTAATGTTTGCGCAAAAAAAAACCTATAACGTACTTTTTCAATTGTACATTAAAATTATAAATTTTTTTCATCATGCTAGCCAGCGAAGTCCACTTCGCGCCTTTTAACTACCAAAAAAGTGAATTTTTTCCATTTAGCCTTAAAAAGATAGCTAAAAGGCGTAAAATTAGAATGAAAATAAAAGCGCTAAAAGTATTTAATAAAACGTTTTTATTTTTACTAGCAGATTCCAGCGCTCGAAATTCGAGTGCAATTTCTAAGCAACTTTCAACTTAGCCAATTCACAACCCAACACTTTTTTCGTTTATTATTATTGTGAGTGAAGATGAAAAACTCATTAACAAATTTAATAAACACGCACATAGCATATGTATAATTTTATGTATGTGTTAGTAGAAACTTTAAATGCAATTTACTCGACATAAAGGAAAAAATTTTAAAATTCTAAAAAGAAATACTTTTCAAATAATATACGTTTGGTCAAAAGCGGAATAAAACGGTAGAACAAAAAATCGGTAACAAAAAATCGCCTAGCCTATTAATATTATAGATTAGTGATATACACTTTATCGATAATAACAAGTAAGACCGACTATAATTAAATACAACAGTTCATATTAAACAAAATTATACATATTTGAACAACGTCCCTCCAAATTTATACTTTTTGGTCAAGAAGACTGATAACTGATTCTCTTATTCGTCAGTAAGACAAAAATTATATAACAAGACAAATAAGTTGCTAATGGAAAATGGTTTCAGACGACGCACAGTGGACCATTTGACGAGAAGGCGGTCAAAAATCTATAACTTTTGATTGGATTGGAATTTTGATATGCGATTTTTTTTGTTTGGTAGGTGAGACTTTAGCCTTTAAGTTTTGCTATAAAACGTAATTCTCGACCGAAAATAAAAAAAAAGTTACGGAGGGTATAAAATACATTTTCATTTGTAGTTGAATTTTAGTACAAAAGTGAAGTGTTAAAAGGTAAAAAAAGGTTTTTTTTTAATATAATGTCTTATTTTTTCAGTTAATTTTACAACTAATACTTTTTAAAAATTTTTTAAGTTAATTTTTTCAGAAAATGCCAAACTTTGGCCCCCGTAAACTTTTTAGTCCTAATGTGCACAAGGGCCAAAGGTTGTTTTTTTTTTTTTTTTTTTTTTTTTTTTGAAAGATCCCGAGTTAAAATATAATTTATTAAGCAGCGAACGTAAAAGTTACCTTAAATTGGTTCAAGATAGAGAAGTTTCAATGAAAAACTCGTATGTTTCTGCTTTAGTTAAATTTTTTTTTTATTGTCTTTTTAAATATTTCTATATCAATTTCTATGGTAAATTTATGAAATATAACAATTTTTACTGTAAATTTACAAAATATATAAATTTTTAAATCAAGAAAATTTTTTAACTATATAAAAAAAAAGTGTAACATATTGTTAGTATAATGAAAAAGTACTTTAAATCAACCAATTTTAGTAAAAATTTCTTCTAAATAGCCTTGATTTTCATCTTCTAGAAGTTGTTTAGCTTCTTCGTCTAATTCAATAGAGGTAGTTTTCCATTTTTGACGAATGTTGGACATATATGGATCTGAAGTGCACAACAAAATAGTGATAAGGTCTTCATTAGTACAACATCTGGACATCTTTGTTCCTTTTTTCTTGCGCTTCTTCAGATAGATCTCCTATTGGTAGCATATTGTTTTGAATTATTTGTTCCCCATGGTACAAAATTTTATGAACTGTGGATGGCATATATCTCCAAGAGTATTTTTCATTATAAAGTATAGCTGTTTTATTGGCGTACTCTCCAAATTGTTTTGCATTTATCTTTCTGTTGCATGCTAGAACTTGTAATATGATTTTGAATCGTCTTATTAATTCATGATCTACACCTGTGATAGATGCTGCAGTTTCCGGATCGGAAAAAAATCTCCTTGCAGTATTTCCATCATTTGTATTTCCTTCCCCTTGTTTTGGTTGGTCGATTACGAGGCCTAGCTGTAGATATTTTTGTTGAATTTGTTTTTATTTTTGCTTTCTTTTTTCTTCATTTTCTTTGTTTTTTCTCACTGTTTCTCCTAACGTACCAAATTCCAAATTATAACCCAATTTAAGAATATGCTCCATGAAACGTATTCTAGCATGAAGAGGGGACATTCCAAATTCGCAGGCTTCCTTAAAACTATCGTCTTCTGGTGGGGGTTGGCTTAATTGACTTGATGTCTTTTGGCATATAATGCAGCTTGACGTTGACTTTGTTTCAGTTAAAGCTTGTGCAACTTTTCCATCAATCATTGTGAGACACATTTTAAAATGTACTTCAATGTCTTGGTCATCAAATTTAAATATTACTGGTTGAAGTTCCTTAATTTGATCTTTTATTTTTTGAACTTCTTCAGTTATGACATCTTTGGTTTCCTTTTTGAATGCAAATGGAGAAGTCAGACCTATAGCCATATTGTGTTTTCTATCGAAAGTCTTGGAAAAACTGTTGTATAAACAAATTATTTCATATGTCAATATACATAATTTGCTTTGCAGTACGCAATCTAGTTTTCTTCAATGCCATAGCTGCATTACGGCTCTTGTGGAAGTTAGTGAGAACATACGGCAAGGATTGGAAAATGGAAATATAAACTTTTTAGTGCTTCTAGACCATTCTAAGGCCTTCGATACGGTAGACTATGATATACTCCTTGGAAAACTGAAACACTTTTTTAGATTTTCGGATACAGCAACCAAACTTATATCATCATATCTTTCGAACCGCACACAATCAGTATTTGTAAACGGTGTATGGTCAGATAGATTATCCCTTACTAAGGGAGTGCCTCAGGGCTCTATTTTAGGTCCAATTTTATTTTCCTTGTTCGCAAATGATTTGCCAGATAACGTGCAACTCACTTTAAGTAGCCCAGTTCAGAAAATTGCTTCATGCATAACCCTTCTAAATGACGACTTAAACAGAATCTACCTTTGGGCTAATGCTAACGGACTTTGAATCCACAGAAATCTAAATGCATTGTTATACGAAAAAAAAGTTTAAATCCCACCATTTCTGAAGACATTGCTTTAAATGGCCAGAAAATTGAAATTGTTAATACGGCGAAAAATCTAGGGATAACTTTCAATAGCAATTTGACATGGACTGATCATATAAATTCACTGGTTGGTCAAACTTATGCAAAACTACGAGCTGTCTGGTCCACAAAGTATTTCACCCCTTTAAGAATAAGGGCCTTACTTGCCAAGACGTATCTGATTCCTTCCCTGTTGTTTGGGTGTGAGCTATTTGGAAGCTGTGATGCAGTTAGTAATAGGAAACTAAATGTCTTGTTTAATAATGTTATAAGATATGTGTATGGATTGAGAAGATTTGATCATGTTTCCTCTGTTTCCAGTAATCTTTACGGGATCTCTCTTGATAATCTGTTGAAAATTCGCACTCTTACATTTTTGCATAATATGATAAACAGACAAACACCCAAATATATATTTGACAAAATCCGTTTTTTCCAATCGCCAAGAAACCGAAATATTGTAATTCCAAGGCATCAATGCCTAGTATCTGAATGTCAGTTTTATGTACATGCCGCTGGTCTTTGGAACAATCTTTCACTAAGTCAACAACAAAACAGCAATGCTAAAAGTTTCAAAACTTTTTTATTTGACTTTTTTAAATAGTCTATTTTTTTTTTATCAATATTGTTATATTATACTAAAAATGTTATGTTAATAATTAATTATATTGTAAAATTTTTTCTTTGTAACGCAATACGTTCCTGTACTTTAAATATAAGACTCTATCTTGTTGTACAGGAAATGGAATTAAATAAATAAATAAATAAATAAATTTATTTAGACTTTAAATATAAGACTCTATCTTGTTGTACAGGAAATGGAATTAAATAAATAAATAAATAAATAAATTTTATTGGTCTGCAATACTTTGTTGAAGAAGGAATTTCATTTTTCCATATATCAATTTCTGTTGCTCTACTAGTTGACGGCTCTAAGACGCTATACCTTTTTGTTAAGCGCAATGGAACGAAAGATACCATAAATAAATTAGCATCTGATGAATTTTCAGCATTAAATTGCTTGTATTGTTTCTGACCAGAGGATCCATCACATCCCCATTTAGAAATTAAAGTAATGCTGCCATTACCAATTTTTTTTAAATGATCAGTATCAAGCGTATTTAGCAATCGTTCTGCAGTATGTTCAAGGAGATCTTGTAATTTTATTTCTGCTGATGTTGAAGTGACACTAATAGCAGATTGTGAAGGTAAGCATTCTGAAACTAAATCTCGATACTCTGGAAAAATCCCACAATTCCTTTCATTGGTTCGCTTCCGCAATTCCTTATATTGATTTTTGGACAATTTCAAATCCAAAAATAGAGCGAACGATTCTTCCGGCGTAAATTTCTTATCTTCAATTGGTGTAGGAATGCTTTTCAAAATCCTCTTTGTGCGCCTTGGGCTCGCTTCTACTATTTTTTCAATTATTTCAATTTTATTTTTTTATTTTGGGTTGGTTGAATTTGGTGCAAAAATGAATCCTTAATAATTCTTTGAGAAATTTCTTTATTGATTTTCTCCAGCTTGCGCCTTCGAGATCTTTCACTACATCCGTCAATTGGTTTTGCTGGTCGACCCTTTTTTCCACTTTCGTTGGCAGTTGTAGATGCACTATCAAAAATAAGTTCCTTTATTAACCAGTCTTGGTAACGTTTGTACATCTTTGCCTTGCTATGAGAGCATTCAATGTACCGTCTTTTCAAATTCGATGCAAAATTAGTAATTTTTTCTTTGTGCATTTCAATGTCTTCTAGGTTACAATTCTTAAAGAAGTCGTTGCTCACTCTGTGCAAAATTACATCGTCTACATCATTTCGTTGAAAATAAATATCTGCCAGATCTCTGTAACAGAACTTAGCCATTGCACAAATTGTAATGAATAATAATTGTGGAAACATTATTATAAATACTCTTTCTTGCAATTATGTAAAATAAAAATTTTTATCTTTTATTACCACTTTTAGAAGCATAAAAAACCCACACCCTAACCCCTTTTAAAAGGTGAAGCATACCTGCTCATATCTTAAAGGGCTATGTCGCAATAGTTTTTTTTTTTTTACCATTTACAAATTTTTATCTTTTATTACCACTTTTAGAAGCATAAAAAACCCACACCCTAACCCCTTTTAAAAGGTGAAGCATACCTGCTCATATCTTAAAGGGCTATGTCGCAATAGTTTTTTTTTACCATTTGCAAATTTTTATCTTTTATTACCACTTTTAGAAGCATAAAAAACCCACACCCTAACCCCTTTTAAAAGGTGAAGCATACCTGCTCATATCTTAAAGGGCTATGTCGCAATAGTTTTTTTTTTTACCATTTACCTGTTATTTAAATTGTTTCCCATTTTGTCAGGTATTTAAACTATATAACTCTAATTCAGAATATTAATGTTTTTGAAAGATACCTATGTAAATGTACCTGTAACAATTAAGCGCATTATATCTCAACCCTTTTTTATACGTATATAACAACTCCTGACAACTCTACCGAAACGCAAAAAAATACACCGCGTTGCACCGGTACGACCAACTTTTGTATTCATAACACTCAGACGGACGGACGGACATCGTTTAATCGACTCAGAAATTGTTTTTGAGTCGATCCGTATAATAAAAGATGGATAAAGGTCCAATATTTTTGGCAGTTACAAACATCACCTCAAACTTAATATATCCTAACCACATAGTGGACAACTTTTGCATTCATAAATTTTGCAGAAAATATCTAGCCTTGGGTCAGAAAAATTGTTCTGGTGCACACGAGCGGAAACTGGCGGGTATATAATGGTGTATAGGAGTATAGGGGAGGGTTCGGACTGTAGAAGAGTGCAAGATTTTTTCTGACTGCTTTTGACTGGCAGGAGTTATGCTCTATTAAGTAGGAGATTTTCGGAAAATTTTGACCTTTTTTAAATTTTTTTTTTTAATTTCGGAATGACTCAGTGATTTTGCATTTTTAACATTAATTGCATGGAAGCCACAAAATTATACAAAATTTAATTCACTTCAAAATCTTTTAAATCGAAAAAGTTACAGTCATTCAAAAATAAAAATTTACAAAGAAATTTCTAATTTTACAAAATACTGAGAAAGCCCATTTTCGAAGACCCTGTTCGCTGAGATATAGTTGAGATAGAGTCGCAATTTTTTGGCTCCCGAGGTTTACTAGTATTTACTTTCAAATGAATAACATAACTTTAAATCGGATGGTATACCAGCACTGGTGCTGAAACAGTGCTCTTCGACGCTAGCCAGTCCATTGGTCAACCTTTTCAGCCTTTCGTATCGTGCGGGAGTCTTTCCCTCTTGCTGGAAGGTTGCTAATGTCCAGCCAATCCCTAAAAAGGGTGCGGCTAATAACCCTGAAAATTACCGTCCAATTGCAATCTGCTCTGCGCTCTTAAAGGTGATGGAGAGCATGATTAATTTCCACCTTGTGAACTACCTAGAGGCCAACTCACCTCTTAATGATCGACAGTATGGCTTCCTACTCTACTTTCTGAGCGCTGGAGTCGATCCATTCGCAATTTTGGCGAAAGTAAAGTGGTTGCTCTGGATATTTCCAAGGCATTCGACCGTGTATGGCACGGTGCATTGTTATCAAAGCTTATTGCATTTGGGATCGGTAATGACTTCTCTCGATTTATATCGAGTTTTCGCAGAAACCGAACAATACGTGTTGTTATTGATGGGGTCTCATCCAATGAGTTTCAGCTTAATTCAGGGGTACCCCAAGGTTCCGTAATCTCTCCTTCTCTTTTCCTTATCTTTCTGAACGACCTTCTTGGCCAAACTTTTAACTCTATATACTCTTTCGCAGATGACAGCAGCATTTGTCATTCATTTTCCTTTAATTGTAGGCCAATCCTCTTGGAGGTTGGGAGCAAAAGGCGGACAATGAATGACACACTCAATCAAGACCTCTTAACAATCTCCGAGTGGGGTAAAGCGAATAGGGTTGATTTTAGTGCGCTGAAGACTCAGTGTTGTATGTTGACCCATAGGGCCATGGAATCAACAATGTCATCTGTATATATGGGTGGTATAGGTATTGAGGAATCGGATACTCTTGATGTTCTGGGCATGAGAATTCAATGTGATGTTCGTTGGAACTAGCATGTTTTTCAAGTGTCGAAAGAAGCATTCAAGTGTCTTGGTTTTCTAAAACGGTGTAGAAATTACTTCACTCCTTCTGATCTCCTTAAAATCTATACCACTTACATCCGACCGAAAATGGAATACAACTCCCATATATGGGCAGGGGCTTCGAAGTCTATTTTGGAGCTACTGGACCGTGTGAAAAGGAGGGCGTTGGCGCTCATCAATGACAGTAGGGTATCCAATTCTATTGATTCATTGGAACACCGTCGGAATGTGGGTTGTGTAGCACTGTTCTATAGATATTACCATGGGAAATGTTCTTCTGATATTAGCGAACTTACTCCAAGTGCCCAAGTTTCGGTTCGCTCTACCCGCTTCTCTAGTAGATCACATCCGTTTGTAGTCTATTGTCCAGTTGACCGCACAACGCATTACAGAGAGAATTCGTTTATCAGTCGAACTAGCCGTATGTGGAATAAACTCCCCGCAGAGGTCTTTCCTGACAGTTATAATCTAATAAAATTTAAGTCAAATATCCATAAACACTACTCCCTCTCTCCTCCTTCCCATAACCTATTTTCCTTAAATCAACACAATGCACTGCATTTGTAGGGGGCATCCCCTGAGTGTTGGTTAACAAAAAAAAAAAAAAAAATGATTTTTGGCCGCCTTCTCAAAATATGGTCCACTGTGCAGGGGCCATAAATAGAAGGAGTTATCGTAAGCAATGAAAGTTTCGAAGAAATCAGACAAATCCCATACAAATCCCAAAATAAAAAGTAACTATAAAAAGTAGTATATCTGCGAAAATTTACCAAAGTCAGATAAAAATTGTCATATATATATAGCGTATATAAGTTTTTCCCATAATTTTCTTTTTGGCAAAAACATATATATTTTACTTTTTTTTTATTTTTTTCTAAATGAGTTCCTTATATTATATAAAAAATTATTTGGTTAAATTAATGCTTTTAATTTTATACATATATTTGGAACTATTCACTTAAGTGAAAATCGCTTTCTTCAGACTGAATTGATTGTTTTTCTAAAAACGCATCCTCCGGATCTATTTAATCATCTATTTCTTTCTGAACAATAAATTGTTTTATATCATCATAACTTGTTTGTTTTCTTTTTTACCTTCTTGTCGATATGTAGATAATTTTGGTACTGATTGTAAAAACCTTCTGTCAATTTTTAAAAATTTTATATATTTATATTACTTGAAAGAGTTTTTAAAATCAAGGAAAATTTTTGAATTAGAGTACGATCTACCTATTCTAGATGAGACATCAACGTTGTATAAAAGCGTTTCGCTGTGTTACCATCATTGGTAGTGCCCTAACCTGTTTTAACTTTGTCTACTATAATTTCATTTCTTTTTTTAAATCTTTTTGGATTTTTGATTTTATTTCAGTGAAAGTTTTTTGATTTTCTTCACCGGAAGCTCTTCAAGTTTTTAAGGTTATCCTGTATGAAATATAAAGAATACATTCAAAAAAATTGAGCCACGCATGTAGAGTGGATAAACCATACTGATAAAACTCTTCGTTTTTTACGCTTCTCTCAAATACATCAATTGAATTCAACAAACAAAAAACGACAAACTGCTTCTATTTTCTGTTGAAACATTAAGTACAGCTCCATCCACCATCGTTGGTCGAAATCGGAAATGACATTCTCATCATCAGAGACGGAGGTTAATGTTTTCAAGTTATTTATTTCCTCTAAGAAAAGTGCCAAAGCATTTTCAGGCGAATTAGTCGATTCTATAGGTGGATTTGAAACTCTTTGCGCATCCCTTTGCAGTTGGTCAGGGAAAGTTGATGCTGTAAGATTTGCAATTTTTCTTCTTTTGCTTTTTTCAGAGCTTCTTTCATAGTCTGCCCTTACGACTTGAACTTGACTCCTAAATAATGTAAATAAGATATGTATGTATAGATTAATAAATGTATAATAAATGATTAAAACATAACATAACTCTTCATCATTTACCAGAATATTGAATGCAGCCACAAACTGTATTTTTGTTTGAACCTCCACTTTGTTCTATGACAATTAAGCCAACATTTCTTAAATTTGATAACAATAAAATGAATTTCATGAATTTTATTCAAGGTTCAGAAAATACACACATCAAACACACAATGTTCTGTTCTAAAGCAGCCAACACATATCTTTATTTTCATATCAATTATGTGCGTTTCTAAATTTTCTACGGTGCCCAACACAATCATGACTGTGTTCGTTTTAATATTTCGTTATGTACACGAACATTTTTCTATCGCGTATTTTTTGTTTCGAATACACATAAACCACACAGATTCGAGTGTTGCTTTATTTGAAGTTCGTGTTCTGGTACGTGTACTGAGAAAAAACAGAACATGTATAATAAACAGGTTCGAGTTCAGCTATATTTTAAGTTGTGTTCTGGTACGTGTACTGAGAAAAAAACAGAACATGTACAATAAACAGGTTCGAGTTCAGTTATATTTTAAGTCGTGTTCTGGCTCGTGTACTAAGAAAAAACAGAACATGTACAATAAACAGGTTCGAATTCAGTTATATTTTAAATTCGTGTTCTGGCTCGTGTACTGCGAAAAATTGAAACATCAATTCGCGATCTGATACACCCCGATAAAAACGACGACAATTGTTTCAACCAAATTTATTAAAATTTTATTGACCCTTTTTTATGCCTTTCGTTGCAAATTGTTGACAATTGTCAAATATTTTAAAATTTTATTGGCAATTTTTTTGTGATTTACGTTGAAATTATTTACAATTGTTTTTATTGACTGGTTTTTATTTTAATAAAAGATGGTAATAAAATATTTAAGACACAGAAACTACTATTTAGCATTATAAAAGTTACACTTGTTGGTTGTTAGGTTTTTTTTTTTTTTACATTACCCACCCCTATTTTCGCAACCAATTAGTGTCACAGACGAAAAACCCAATTTTGCGGCATAAAAGACACACTTGTTGGTTGTTAGGATCTTTTGCAAACATTTTTTTTTGGTAACAAATAACTTTAGACACAAACAAATTTTGCATCATAAAAAACACAATCACCCACCCTTGATTTGCGAACCAATTAGTGTCAATGCACAATCCTTTTCTCAATGATTTTTTGGGATGTTTTGCGTAAAAACACAATTAGTGTCAATAAAAAAACCCAAAAAAATATTTTCATATTTGATTGTCCTGTCCCTTTTTTATAAAAACGACGACAATTGTTTTAACCAAATTTATTTAAAAAATCTAAAATAATTCATTAAAAATTCAATAAAAATAAAAAGATAATAACAAAAAAACGAAAATAATTTATAAACGAAATAACCTACACGAGCCAGAACACGACTTAAAATGTAACTGAACTCGAACCTGTTTATTGTACATGCTCTGTTTTTTCTCAGTACACGTACCAGAACACGAACTTCAGATAAAGCAACACTCGAATCTGTTTGGTTTATGTGTGATCGAAACAAAAAATACGTGATAGAAAAATGTTCGTGTATATAACGAAATATTAAAACGAACAGAAGTCATGATTGTGTTTGGCACCGTAGAAAATTTAAAAACAAACATAATTGATATGAAAATAAAAATATGTGTGTGTTGGCCTAAATTATGTTTGTTTACATATATGTATGAGTTTTTTATTCAGTATGTGTTTTTTTTCTGAACTCTGATTTTATTTCTGCAAGTTTAGATTTGCACTTGTGTCCAAATAACTTATTATTTCCTCCTCTGCTGCCTTTTATTATAGTTTTAAAATTATATATATGCTATGTGTGTTTTATTAAATTTGTTAATGAGTTTGTTATCTTCATTCACAATAATAATAAATCATAAAAGTGTTGGTTTGTGAATTGGCCAAGTTGAAAAATAAAGCTGTCTAGAAATTGAACTCGAATTCGAACGCTGGAATCTGCTAGTTACAATAAATCGACTGTTGAATGGTACAAAGCAATAACAATAATGGGATGTCCCCTATTAATGTAGTGAACTGTGCTGATATCGGGAAAATATGTTCTGGGTAGAAGGAAAAAGGGAGTAGTAGTTGTGGATATTTGACCTAAATTTATATATATTGTGATAGGAAGGACCACAGCGGGAAATTTAATCTACATACCAATATTCCTACGATGCTCTAATGTGTCAATAGAATTGGTTACCATATGTAACAACGCCCGTCTTTGAACACGGTCCAACAGCTTCAAAATAGACTGTTAATCCCCTACCTATACAGTGACTTCCAAAACTGTTCATAAAAACATAGAATTTAGAATTTCTTTCAATAAAAATTGTTTATAACAACAATTTATTAATATTTTTTTTATATTGAATTCAGTACATATTGTCTTAAAAATAAGTGATACAAAACTAAATTAAAAAAAATTGTTGTCTTAAATTATAAGTAAATTAATTACTAAAAACGTTATTTTATTTTTTAATATGATCACCTTTAGCTTTGATGATAAGCTGGAGCCTTTTTGACATACTATTTATTAAATTTCGTAAAATTATTTTGGACCATTCCTCATTCACCACTGCCCAAAGCTCCTCTAGATTTTTTGGTACTGAACTTCTCGTTATAGTTTTCTTTTTTAAGATATTCCATTCCAGGGATTGTGGCGGCCAATATATACACTTAATATTATTCTCCTGAAGCCAATTAATCCTGCATAAAAAGGGTTTCACCTGGTTCACAACCAAAAACTTCGAGGCTACGCGGATAGGAATCTCTTCAAATCTCAATATAATTATCTGCCTTCATTAGTTATACCATCAATATTACGAAGGATTCCTAACTTTTCTCCTCGGAATCAACCCCAGATCATTTAGGAGCCTCCACCAAATTTCATTGTCTATCTACTTTTGTATCATACCATGACCAAACCCTGCCATTGGAGCCGAATCGATTTATTTTCGATTCGTCGGACCATGGTTTGACTGCTTAATTGCTTAATCCACATGTTCTTTTGCGAATTTGACACAAGTGGCCCGGTGCTTGCTTGATAAAAGCGGCTTCTTAATTTTTGTTTTTGCTCTCATTCTGCTCTTTTGAGGCATCTACGAATTGTCTGATTGCACAACATATTATCTTCCAATTGCACGCACAGACTTACAATTGCAATTTTTTATTTCAACTTAAAAAATATACATACATATATGTATATTCCAAATATCTTACAATAAAAAATTATTAATTTTAAATTGTGTTGATGTTGTGTATTTAATACAACTACACGGAATCACGAAAAAAAACTTAAATGACTTATTAGTTACACAAGTGTTCACAAAAATTTGAAGATAACGGTATAAATAATGGAACAATACAAAAAGTGACGCCGTACATACATATGTTACTAGTACACCAACAAACATAAAATAACAACTACTGTACCATTTATTGAGCACTTTACTGTTATTGTAATACAAAAAAGACACTGTACATGGGAAGAAACATGCAACTCACTCAGAGCCATTGCAGAAGAGAAAATAGGTTACAAACAAAAAACAGAGAGAAAAAAATGGCTGTCAGACAACACCTGGAAATTAATTCAGGAAAGGAAAAACTTAAAACAACGGTAACCCAAATTTCAATCCACAATATACCACCGCTGCGAAAGCCGTAAAGAAATCAGCCCGAAACGATAAAAGAAAATATATTGAAACAATAGCCAGTGAAGCAGAAGCAGCTGCAGGCGCGAACAATATGAGAGAGTTACACCAAATAATAGGTCGTCTCTCAAACCAGAATATGAATAGAAATCATTCAGTAAAAGATGTAAATGGTCAACTGCTTACGAACGTAGAAGAACAAACACAAAGATGGAGGCAGCATTTCGAAGAAATCAGCAACATTATCGATGATAACACAGAAAGCTCCTCACATACTGATGCGTCTATAACAACCAACGACACAATATCTACAGACCCCCCTAGCATTGAGGAAATTGCATGCGCTGTACAAAAACTGAAAAGAAACAAAGCGCCAGGTGAAGATGGTATACCCCCAGAGCTACTCCAAGCCAACCCAGCAATAGCAGCGGAAATCATCCATCCATATATACGTGATGCTTGGTTAAATGAACAGCTACCTAATACGTGGACAAAAGGTGAGATAGTAAAGCTTCCAAAGAAAAATAATTTGACTGAGTGTGATAATTGGAGAGGTATTACTCTGCTCAACACTGTATACAAGGTTATTGCTACCATAATAAATAAGAGATTACACAGTATCGAAAAATCACTACGGGATGAGCAAGCAGACTTCCGACCACACCGTAACTGTTTGGATCAAGCCAATACGCTCCGTGTAATAATAGAACAATCGGTCGAATGGCGTACACCGCTTTATTTAGTATTTATATACTTTAGAAAAGCATTCGACTCAATAAAACGTACTGCAATATGGGATGCATTAAAAGCAAAAGGTGTACCAACAAAATTGGTAAATTTGATTAATGCTATGTACAACAATACCACACTCCAAGTTCGACATAATGGCATGATCAGCGAATCATTCATGACAAATGCCGGAGTTAAACAAGGTTGCCCTCTATCTCCATTATTGTTCGCCGTTGTTTTGGACAAGCTTATGACACAAGTATGCAGTAAAAGAAGGGGTATTGTCTGGGATTTCCAAAACCATCTAGAAGATTTGGATTTTGCTGACGATATTTGTCTCATATCGCACAACGATTTAACGATATGCAGAGTAAAATAAACGAATTGGTTGTGTTGGAACTGCAAGTAAATATTGCCAAAACACATGCAATGCGTATAAATAACACTACTGATAACCACTTTGTAGTACAAGACCAACGCATAAAATATGTTAAATCCTTCTGTTATCTAGGATGCATGATGTCGATAGATGGAGGAGTGGAAGAAGACGTGTCACACAGGTTAAATAAGGCAAGGTCCGCTTTTGGTCGGTTAAATAAAACGTGGAGATCCCCCAAATCTCGAAAAATACGAAGATCCGTATTTTCAATGCCTGTGTGAAATCCACACTGCTGTATGGAAGCGAAACATGGCTTATGACGAGTAATATAGCGAGAAGATTGCAAGTTTTCATAAACAAATGTTTGAGTATAATATGCCGCATCTTTTGGCCTAACGTCATCACCACCATTGAACTCTGGCGACTAACAAACGAAGAGCCTATAATTCGTCAAATAGCAAGACTAAAGTGGAAATGGATAGGCCACACTTTGCGAAGACCAATTGGCAGCTTCACAAGGTCTGCACTGGAATGGAATCCCCAAGGTAGCCGCCGCTCAGGCCGCCCGAAGAACACCTAGCGTAGAACAGTCCTACAAGAACTCAATAGCCAAAACAAATCGTTTGACGAATTAAAAGTTTTATGTAATGATAGGATAAGTTAGAATTTTCTTGTAAAAGCCCTATGTTCCCAAGTGGAATGAATAAAGTAGAAAAAAAAATAAAAATATGGGAATTGTATTCAATTTTTGGTCGGATATAGGTCGAATGAATAGTAAGGAAATCAGATGGGGTCAAGTAATTCTTACACCGATTTAGGAAACCTAGGCGCTTGAAAGCTTTTTCCGAGAATTGAAAATGTGTTTATTCCAACGGACATCACACTGAATTTTCATGCCCAGAACATCAAGAGCGTCTGATTCCTCAAAATCTACACCACCCATGGATACAGACGACATTAATGACTCCATGGCCCTTCTATGGGTAAAAATAAAACAAAATTGAATCTTACAAGCATTAAAATCTACCCTATTCGGTCGACCCTAATCAGAGATAGTCAGAAGGTCTTGCTCGATTGCAGAGCAGCAACCTTACTTTCACCGAATCCATTTTTCAAAAATTTTCAAAAGTGGTCTCAATTAATCGATTGTTAAAAAAAAATGAATGACGGAGTTGCCGAAAAATTTGCAAATTGTCATTTTTCAGAGTCCTACTTTGTTTTAAATTCTTTATGATTTGTAAAGAAATATTGACTCACGCTTGTAGTTCTTGGAAAAACCAGGTTTCAACATGCTGAGCACACACATGGGGGAACTTTCTCGAGTATAGAAATAGTAAATTATTGTTATTGTCTCGGAAATGTTCCCCGTTTTTTAAACTCCATTTTTGAAATGTCACTTTTGACCACCAAATCCTTTAAATCAACCACATTCACTTCTGTTGATTCATCGTTCCCAATTAGCCATTTTCCCTTCAGTTGTTTCCTGTTTCCAACACTATGCTGCAAGTATAATACAATCGGTTAAAAAATTAATTTAGTCTTGACAGTTTACTTAAATGATGCTTTATTTCAAAATGTTCAGTAGATACGGGACTCCGGCATAAAATTTTACGTATAGTATTTTTAGGCCTATTTGCACATAACTCGTTTATGACAAAGTGAAATTCGATAAGCACATTTAAAAACTTAATTTTTCTGTTAATACGTATTATTAAGCTTAAACCGATCCTACAAAACACTTACGAATCTTACACTTTGGACACTATACAGATCCCATCCAAGATTCATGTATATTTTAATAAAAAATATATTTGATTAAAAATGAAATGGTAAAAAACATAATTCTATTATTATATGATAATTTAAGGAGATAAACTTGAGATAGAAACTAGTAAGAGTGTTAAATTCGGCTGTGCCAAATCTTTGATACTCTCACCTGTGTCTTAAACTCAATATTATAGCAACTGTTGGGTTCGGTTACCATTTTAATACAGTTGCCGATAACACTGACTAACATTCCGAAAATCCTGTGGGGTTTCATGACGGTTTTTAATGTTTTCGAAGTCGCTGAAGCCGAATCTGAAGTTAGTTTTTTCGGGTCCCGTCAGGTTTTTGTACTACAGGAGGGGCAAGTCCCAACCCCCCTTCCTTTTCTTCCTTTTCTGTCAGTTTCTCTTCGAAGTAACATTTTTCATTTAATTGCGGATATTTGGCCCGTGATACCAGAAATATAATAGAAATGTAAAAAAAACATTTTATATTTAACTAAACAAACTGCTTAAATCTGAAGTGTTGCAAAACAATTATAAAAAGCTGATTAATTTTTGTTTTAATAAAATCTATAAAAGGCCATTTAATTTTTTATATATTTGGTATATATCAGCTTGTCGTTCCGTTTGTAACGCATCGAAAAATTAAGTATAGTATATATATTCTAGATCCCTTTAACAACTAAAGTCGATATAGCAATGTCCGTCTGTCCGTCTTTCTGTAGAAATCACGCTCATTCACAAAATAATGAATTTACCTGGATGAAATTCGAATAATATTGTTTGTTTTTATTTCGAACAGGTTGGTATTTAAAATGAAGTTAATCGGTCATCATTATGTCAAGATCTGGCCTAAAATATGGAGACAGCTCTATAATATGCAAAAAATTGAATTTGTTTGTTGTAATTGTTTAGTGGATAAATATTAGTTTCAACATCATTGCTGTTGTAAAGGGTTTTTCAATAAGAGCGCTACAAAAGTTTTTTTTAAATAAAACAATGAAATTCTTTATTCCTGTGAAAGTACGTACGATGCCATTATGTATCGAAATCGATCCTTTTGCATGGCTTGCAGAAGTCTAGACGCTGAACCCAATTTTCGACGGTTTTCAAGCATAAATCGACCGATACTGCTGCAATTTCACGTTCGATATTCGTACGAAGTTCATCAATCGTCGCTGGCTTGTTGGCATGGACCAGACTTGACGTAGCCCCACAGGAAATAGTCCAACGGCGTCAAATCGCACGACCGAGGCGGCCAATCGACTGGACCATTTCGTGAGATAACACGATCTCCAAACTTGGTTTCCAATAAATTGATTGTGACATTCGCTGTGTGGCTTGTGACGCTGTCCTGTTGGAACCACATGTCCTCCAAGTCCATATCATCCAATTGGGGCCAAAAATATTCGGTTATCATTGAACGGTAGCGATTCCCATTCACAGTAACGTGCCGGTCTTGATCATTACGGAAGAAGTACGGCCCAATAACGCCGCCGGCCAAAAAACCGCACCAAACCGTAATTTTTTCGGGATGCAATGATGACTCATGGAGTACGCGTGGATTGCTGTCTGACCAATAACGCATATTTTGTTTATTGACGAAGCCATTCAGCCAGAAATGAGCCTCATCGCTGAAGATGATTTTTCGATGAAAATCCGAATCATTTTCAAGTTGTTGCTCAGCCCAATTCACGAACATACGACGCTTCTGGTGGTCAAGCGGCTTCAGTTCTTGCATCAATTTGATCTTGTAAGGAAAATTCGCCACAACGACGTCACAGAGATGCCCAACGCTTGAGAACGACGTGTGAGAGACACATTTGGGCTTTCTTCAACTGAAGCCACAGCGGCAGCAATATTCTCGACACTATGGGCACTTCTTTGTCTCACTGGCACGGGAACATTTTGTACTGTGCCTGTGGATTCAAATTTTTCCACTAGACGCTCAATTGTTGATCTGCTAGGACGATTATGACGACCATAAATTGGACATAGCGCTCTTAACGTTGAGGCCACTGACTCCGAATTTCGGTAGTAAATTTTAATAATTTCGACTCGTTGGCTCGTATATCTTTCCATCATGAAATGGCAAACCTTACTGAAGAGAAATGTCAAAAGAGCGGCAAGAAATATGGCGTCGTTTGCTGTCCCTGTCTTTCTACTTTTGTAGCGTCCCTATTGAAAAACCCTTTATAATACACACAGAATTTACCAACCGAATTGTTCTGAAACTTATCAACTGAGTTTTCGATTGTATCAATAGAAATTTTATAGCAACTAACCATTTTCTAATGTGATAAAATGTTTACTATTGAGACAATAGAATTGTAATTACAAGCAACTCGCGATTCGGTTGGCAATATATTTTGTAGCCACAACGAATCGGTTTTCTATGTATACATGCAATATTTTATTTCCAAGTGGATGGTATCGAAGATTCCCTCTTACTTGGTTATTACTATTTTTCCTTCATACTGGTGATTTTTTGTATTTATTTCGGGATAACGCTAAAAGTGTGGCAATAACTAATATGACATGTGGACTGTAGTAATACATATGCCTGGTTTTCACTATGTCATATAAACTGACAACAAAAAATTGCCTCTAGTGACATCTCGTAATTTTCTATTAATTACGTTTGCATTACATCTTATAAACTAATTACCAACATGTTGGCAGTTTCATTTTAGATGTCAAATGTTGCCAGGGGTTGCAAGTGACAAGAAATTACAACCCGTTTTCATACAACTTAAATAATTGAAAACAATTGACACTGAAAATGACATAGTGAAAACCAGGCAACACACTTTCATTAAGAAAATCTTACAAGATCAAGAACCACAACAACAACAATGACAAAATTTACAATATTTTGAGTAAAAACAATAACAGGAGCAACATAGAAAAAAATTAATTTTTCCAAGAGTTTTTTTTCTCATTTTGATTGATATCTCAGAACCGATTTTGATGATTGTACCTGCTCAAGATATCAAAGAATCAACCCAGTTATAAAAAAAAAAAAAAATAAAAAGATAATACTAAAAAAAAAAAAAAATAAAAATAACAAGATAATACTAAAAAAAAAAAAATAAAAAAAAGATAATACTAAACAAAAATAAAAATAAAAGGATAGTAGTCATAAAATGTTTATGACTTATATCCGTTTTTTTATTATTTTTTTAATATTAATTTTTTTTATATTTTTATTATTATCTTATTATTATTTTTATTTTTTTAGATTTTTTAAAATAAATTTGGTTGAAAAAATTGTTGTAATTTTTATAGGGGTGCATCAGATTTTTCCGATCGCAAGTGGATAATGTTTTAATTTTTAGATGTACGCGTTCAAGAACATGTTCTTTTTTTTAGCAGTACATGTGGAAGAACACGAACTTAAAATAAAGCTACACTCGAATCTGTGTGGTTTATGTGTGTTCGAAACGAAAAATACGTGATAGAAACATGTTCGTGTACATAACGAAATACTAAAACGAAATACAGTCATGATTATGTTCGACACCGTACAAAATTTAGAAACACATATAATTGATAATAAAATAAAAATATATGTTTGTTGGTCTGAGCTATGTTTGTTTAAGTATATGTACGAGTTTTTTATTCAGTGTCTGTTTTTTTCTGAACTCTGATTTTTAATTAAGAAAAAAAAAAAATACATATAACTCAAATCTGTTTTCCGTTATATTTCTAAACGGGTTAAAAAATAAAATTCACTTTAAGTCATATATTACACCAGAATGGCTTGAAGGTTAGAAAAAAAAAAAAATGTTTGACTAAAATAATGTTGTTGTTGTTCATGATGAACCACGGTCATGTTCTGCTTTACATTATATAAATACAATTTTTAGCGAAAAATTATTTTCAACAATTTAAATAAAATGGAAATATTTGTTCATCATATCTCATTAAATAAGCGTGGCGCAGAGCAACTGAACAATTGCAAAATGTATTCAAATCGAATACATTCATACAATTTTGACGTTAACAGTTCAATCAAATACTCGTATTTCAAATGAAAATTCAGTTTGTCGAAGAAATATTTATTTTAACTTTTTCAACAATTATGTAATACAAATACTGAACTTAACGTATTTCATACGGTTCGTTTATTTACTATATTTTTGTAGTTTTTTTTTAATTGAAAAATATATTCTTTACTACTCACTTATTTCTTCTAAAAAAAGTTAATAAAATTGTATTATTTTAATTCAAATTATGTATATGAATTTGAATGGTGCCGAGAACAGATGTTTAGAAATATTGTTGCCCCTTTGTTTTTGTTATTAAAGAATAAAATAAAGAATAACATAATAATAAAACAAAAATCGACAAATTCGTTTATTTTTATTATTTTTACGTTTAAATTTTGTCAATCAATAAAAGCGATTTTTAGTTATTTTCAATAAAAACGATTTTTAGTTATTTTCACAACTTCAACTCGTTTCAACTGAAAATGCAAATGTATATTATTTTTTGTTATATAAGGTGCGTTAAACAATGACACATTATGACAATCAATTTATTCCTATATCTCCAGAACGATGGACTGCAAAAAGTGTATATTGTGAAGAATGCAAGTAAGAACGAACAATTATTAATTAACAATTACAAAAATACGAGTGTTTCAAAATTATAAGGTCATCCAGTTTTTTTTTTTTTTGACGAAAAGTAAAGATATTTCAATATTTATGGAAAAAATAATATTGTATACACTCTCCATACATCGAACAAGACTGTTAATTGTGACTAGCAGATTCCAGCCCTCGAAATTCGAGTGCAAATTCTAGGAAAGTTTATTTTTTCATAAAATAAAGACCCTAAAGGTATGTTGATCAATTTTAGCCAATTCACAAATCAACACAAAAAAAAAACAAAACTCATTTTTATTACAAACACATTAACAAATTTATTAAACACACACATAGCGTTGTATAATTTTATGTATGTGTTAGTAGCAACTTTTACAATGCAATTTACTCAAAATAAAGGAACAAATTTAAAAATCTGTAAATCTGCAAAATGACTAAAAGGAAATACCTTTAAAATGATATACGTTTGGTCAAAATCGGGATAAAACGGTAGAACAAAACATCGGTCACAAGAAATCGCCTAGCATTAAATATTATAGATTTGGTAAATTTTTTGCCATACTTCCTTAAGAGTGGGTATTAAACATGCAGTTGATTCAATCTTTCATTTCCTCTAAACACTTGTTGTGTCAAGATTGCCCAAAAATATTTTATGCGGATGATGTTTGGTGAGTATGTTGGCTATTCCAAAACTGTTATGGTTTTTGATAAAAACCACGTTTCACAATTATAACGTCACTCAAATATTTACTATCTCCAGAACGTCGAACTGTAACTTAGAAATACTTTCTAAACAAACTGCATATCTTGCGAAGAATTCAATTACAAAATACAAAAAAAAAAATATTGTATACACTCTCCTCTCATATTGTAAACATCTTTAATTCGATTTTCCATATATCTCACTGTTAATTGTGATTTGGTCAATTTTTGCCATACTTCCTTAAGAGTGGTTATTAAATTTGCAGTTGGTTCAAATGGTCGATTACCATTGTTTCAACATGCCCCACAAATTTTCTATGTGGTTGAGGTTTAGTGAGCATTTCGGCCACCACAGGTTTTTGATAAAAACCACTATTTTGTTTCTCGCCTAATATAAAAATGGCACCAGACTTTTTTGGGGAGGTGTATGTAGTGTGTGTGCTCTTTATCCGACTAGCTGTAATTTGAAGTTCTAAACAACCCTCAGCTAAAAATGACCTCATACCATTATGCTTCCACCAACAAAATTACGTTTTGTGAAACGCGATGGTTCCTTCCGGACATTATGCCAATAAAGTCGAAAAGAAAGATCGAAAAGTAGATGAGAATAATTGATGTATATGTTTTTAATAGCAAAATTAGCTCTGTCTTTTTTGTGGCGCTTTGTTATTTTAGGAATTTGTTTCTAGTTCTGAAATTGTATATTTCTGTTATGTTTTTATCTCCTCCAGATGGTTCCTTTTGCCACATTTTGATATGCGGTTTTTTTTGTTTGGTAGGTGAGACTTTAGCCTTTAAGTTTTGCTATAAAACGTAATTCTCGACCGAAAATAAAAAAAGTTACGGAGGGTTTAAAATACATTTTCATTTGTAGTTGAATTTTAGTACAAAAGTAAAGTGTTAAAAGGTAAAAAAAGGTTTTTTTAAATTAATTTCTTATTTTTTCAGTTAATTTTACAACTAATACTTTTTAACAATTTTTTAAATTAATTTTTTCAGAAAATGCCAAACTTTGGCCCCCGTAAACTTTTTAGTCCTAATGTGCACAAGGGCCAAAGGTTGTTTTTTTTTTTTTTTTTTTTTTTGAAAGATCCCGAGTTAAAATATAATCTATTAAGCAGCGAACGTAAAAGTTACCTTATATTGGTTCAAGATAGAGAAGTTTCAATGAAAAACTCGTATGTTTTTGCTTTAGTTAAATTTTTTTTTTATTGTCTTTTTAAATATTTGTATATCAATTTTTATTGTAAATTTACAAAATATATAAATTTTTAAATCAAGAAAATTTTTTAACTATATAAAAAAAATGTAACTTATTGTTAGTGTAACGAAAAAGTACTTTAAATCAACCAATTTTAGTAAAAATTTCTTCTAAATAGCCTTGATTTTCATCTTCTAGAAGTTGTTTAGCTTCTTCGTCTAATTCAATAGAGGTAGTTTTCCATTTTTGACGAATGTTGGACATATATGGATCTGAAGTGCACAACAAAATAGTGATAAGGTCTTCATTAGTACAACATCTGGACATTTTCCTTGTGTTGTGCTCGCGAAAGAATCTGTAGTCTTTGTTCCTTTTTTCTTGCGCTTCTTCAGATAGATCTCCTATTGGTAGCATATTGTTTTGAATTATTTGTTCCCCATGGTACAACATTATATGAACTGTGGATGGCATATACATATCTCCAAGAGTATTTTTCATTATAAAGTATAGCTGTTTTATTGGCGTACTCTCCAAATTTTTTTGCATTTATCTTTCTGCTGCATGCTAGAACTTGTAATATGATTTTGAATCGTCTTATTAATTCGTGATCTACAACTGTGATAGATGCTGAAGTTTTCGCATAGGAAAAAAATCTCCTTGCAGTATTTCCATCATTTGTGTTTCCTTCCCCTTGTTTTGGTTGGTCGATTACGAGGCCTAGCTGTAGATATTTTTGTTGAATTTGTTTTTATTTTGGCTTTCTTTTTTCTTCATTTTCTTTGTTTTTTCTCACTGTTTCGCCTAACGGACCAAATTCCAAAGCATAACCCAACTTAAGAATATGCTCCATGAAACGTATTCTAGCATGAAGAGGGGACATTCCAAATTCGTAGGCTTCCTTAAAACTATCGTCTTCTGGTGGGGGTTGGCTTAATTGACTTGATGTCTTTTGGTATATAATGCAGCTTGACGTTGACTTTGTTCCAGTTAAAGCTTGTGCAATTTTTCCATCAATCATTGTGAGACACATTTTAAAATATACTTCAATGTCTTGGTCATCAAATTTAAATATTACTGGTTGAAGTTCCTTAATTTGATCTTTTATTTTTTGAACTTCTTCAGTTATGACATCTTTGGTTTCCTTTTTCAATGCAAATTTTATTGGTCTGCAACACTTTGTTGAAGAAGGAATTTCATTTTTCCATATATCAATTTCTGTTGCTCTACTAGTTGACGGCTCTAAGACGCTATACCTTTTTGTTAAGCGCAATGGAACGAAAGATACCATAAATAAATTAGCATCTGATGAATTTTCGGCATTAAATTGCTTTTATTATTTCTGACCAGAGGATCCATCACATCCCCATTTAGAAATTAAAGTAATGCTGCCATTACCAATTCTTTTTAAATGATCAGTATCAAGCGTATTTAGCAATCGTTCTGCAGTATGTTCAAGAAAATCTTGCAATTTTATTTCTGCTGATGTTGAAGTGACACTAATTGTGAAGGTAAGCATTCTTTTTTGGCAGAAACTAAATGTCGATACTCTGGAAAAATCCCACAATTCTTTTCATTGGTTCGCTTCCGCAATTCCTTATATTGAATTTTGGTCAATTTCAAATCCAAAAATAGGGCGAACGCTTCTTCCGGCGTAAATTTCTTATCTTCAATTGGTGTAGGAATGCTTTTCAAAATCCTCTTTGTGCGCCTTGGGCTCGCTTCTACTATTTTTTCAATTATTTCAATTTTTTTTTATTTATTTTGGGTTGGTTGCATTTGGTGCAAAAATGCATCCTTAATAATTCTTTGAGAAATTTCTTCATTTATATTCTCCAGCTTGCGCCTTAGAGATCTTTCACTACATCCGTCAATTGGTTTTGCTGGTCGACCCTTTTTTCCACTTTCGATGCACTCTCAAAAATAAGTTTCTTTATTAACCAGTCTTGGTAACGTTTGTACATCTTTGCCTTGCTATGAGACCATTCAATGTACCGTCTTTTCAAATTCTTTTCAAATTCAATTTGTAATTTTTCCTTTGTGCATTTCAATGTCTTCTAGGTTACAATTCTTAAAGAAGTCGTTGCTCACTATGTGCAAAATTACATCGTCTACATCATTTCGTTGAAAATAAATATCTGCCAGATCTCTGAAACAGAACTTAGCCATTGCACAAATTGTAATGAATAATAATTGTGGAAACATTATTATAAATACTCATTCTTGCAATTATGTAAAATAAAAATTTTTATCTTTTATTACCACTTTTAGAAGCATAAAAACCCACACCCTAACCCCTTTTAAAAGGTGAGGCATACCTGTTCATATCTTAAAGGGCTATGTCGCAATAGTTTTTTTTTTACCATTTACAAATTTTTATCTTTTATTACCACTTTTAGAAGCATAAAAAATACACACCCTAACCCCTTTTAAAAGGTGAAGCATACCTGCTCATATCTTAAAGCTCTATGTCGCAATAGTTTTTTTTTTACCATTTACCTGTTATTTAAATTGTTTCCCATTTTGTCAGGTATTTAAACTATATAACTCTAATTCAGACTATTAATGTTTTTGAAATATACCTATGTAAATGTACCTGTAACAATTAAGCGCATTATATCTCAACCCTTTTTTTATAAGTATATATCAACTCCTGACAACTCTACCGACACGCAAAAAATTACACCGCGGTGCACAGGTACGACCAACTTTAATATTCATAACACTCAGACGGACGGACGGACATTGTTTAATCGACTCAGAAAGTGTTTTTGAGTCGATCCGTATAATAAAAGATGGATAAAGGTCCAATATTTTTGGCAGTTACAAACATCACCTCAAAGTTAATATATCCTAACCACATAGTGGACAATAAATTTTGCAGAAAATATCTAACCTTGGGTCAGAAAAATTGTTATGGTGTACACGGACGGAAACTGGCGGGTGTATAATGGGGTATAGGAGTATAGGGGAGGGTTCGGACTATAGAAGAGTGCACGATTTTTTTTGACTCCTTTTGACTGGCAGGAGTTATGCTCTATTAAGTAGGAGATTTTCGGAAAATTTGGAACTTTTTAAAAAAAATTTTTTTTTAAATTTCGGAATGACTCAGTGATTTTACATTTTTAACATTAATAGTATGGAAGCCACAAAATTATACAAAATTTATTTCACTTCAAAATCTTTTAAATAAAAAAGTTACAGTCATTCAAAAATACAAATTTACAAAGAAATTTTTAATTTTAGCAAAATACTGAGAAAGCCCATTTTCGAAGACCCTGTTCCCTGTGATATAGTTGAGATAGAGCCGCAATTTTTTGGGTCCCGAGGTTTACTAGTATTTACTTTCAAATGAATAACATAACTTTAAAATCGGTAACAAAAAAAAAAGATTTTTGGCCGCCTTCTCAAAATATGGTCCACTGTGCATTGCTCAAATTCAGTAAACTTCGTGCCTCGTGGCATTTTTTAAAATTATTTTATTTTCCAAAATAAAATACTAAGAGCAATTTTACTGTTACAGTTAACGAATTATGGCCCCTAATTAAGAGTTAAAGTAAGTAACCATCTTCGATTGATTTTACTCAATATCGAATGCGGCGATTAGCCCCCGGGTCGTTTGGTTACAAGGTTTACATGAACACACACACAAGTAGACAGACAAACAGACTGACAGACAGACAATTTTACTGTTACAGTTAACGAATTATGGCCCCTAATTAAGAGTTAAAGTAAGTAACCATCTTCGATTGATTTTACTCAATATCGAATGCGGCGATTAGCCCCCGGGTCGTTTGGTTACAAGGTTTACATGAACACACACACAAGTAGACAGACAAACAGACTGACAGACGGACGGATGAACATCTTTAAATCGACTCAGAAAATGATTTTGAGTCCAATGGTTTTTATACCCATTATACCCTGACCACAGATTGGTATTGAAATACAATAATAACTTTTGAGGTTAATTTTTTTATGTGTACGAGGGTGAAACAATAAGTGTTTACAAATCATATAAGAATAAATTAAAACAAAGTACGAGGGCGGATCAGTAAGTCCGTGACTTTTCGAACTTCCCTCGTAGTTATATGAAATGCAACACTGCTCGTTTAACAGCTGTTAAAAACATACAACCTCGTGGTTTTTAAAAAAATGGAAAAAGTGAATTTCGAGTGCTCATTAAACAATATTTTTTGCGAAAAAAAACCGTCAATCAAACCTAGGAAAAGCTTGATAAATACTATGAGGACCCATCGATTTCAATGGTAAAAAAGTGGTTTACTGACTTTCGCTGTGGTCGCACAAATACAAATGACGCTGAACGTTCTGGACGGCTAATTGAGGTCAATACACCCGAAAATGTCGAAAAAATCCACGATACGGCGTTGGGCGATCGAAGAGTAAAAGTGCGTGAGATGGTTGATGCCATAGGCATTTCATATGGCAGTGTGATTTCGATTTTAAATGATCAGTTGGGTTTAAGAAGCTGTCTGCAAGATGGGTGCCGCGTTTGCACTCAATTGACCATAAACGTAATCGTGTCTCAATGGCAAAATTCCATGAATTGGGCTACGAGTTGGTACCTCATCCGCAATATTCTCCGGATTTAGCCCCAAGTGACTATTTCCAATTTCCAAACCTAAAGAAATGGCTCGGTGGAAAGAGATTTAGCTCCAACTATGAAATTATATTATTATTAATCACAAATGCCTATTTTATGGACGTCGAAAAATCCTTTTCTTTTGGAAGGGATACAAAATTGGAGAAACGTTAGACTAAGTGTATTGAGCTAAAAGGAGATTATGTTGAAAAGTAATTTTTTTTTTGCAAAAAAAAAAAAAAAAAACTGTTTCATTCTAAAAGTCACAGACTTATTGATCCGCCCTCGTATGTTTCTGAAAAATGTTTTGTAACTTACGACTTCGATATTTTTAGGGAAATCCGTCATTCAATTTTTTTTAAAAATCTATTGATATTATCAAGAACATAATTATAAATTAATTAAAGATGTCAAAGAAGAGTTGGGCGAAATCCATGGTCATGGCACCAGCGTTTAAGACTACAATTAGGCAAATAAATTTGAACATGACATGGTTCAGTGATTTCAATTTTGTACGACATATTGGGTGTGAAGAAGCTATCGGCAAGATGGGTGCCGCGAAAATAAATGCATCCATGTGAATGGTTCAGAAGCTGGTGTAGAGCTTTTCCGTTGCGATCTTGATGCATTTTTCGCCGATACATAACTGTCGATGAAACATAGATTCACCATCATATACCAGAAATAACACATCAAGCAAAGCATTGGATTTACCAGTTTAATCTGCCCTGAAAAAAGAAATTCAGTGAATAGGCAACGGTTATTTCGGATATGCATAGAATTATCTATATTGACAACTTGAAAAAAGGAAAAAAATGAATGGAGAATATTATTCATCATTTTGCCAATTAAGCGAAGAAATTAAGAAAAAACGGTCCGATTTAGACACAAAGATAATGCTCGGGTGAACACTTATGTACTTTCGATGGCAAAAATACACGAGTTGAGGCTGGAATTATATCCGCATCCACCATATTCTCCATATATCGCTCCCAGTGACTTTTTCATGTCTCGAAATTTAAAGAAATGGCTCGACAGAAAAGAATAGAGTAAAAAAGGAGAATTGAAGCTCGAGTTCCTCAAACCTCTTGAAATCTTATTATGTGGATGGCTTGAAAAGTTGGAGAATCTCTTAATGAAGTGTGTCGATAAAAAAAGAAGAACTTGTTAAAAACTAAAAAATAATCAACTCAAAAAAAGTGTTTGTCTATTTTTTTTTTTGCAAAGACTAATTGAGTATACTACATGGTGTCAAAAGTACGTGGCCTCACATAGAGATGGCGTGACAAGTGCCAATTTTGTCTGTTTATTCAGTAGGGTCAACTGTTAGAAAAATTGTATCAAAATTACCTGACATTTCATTAATTAGAAAAAAGTTACCGTTATAAAAATTATGCTGCTTTTAAAGTTTAAAAAAAATAATTTCAAACAGTTCCATGTTTTAATTAAACATTGTTTTTTAGTGACACAAAATACTGTCCAAGCTCAAATGATGCAGATCGTCTTGGTTGTCCAAATGGGGCAGTAACAGAAAAATACGTAGGAAAAGTACATCAGGTTGTATTTGATGATCGAAGAATTAAAGTGAGTGAGGTTGCTGGCATCATAGAGATTTCAACAGAGCGAGTTCGGCATATATTTATGAAAAAGCTTTCTGTTCGATGGGAGCAGCGATTTTTAACAGCAGAACAAAAACTGAAATATTTTCATGATTCAAAGTATGCTTTGGAGATGTTTGAAGTAAATGTAATAAGTGTCTCATGTTTGACTGTGTAAGAGCTAATTGGGTGGCAACACTAATTTACAACTAACTTATGTAAAAAGCCGACAGTCGATCATAGGCATTTCAATGAAGATGACTTAATAAAAGCTTGTACAAAAGTTGGCGTGTTTCATTTTATTTAACAAAGATCAAGAAATATTACAGTAAATTAAACTGAATTTTTACGTCGATTTATAACAATGGGTAAGACGTGGGTTCATTATTATACACCGGAGTCCAGTAGACAGTCTACGTAGTGGTTACAAGCGTGCGAAAGCCGACCATAGCGGCCAAAGACTCAACAGTCAGCTGCAAAGGTTATGGCCAGTGTTGTTTGGGATGCACTTGGTATACTATTTATTGATTTCTTGGAGAAAGGAAAAATAATAACTGACAAGTTCTACGTTGATTTTTTGGACAGACTAGATGAAGAAGTTAAGAAATAATGACCCCACTTAAATAAGATCCGGCTCCCCAGCGATTATTTGTTCCCAAACTTAAAAACATGGCTCGGTGGAAAAAAATTTTCTACAAATGAAGAAGTCATATCAGAGACGGAAAACTATTTTAAAGAGTTTGACAAATCGTATTTTTTCATCTTGTTAAAGTTAATCTTTCTTTACAGTAAGTATATCGACCAAGTTTCAGATTGATTGGATGACGGGAAGTCCGTTTTAAATCCCACGACTGACAAACAGACAAACAGAGAGTATGAGTTTAAAAACAAATTTTTTGTGCACCTATGATATTTTTGAACACAGGTAGAAAATTTAAAAAATATATATTCATTAATATACACGCAATTGAATTTCATTATATTTGTATATCAAACAACCTGTATTGAGTTGTGAATTTTTTTTTTCACTTAACGGAGATTAAGTTGAAGAATAAAATTGATTTCAAATCCAAAAAACTGGTTTTTCATTGTTAGGCCACGGAGTTTTCACTCTATGTAGTAAAACCATAGTTTAAATTTTCAAAATTTCTTTTTCCTAAAATATGAAGATCCTACACAAAAAATGTCATCTAAAAATTTGTATAAGAATTTTTGTTTCAATAAAAAAACTATATTGTTAAAATTTAAAAGAAAAATGTAAATACAAAAATGACAAAAATTAATTTTGGTAAGCTATATATTCACATATACTTCTGAGCACATTTAAAATGTGCTAAATTTCCAAAGTTTTTATTTTATATCTATTTAAAAAAAAAAGAAATATATTCACGAATGGATGGATTAACTGACATAAATTAATGATTAGAAATACAATATTGACTTTTGAGGTTAAATTTTTTTGTGTGTAGCTTATAATTTTTCTACATAAAAATAAACATGTCAGTTGCCACAACTAAAAGTAAAGGCTATATGCCTCTGAATAATTTTAAACTGATAGTTGACAGAAAACTTTGACCCATTTTTCATTTACGAAAATATATATAAATTTATTTATTTTTATTAAAAAAAACGCGCGTGCCTTAATTTATTGCAAATATTTTTTTAATTTCTTAATTTCTTTTTTACAAATATCTATTAGAGCATACAGTTGTCGTCATTAAAATAAAAGCACTTGTAAAATTTAAAAAAATTTTCTAATGAATCTGTCATCGTTCAAAGTTCCAATAAAGTGGTTGTTGGGCACTTTTAAAAAAACTTTGTATGAAAAAATATAAAAGAATTTTGACTAAACCACGCCCTTTTAAATTAAAAGTAGCTATGTCAGCTTTTTTCAGAACTATCTAGATATATTTTTCAAGAACTACTGATTGGATACTGACAAACTAAACAGCCGTGGATAACTTGTAAAAATATCTAATAATATACATGAAACATATATAATACTCTTAATGGATTAGGAATATTATTGGATCACCCAAGCTGTTATCATTTAATTTCAGCATTCTCTTTCACATAGCTAAATTGTCGGTTATAACTCGTGCTTTATTTATTTCAAAGCAAAAATTTACTTATTGTCTATATTTTTAAAAAGAAAACTGAAAACTTAAGAGCAGTTTTTAATTAAAATATTATATATAAAATATTATTTTTTCTGAGTCAGTTGAAATTATTATATAGGGTGCGGCATCTTTTATATCGGTATGGAATATTAAATAACTTTAAAAAAGCAACCGAATTCCATATGTTTGATATTTTTATTCGCATTTGGACTACGTTTTGAGTACAACATCAATCAAGTGGTCGCCACGGAAAAATTTGCCCTTTTTGCTGCATTTTCTAAAACTTGTTTTCCTTGAGCACGTCAATAGTCTGAGGCTTGTTGACGTACACTTTACTTATCGCATAGCTCCACAAAAAGAACTTCGAAGACGCCAGAAATATGAAATATGAGTGGCCATTAAATGTCACCTTTTTTTTAAATCACACGTCCAGGAATTTTTTTGTGCCAGTGTGACATGGTGCACTATCTTCTTGAAACCAGTACACGCAATTTCGGGAAACATCCACCGATATCGTTTCCTATCCAGAGTTTCACATTCTTTGAAGGAAAATGGTCCAAAGATCGTTTTGGTGCAAACGCCGGTTCGAAACAGTCACTTTTAGGTATTATGCAACAGCATATCCTGGATTTCGTGTGCATATCCTGGATCCTGGATTTCGTTTGGCCGCATGGCAAGCGACGCACAGTGGGATCGCTTCATACATTTCTTGGCAAAAAGTATAAGCAGAGCTCGTGGAACATTGAAATTTGGCCCTGAGATTTTTATCAACTCAATTAAGAAAAGTTTACAAATTCTTCTTCTTGGCCACGATATTCCTTAATGTACAACGTCATTATTTCGGCGCATTGTTTTGGTGTAAAAAACGTGTGGTTTTTAGTCCATCGGTTGACAATTACAAAGTTATTGAATGTTGCCATACCGACATAAGAAATGGCGTTCCCTGTATATGCCACTTATTTTTAGCTCGTCCAAAGCTGAAGAAGTCGGTTATACCTTCAATTTAAATTAAAAGCCGAGCCCATTGAAAAAGAACTTCATAAAGTTAATCTATATATCGCGACCTTAGAATGACAAGGTTCTAAGTGAATAGAGTATAGTTCGTTGCAAATTGAGGTTCAATATTTAAAATGCTATAACTTTTTTATTTCTGGTACAAAATAATTGAACTTTTATACAGAGCATTATATTTTCTTTATTTATAAGATGCTTGATTAAAAAATTAGATTTTGTCAGAACTTTGGCCTTCTAAAATAGCAATATATATTCAATTATCTGGTTCTAAGGTATGTTAGAACCATATCATTTTGAATAAAAAAAATTTTTTTAATGAAAAATTTATTTAGAAAACATAAAATTAGCCTTCAAAGCAAAAACAAAAATCAATTACAAATAAAAATTGCAAAAAAAAAAACCATAACTTCTTGGTATAATAAGAAAATAGTTTTTCTTAAATCTTTTTGTACTTATATTATATTAAAAGTGACCTTATAAAAATCCGAGTCTTGGGGCACCATAAATTTTAGCATTAGCTTAAAATCTTTTATTTTTTCTGCAGATAATACTGGTTTTATTGTCACAACTTTTGACCTGCTGGTTATAAAAACTGAAGTATTATTGTCTTCTTTACCTTTAGATTTGCGGTGAGCACGTTCGGAAGCCTTATATTTACGGTTAGCAAGGCTGTTTCTCGATGACAAAGCTTGTACTGAATTTCAGGTAAACTTTGTGTAAATCTTAATGTGCTTACTTTTGAAAATGGTACCTCCTTGTAATTAAAAAAACTTGGAAGCTGTACTATAGTCCCTGAAATCTGTGGCTTGCATTTGAATAATTTTGTAATGTTGTTTTCTGTTTACTGGTTTTAATAAACGGATTAATCCAACAGGTGAATATATTTCTGTGCTGTGCATTGCTTTCTCGATACACGAATGCACATGATCTACTTCCTGGATACAGGAATGTCCCGGTACTGAGAACTTCATAAAAATTTGATCCATATCCTTATGGTCTTGCATAAACTCCATCAAACATTTAGACATGTGAGAATTCCTGTTTTGAGGCACACATGAGTCACTCCACAGTGTAAGCTCTGTCAAAACGTTTTCGTCAACCACACAGTCTAGTATCTTACGCAATGCGCCAGCAATATCATTTCCAGCTCTACCAGATAAGGATTCATTCCATATAGTACAATATACTTGATTAGTAAGTGAGAGTTTAGCTGCTAGATTATAAATATTTAGCTTACGTCTATAAAAAAACGAACTTATTTCTGCTTTGGGGCAGTTAATGACATTTTGCAAATCAAAGCTTAATATCGGAATATTACCTTTTTTATCTGCATCTCTTTCTTTCCGCATTGAATCTTTATTGGCAATATGCATATCGTATTCATTCATTTGACTTTCAGCTATAGCCAAATTGTGTTTTTTGCAGTTTGTAAACGCCTCACATAAGTCACATCGGTCACTTTTTGGAACGTGAAAGCCAATATTAAATTCTGTATTAAACACCCAACGGTATGTTGATTGTTTTGCGGGTTGTATGTCATACTCTTTACACAAATCTGTATACAAACTATACATTTTAGAAACATTGAGAAATGAGTCCAAATACTTTTTCTGTGTATCTTGTCTACAATAATGGGATTCCACGGCCGGAAATAAACTTATGTGATCGATAATCCCTTTTTTTATTTCACCACTTAGCAAACGGCTGCTCCCGCTCGACTTTCCTCTGCCGTCTGGCTTAGCTGAATTAGCGGCCGTATTCTGATGATGAGCATTGTATATCATTTTTTGTGATACGTCTAATGTTTTCAAAAAAAACTGTTTGCAAACTCTAGCTTTTTCGTTTTTGATTGTTAGGAAATATTTAAATGAAAAGTCTCTTCTTGGTGGCCCTGCTTCATCTTTCTTTATTTTTCTGGCACAAATAACTCGCTTTGATTGCTGAAGAATGAATTGTTTTTTTTTCGTTTTGTGCAAGACTATAAAACGACTTTAATATAACACATCTTTCGTTTCTTGTAATCATTGTGTTACATTTATGAAGACACTTTGAACAGCCAGGAACTTCTGTCACTTTTTTTGCGGAAACCATTTTTCCTCTACGACTAACGTAAGCTTTTCCACTTTGATGAAGAGTTTTTCTTTCATTAACTTTCCATTTAAGCTGGTTTCGGACCTGCTTTCTTGTATTTTTTTTGGGTTTTCATTTTGATTTTCTTCTACTGTTATTATGTTTTCCGCCGTAATATTTTCATTTTCTGACTCATTTTCAACCAATTCATTTTCCTCGGAAGCCGGCGAAGGACAAAAAAGTGGATCGGCAATAGAGTCTTCAGAAAAATCCGATTCCTCTGGATTGTTATCAGAATCCTTATCTGTTGAACCTGATATAATTTCATGTCAAAAATAGATGTGAGGACAATCGTTCTTTATAACTTTTACTTACAATTGTTTCCACAACTAATTTGTAGATGTTGACCATCAGTGTTGGTACCAGTACTCATAATTTGGTTATAATTTTTATAAAACAAACGAATTGCACAATACACGGTTTTATTCAATCAACAATCACGATGAAACTAAAATTTAAAGCACGTGGTTCTAACTGTTGTTATAAAAACATGCAGTCGCGCAAGAGGAGAGCAAAACAAATTCCGTTATTTGTTATGACAAGATTCTATCAAACAAATTTGTGTCATTTTAATGTGACAAGGTTCCAAATGTAAAACAAAGAACCTTGTTCGGTCTATGATTACAAAAATTTGGTACGATAGAACTTTGTTATTTTTAAAATACTGCCTAAAATACACTTAAACAGCTCAGATTGAGTTTTATTCGATACTCTAGACGATGTTGAGTGAAACCCTACATATAACTCAATTTTGAAAAAAAAGTTAGAGTTAGAACCTTGTCATTCTAAGGTCACGATATATAAAATTCATTTTCTGTTTGTTTGTTTGTTTGACCACTATAGAAATTTGTATTTTTCAACGGATTTCTCTGAAATTTGGTACAAACGATATCTCTACCCCAGGAAAGGTCGCCATATGCTTCTTACAGGCCACGCCTACTTTTACGCCCGCTTTTTATATACAATTAATTTTTTGTTATATTTGGTCGCTATACAAATTTTTATTTATTAACGGATTTCTCTAAAATTTGGTACACACGATCTCTGTACTCCAGGTAAGGTCAACATATGCTTCCTACCGGCCACGCCTACTTTTACGCCCACTTTTTATATAAAATTCCTTTTCTGTTTTTTCGTATATTTGTTCATTATAAAAATTTTTATTTGTTAACGGATTTCGCTAAAATTTGGTACAACGATCTCTGTACTCCAGGTAAGGTCACCGTATGCTTCTTATCGGCCACGCCAACTTTTCATTTTCTTCATTTTCTGTTTTTCGGTATATTTGTTCACTACACAAATTTTAACGAATTTCTCTGAAATTTGGTATATACGATCTCCATACCCAAGAGAAGGTCGTCATATGTTTCTTACCAGTCACGCCTACTTTTATGCCACTTTTTTAAATTTTTTACGAGTTTCGCTCGAATTTAATGCACATTATTCTTATATCCCAGGCAATGTTGTCATATATTGTTATCGGCCATGCCCACTTTTTTTTTAATTTTCTATATACGCTTTTGGTGTTTGTTAACATATTTTAATGTTTCAATGGACTTCCCTAAAACTTTGAGTGTAACATATTACAAATATTCCCGTCTTGCCTCTTTGACTATATTATTTGTATCACCCCAAAATTAGAGCAGATTTATTTCATGGTTGAACAGATGCAGGTTGACTACCACTGAAGGTAGGATTACTCCGATGAGGTTAATTCATACAAATATTTCCATCTCGCCTTTTTAACTACATTGGAAAGCAACTTATTACAAATATTTCCATTTCATCGTTTTCACTATGTAAGTGAGTTGTAAAGGTGTAAAAAGAACTATTTGCAATTGTGACTTGCACATGAAAGCATAGCATATATGCCATACTAGACTAAACAGAACTCTAGAGAAGCCTATCAGACCCAAATTCGTATCGAGTCTCAACGAGTTAGACAATCTGAGTCGAGAAATGCTGATACACCTGAGCAAACCCATTAATATCTTGAAGCCCAAAGATCAAGACAAGCTTTGTGAAGAGAAGCGTCTAGAAATCCAGCGGCTAAGACAAGCTGAGTCGAGAGAATGTGAAACTCCTGAAACGACTCAACAACGTCTTCAGGCCCAACACATAAGACAAGCTCAGGCCAGGGAATGTGAACCTCCTGAAATGACTGTAATATCCGTACCAGAAAACTTTTGTAATTTGGTTCCTTCATTGCAAGAGATGGTACAAAAAGTTTTTCCTAACATAATGTACATAAGAGGACAATTTCTTACGGTTACAGGTATCAACTTAGATTTTCTCATAGACAATTATATGTCGTCTGCTCCAGAGCTGGGAGCCAGCAGAATATTTCGTATATGCACCAGAAGGAAAAACCAGAAATGTTGTATATCCCAAAGCTCTAGAATAACTAAAATTCGTAACTTTTAGACATCATACACTCAAAATAATCCATGCATAGTTAGTTGTAATGATAATCAGACGCTGAGCACTTAGTCCCCAGTGAGCAAATTTCCCCAAAAAAAAGGAACTTATTCCTCGAAAAATTGGGAAATAACTTCACGAAGAACAAATTCCCCATATTTTTAAAAAAAGGTCCCCAAAAGAAATGAACAAATTCCCCATACTGCTCTCAATATCTGTCCGGCAATAAACGTATTGAAAATTTGTGTTCTTTTCAATAGCATTGTTCGGTGCACAGAAGCGGCGAGCGGAAGTGGCGCGCGGATGCGGATACGACGCGCACGCGGAACACAGCTCAGCTAAAATATCGGAATGATCTGAAAAATATATTTTGGCGATTAAAATAAGTTGACGACAACTGCGCGGCAGCACGGGTGTAGCTGACAAACGTGCGGATGCGGACGCGACTCGCTCGCGCAACACAGCTCAGTGAGAAGACTTATGATAAATTTTATCTACGTATGTATATGCAATAAATACTATACATATACTATAAGCAGTTGCTTAAAGCAACCTTGCGGCACAATTTTAAACGTCGCATTCATTTTCAATTTGGACGTCTCTGCTCAATGATGATCACTTATGGAATGAAGTAATTCAATTTTTAAAAGTTCTGATTCCTTTAATTTGCAAACGACCCGTTATATTTGAGGTTTACAAAATAAATAAACTTTAAAAAAAAAATTTAAAGTGGTTTCACAGCTTATATTTGAGCATTTTTGCAGTAGCGTCTTATAAAAAAACTTCTAAATTAAAAAATCAAAAAATTTTAAATTGAAATAAAAAATTAATTTACTCCCAAAAAAACGTAAACATTGGGGAATTTCTTCATCATGAACAAATTCCCCAATCTCATACATATTTTTGGGGAGAAAATTCATTTTTTTTTTGGAGAATTTGTTCAATGGGGACTAAGTACTTAGCGCCTGGTAAGCACAGTGAACCATTTTTCAGTCAAAGGCCTTTGGATCCCGGGCAAGACCGGGTAAAAACAGCTAGTCTGTTATATTTTTTTGTAAAAAAATTTTTAAAAGTGGGTGTTGGCCACTTTATGGAACCTTTGGCGGATGGAGGTTTCCACGCAAAATTAAAAAAAAAAAAAAAATACACAGATGCTACTACTTTAATGATTGCAACTGTAACATAAGTAAATATACGAGTAGTGTTAAAAACACATAGCATTTTCCTTGCTCGACCTTGGCCAGCAGTGAGTTGCTATTTAGATAATTTTTTACATTTTTGTTGAATGAGTGAACATTGAACAGATCATAACAATAACATTCTTGGGAAACATATGTTTTGGAAATATTTTAGATGTAGAAGATTCTGTAAAAAAAAAAATAATGAAAAACATGTGAACAAAATTAAGATGTTAATTGAAGTTGCACATAAATATTGGGGGCATAAACTTAAATCTAAAAATTTTAAAAATTTAATTGTTTAATGCTTTTATTTTTTAGATTTTCATAAACATTAATAATTGTATGTGAAATAATAAATATTAAAACAATTGAAACAACCACACAATGGAACAACCACTAATAGTGCAGGCGGAATATTCATTCAAGGGTGGCAACAATGATGAGTTGTGCTTCAAAAAAGGTGATCTAATCACAGTGACACAGCGTGAAGAGGGTGGTTGGTGGGAGGGTACACTAAACGAAAAGACTGGCTGGTTTCCCAGCAATTATGTAATGGAATATAAAGCTCCTCTGCCTGTCACAGATGCAATAAGGCCACCCGAAGAGATACAAGAATATAGATCGGTGGTTTTAAGAGACCTGCTAGATTCGGAAAGGGCCCATGTGGCCGAAATACAGGGTCTACTGGAAAACTTTTTAGAGCCGCTGCAACAAACACAATTGTAAGTAGTTCCTAATAAGAAAAAAAATCAATTATACTACATATTGAATTTCGGATATGAACAAATTTTAATCATAAAATTCTTTATAGACTCACTCCCGATGAGTATGCTCAGTTAATGTGCAATTTTGTTGAGATTGTTAAAACCCATGAAGAGCTTTTAACACATATGGAAGAGTGCAATGATCGTGTAGGTAAATTATTTCTAAATAAGGCACCATTTATGAAACAAGTACATCAAGCCTATTGTGCGGCACATCCCAAAGCTATTGTCATATTAGATAAATACAAGTAAGTGTTGTTAATATTCAGACTGGCATTTAAACAATTATATTGAATGATTTTTTGTTTCGTTTAGAGATGAGTTGGAAAAATATATGGAACGTCAAGGTGCAGCCACTCCCGGTCTTTTAGTTCTCACGACTGGCTTATCAAAACCATTTCGCCGTTTGGACAAATACTCAGCTATGCTGCAAGAGCTAGAGAGGCATATGGAAAGTAGTCATCCCGATCGTGGAGACACACAACGTAGTGTAGCTGTATACAAAGATATAGCGGTCTGTATTTTGTTATTTTAGGCATATATTTTAATTGTAAAATGTTATTTATGTCTTTAGGCCACTTGTTCGGCTACAAGAAGGCAAAAAGAATTAGAACTTCAAGTTCTAACTGGTCCTGTCAGGGGTTGGCAGGGGCAAGAGTTAAGTTCTTTGGGTGAAATTATTCACATGGGTAGTGTGGCTGTGGGTTCCGACCATCGTGATCGTTATTTTGTATTATTTCCCCAAACACTACTCATTTTAAGTGTCAGTCAAAGAATGAGTGCCTTTATATACGAGGTAAGTTTTCGTTTTCACTTTTAATAATATATTTTCACTTTTAAATAATATATTATTTTAACTTTCAGGGAAAATTACCACTTACTGGTATTATTGTGAATCGTTTGGAAGACAGTGATACGTATAAAAATGCCTTTGAAATTAATAGTCCACTAATCGATCGCATTGTGGCAGTTTGTCAAGGTCCAAATGATGCCAATAAGTGGGTGGATTTACTAACCACCTCGACCAATGTCAGTACGCCCATAAGCATAAAACGCCAGCATAGTAATTTAAGTAATGCCTCCATTAGCGGTGTCCATATAACAACACCTCCCAATCATGTAAGTTTCATAATTTCAGACAAATTTTATTCCAATTATTTATTACCACTCAATTCAAACATTATTTGTTAAAAAAAAAAAAAAAAACGACCAAAACTTTTATCATAATATTGTATAGTTAACTCATAACTTGGATGCTCGTGGTTATTGTACCCGATTCTCTTTATGTGCTTACTACAATACGCCCACAATAGCTACTTATCGTATAACATTACCACCCAGTAATTATCCACCAACTGCTCCCTATGCTAATTTAAGTGATCATTTTGCCAAATTGGTGAAGACGGGTCTGCTGAGGGGAGCACTCATCAAGCTGTTATTGTATCCCCAATCACGGCAAAGTATAGACATGCAAAGTATTCCTCTAAGGAAAAAGAGATGTCACAAGGCTTTAAAGAAACTTATCAGAAGGTTGTCAGATGAAGAGCACTCCGAGTCGTCGGAGAGATTAGAGCTTGAACGACAAGATGCTTTTGAGTTACCCACAGATTCTGAGGGCGATGATGATGACGATGACGGAGATCATGAGCATGATGATGATTTTGAGTATATTGGATGTGATAGTTCAGCTAAAAATGATTCATTTGTTTCTATGGGTACATTTATAGATCATGGTTCTGGAGCAGCATCACCTCGAAAAATTAGACATTGTTCGTCTATAAACTTGATTAATTTAGATTCTTCGTGTGATGAGAGCCCGTCGATGATACCGCCTCATGAAATGAAAACGGAGAGTTTAATTATAGGTTCTGAAGCGATGAGAGCTATAGCTAGAAAATCTACCCAAGAAAGTATAATAATTCATACGTCAGCGGCCCATTTGGAATTGGGTTCCCAAGCAGCAATGGAAGAAGAATTTTTGAAACCTTCTTCTTTGCAACAGCAAGTGTCGGAAACTTCAGATTTATCTTCCTGCTACTATGGTCGTGGTTTAGGAGCAGCTTATCTGGCTTGTGAGAATCTAGCTGACCTTGCAGATGATGCTAAAATCAAAAATACTAACACAGAACTAGCTCAATCACCGCCGGAACGGCATAGTATGCCCAATATGTTTGTGGGTAATCGTTTTAATCGTAGTTCAAATACAAAGGTATATGTTCCTTCTTGGAAAGATCGTCAGGATGTGCAAAATCAAAGTGCCGATGTTATGGAAAGCCAACAATTAAATGAAGATGACATACACTCCAGCTGTTTGGATTTGCCGGCTTCGTGTCGCCTAGCTCCGGATAAATTACAGGCTGAACTTTTATATAACTTTGATGAAACAGATGTTATAGCTCCACCTTCGATGTATAAATCTTTACAGGAAGAACATCAAAGAAATTCTTCTCAAACAGAACTTTGCATTGAACTTAAAAGAAATAGTAATGATTCCAAAGGAAGTAGAAATTCTGTTAAACGTTGTATTAGTTATCATTATGTTCCGTTAGCCAATGATATCGAACATACTAGACAAAATTCCAATCCAATAACAGACACAGAAAGAATTATACAGTCCCAGCGACGTTTTGGCGGTGATACGGTTGATAGTTCACCTAGTTCTAAATGTAAATGTTGTGAAAGTTCGCAATGTCCTAGTCCTAGATCAAGTGATTCTGGTATGGCCGGAAGTTGCACCATAACTTCACCAGATCCTCCTCAAAACGAAGAAACCTATGAAGCCTACTATGATGTAGATGGCTCGTTAAAATTGATCTCGAATACTTTACAAGCAAATGACTTATCCAATGATCTCACACGGTTTGATGTTTGTGGCACATTTCGTGAAAAATTTCTAGAGGCTGTTCAACAACATCAGCAACAGCAGCAGCAGCAGCAGCTGGCAGAAAGAGAACCATCTCCAAATTCTCAACCAGCAACCACAACTACAACCACTGCAGAATTCCAAATAAATCGTAAAAGTATTTTTATAAATTCTTCGGCCCCCAGCCATCAACAGCCAACTAACGAACCATTAGCCTCCAATCTTATGTTTACGTCCTCTACTAACCATAATCCCGAAGCAAATCAATCAGAAACCGGTATGTTTCGTTCTGGGATGTATGCCCATTGGTGGAAAAAGGAATCGCTACCCCAAGCAGTAATAAAAGGTATTGCTAAGGTCTACAATAAAAAACTACCGCCATCAGCACAATCCAGCCGAGAATCCCACTGTTCAATATGCTCTAGTTGTTATTGTTCTTTAGAAACAAGTGGATTTAGTGAGGGTCCCACCTATTGTTCCATATGTCGAGATTGTGATGCTTCTCTAAGTAATAGCTCACGTAATGAAATGGCCACGAATACGACTACCACTATAACAGCCGCAGAATGTCCTCTATGTTGTAATACCTTCTCAACAAGCCGCTTAAGTAATTCATCAGCCAGTGCTGTAAATAGTCCAACAACTTCTGTGGACTGTCCCATATGCAGTGGTGCTTATATTGCGCGACCCGATTCTTTGGGTTCTATCATGGAGGATGTCGTACCTAAGGCGTTGGCAGAAGGCAAGCATTCTAAGCTTTGTGTCATTGTATACATTGTTTTCCCTAAAAATAACAATGAGAAATAATGTATACAATCGATATGCGCGTTTGTGCACGTTCTTGTTTTGTAAATTCGTTTTTCTTCTAATTAAAATGACTACATTGTTTTTATTATCTTAATTTAAATAATTACAATTTTGTTTGCTTAATTTTTGAATCATAATTAGAAAAAAAAAACGTATCTGTGCCAGAATGTTTATTGAATGGGGTTTTGGAAACTTTTAAAATGATTTGAATTAAGAAAATTTAATATATCAGTGGTTTCAAAAATCTGAAATCCTAAAAAAAGTCATGTCTTCTAATGTAAATAGTAGCTTCAATCGTTGTTCTATAAAAACTGAATTTTTATATATAAACCTGACTTATATGACAATTCTGTATAACCCATTTGCAACGAAGGTCTTTCATGTTGATTTAATCTTAATAAAACAAATTTATAATTCAATAACCTGAAAAATCATCCACTGAATTTCAAATCATATTTTTTTGTTTGTTTCTAAGATCCATATACTTGTTTTTGCATAGAAGTTTGAGTATTGTTTTTTAATTTGAGAGTAATTTGATATCTAACTTTAGTTTTTGTCGTTTTTTTCTGGACTTTTGCTTTTCATTATCAGCCATAAAACATATTCCATTTCAATCATTTGCCTGATTTTAAGTTGAACACAGCCTATGGATAGGGGAAACTATTTGATTTTGTTATAGCATCATCATATTATTGAAACCGAAATAGCTATTCCTTTAAATAATGTGTTCATCAGCTTTTAATCATCGAATGTAAACGTTAAACAGAGAACGAATTTAAAAACATGTTCACAAACCAATATCACATATACTGCTTAACATGCTTGCGCTTTTAATAATTCGGTATGTCTGCACCAGGATCGGCACAATAAACCAAAAGGTTATGAGATAAGGAACTAATTTTTTCAGGAATGTTTTTCTTACACAATTCTAATATGAGTTTATTTCATTATATTAACTACTCACCCAAATTGAATGTTTATACTAATGAAGCACATATTCATACTGGTAGAGTTGTGAAATTTTCTTTTTTTTACCTTTCTTACAGATGTCCCCGCCAGCCAATCTCGGCATGTTAAGCCAACGCCTGAACAATCAACAGTCAGCGTCAACGACGAACTCGACGGTGGGGAGAGAAAACCCGTCAGCGGCAGCTGCAGCACCGGCACTTCCGTCACAACACAAACGGAGCCTGTCGTTCAATCATCATCTCAGCTACAATCAATACACACACACTCCGCATCAACAACCTCATCAAATGCATCATCAACAACAACCACCAAGTCTACCAAGTCATCCAGTGGCAGTTCAAAACCACAAATCAAATTTAGTCCAGACATCGAACAGTATTTCGAAGACAACGGTCCCAGCACTTCCAACAGCAAACATGGGCACAAACGCAAGGAGCGGAAGCACAAAAGGTAAAATACCGAATTTTAGAAGACTCAATTATTTGCTTCTCGGATTATCGTTTCCTCATTAAGATTACAAGTGTTTTCATGTGTCCTATTTAGATCAAAAAACCAGATCCGAATGACGAAGAAGAGGGATTGTCTCCTTTTTTAATTAATCCCTAAAGCAGAATCCACATAATTCACATTCCAATTTATTTTTTTATTAATGGTAACAATAGATTCTTTTTTCACAACTGCTCAAAATATCTTTTGATAATGTGTGTCTTTGATAATGTTTATGCAGAAACGTTTGGATAAAAATAAATACCATAATTGTGATTACAAATATTCTTTTTGGCAAAAAATTTTTTTGGAACTATGGAGATTCTAAAGGTATAATTAGTTCATAAGTAACGTAAGTTTAGGTGTCAGTTGTTCTTATACCCTCTACACCAGTATGCAGAGGGTATATATTCCGTTAATAAAAATTGATTACCAACACCTGTTGTCACCATACAGCCCCAAATCATAACTGAACCTCCAGCGCGTTTGACAGTGTTGGTAACACACTTTTCTTTAAAGGCTTCATTCTTAGCACGCCTTATTTTTTGGGGCCTTTACTTGTCTTACTGCAGCTCTAACTTAGGACCACTAAGCCGCTTTGGCCGTCCGGATCTTGTTAAATCTTCAACCTGCTAGTGTTTGACGTATTTATCAACTATTTTTTTTATCGTGCAGTGGCTCTTACTCACAATTTCGCCAATCCGACTTAATAATTCCCTTTTTTCGGTTAAATCTAAAATAATTTTCCGAGTGTCAGACGATGTTTGCTTTCCCATATTGGGATTACTTTGCTTTACATCTATTTAGTTATTATTAATTAGAACAAATGATATTAAAGTAAAACACGTGGTCAGGACAAATTTGTCACAAAAAGTTAGGGTTCTTCCCCGAAATATAAAAAACCGAAGTGTTTCCACTGTCTACTTTATTTTGATGCGTAAAATCTGATTTCATGTTTTATAGTAGGCAATTTCTAAATGGTAAACTCTGTGATATTACTTTTTATCGTAAGTCTACGTAATCTCCGTTAACTGAAATGCACTTTTTCCAGCGAACCTCTAACATACGTTAAGCTCTTCGAAATAGGGTTCCGTCTCTGATATGACTTTTTCATTTGTGGAAAATCTCTTTCCCTGGAGCTATCTTTTTAAGTTTATGAACAAATAATAATCGCTGGGACCAGATCTGGAGAATAAGGGGGTCGTGAAATTATACAATTCATAATGTAAAGACTTAAATTTTTCTGAATCCAAAGCAGATGAATGCGCCGGTGCATTTTAATGATGGTACAACATTTTTTCTTATTTAATCTGTCCAATAACTCAACATAGTAATTGGAAGTTATTTTTTTCCTTTCTTCAAGTAATCAATAAGTATTATACCACGTGCATCCCAAAAACACTTGTCATTACCTTTCCAGCCGATTTTTGAGGGTTTCTCCACAGACTGTATATTGTATATTTTGATGCCAGAAATCTCTCTCATTTTAATCCTTCGATCATCCAATACAACTTGATGCACTTTTCTTACGTTTTCTTCGGAAACTGTCTCATTTGGACTACCAGGACGATCTGTATCATTTGTGCTCGTATGACCACGTTTAAATTCGGAATACCACCTTTTAACCATTGACGGCGAAGATTCACCATTATGTTTGACAATCCATTCTTTGGCTTGGACAGTATATTTTCCCACCAAAAAAAACAATGTTTAATCAAAACTCGAAACTCTTTGCAATCCATTTTTTCTCAAACTTTAACAGCAGCATAATTTTTATAACGGTAAAGTTTTTTCTAATTAATGAAATGTCATGAAATTTTGAAACAATTTTTCAAACAGTTGGCCCTACTGAATAAACAAAAAAAAATTGGCACTTGTCACGCCATCTCTATATTAGCCCACGGAGTTTTCACTCCATGTAGTAAGACAATTTATAGATGATAAATTTTACTTTATTTTGACGCTCACAGTATATTCTGTCTGTTGAAACCACGCTCAATCACAAAATAATCCATTTACATGAATAATATTGTTTGTTATTATTTCAAGTAGGTTGGTATTGAATTTGGAGCCCAAACCCGAGAAATGACGTACGAAAATGTAAAGATACCCCGACAAAAATTCATATAAAAAACAAAAAATACTGAAAAATGTTTATACGTAGCAGAACATCTCCATATACACTACCTTCTAAAAGTATTTGCCACCCTTCCTCCTTAAACTTCAAATGTCCATATCTCCTTTATTTTCCAATGAATACTTCAAATTAAAAACATATATTCTTTATTATTTACTTTTACTATTTACATAAATATTTTTTGGAATTTAAACTGGTCCTAAATTTTAGATTTATCAATGTGACCATCTCCATTTCTTATAATTTCATGACATAGTCTTGGCATCCTTTAAATCTATTTTTTGAAAGTGTCTAGAGTGATGTGGCTCTATGTTTATTCCACAGGTTTTCCTTAAATGTAGGACAGGTAGTTCGAACTTTTCAGTCCAATTCATCCCACAGTAACTCTATAGCATTGAGGTCAGGTGACTGTGGTGCACATTCTATAACTGTAGGCTCCAGAAGCTTCCTGGGTCTCTAAATACAATAGTACAATCTATCAGGGTAGTTTTGTACTGGGGTTTGTCTAGTATTCCTTCGATTCTGCATAACTAGCCAACCTTCGAAACATCGGAGCAATCGCTGAAAGCGGCTGGCATAAACGACAGAATCGCCATGAAAAACCTCAACGTCGCCCACAAAATAAAAGAAAAAGATTAGAGAGGATGCAATATCCTTTGGTGCGATGAATCGAAGTTTTGATCTGATATACCTTTATTGACATCCAAGTTGAAACTGTTTCGTTAGCATCTGATTCTGTTGCTTTAGTTATTTGATGTAGTTGTTGTCATTGATAATCTATAGTCGGTGTCGTGTCTAACCATATTTAAACATAGCCCGTTATTGAATACTGGCAGCTGTTTCCACAGCGTTTATACTCTTAGACTTTCGTCATGGTTTGTACTAGATTCAATTAAAGTTTCTCAGGTCCTATATGATATGTATTTGTTCCTCCGACAATCAATGATTGGAAACGTATATAAGCTTAGAAACGGGCGAACAACTTCCGTATTCATAAGTTTGTATCTGTATTCACAATCGATAACCCCCTAAATCGACTTAAGAACGATTTGAGTTATGTATGCTTTTATATTCTACTAATAAAACTTTATGTTAATAAAAGCATAATGCTTGTGACCTTGATTTTCAATCTTAATCTTCCATGTCAATTTTGAGTCGAGTATGACCTGAAGATATTTCACTTCATTTGCAGAATTAGTGTAACTTCGTCCAATTTTGGTGGAGTAAGGATTGAAAGCTTGTGAATAGGACAAGTTCATTAAGTCCTAGACCCTTTGATCTAGCCGGTTCCATACTAGCGCTGATTGTATTGTATTGTATTGTATTGTATAAAGAGGTGTTCGAAGTACTGCGACCAAAGTGATCTATTGTACTGCCCTCTGCTAATAGGTCGTCCCTATAAACTCTTATCCAACCCTGAAGCCCTCAGGAATTCGAGGATGTTGGTTGGTTCTAGTAATTTTATGTCGCTACCTAGTATCTGGAAGGAACCCAGATGCTGTTTCCTTTTGTGCATTAGCGCTCCACAGTTCCCAAGTATGTGCTCTGGTGATTCGGCTTCCTCATCACAGAATCTGCACATAGGGTTTGCTACAATTCCCAACTTGCTCATATGTTCCCTGAGCCTGCAGTGACCAGTTAAAATCCCGGTTAGTATTCTCAGACCGTTCTTTGACAATCCAATGCACGACCCAAATCTCTTCTTGTTGTAGCCACCCAACAACATTTTGGATTGCCTTAAGCCCAAGTGGCTCGAGAAAAATTCCCTTCTAACACAATTTTCATATTCCCTGAGTACTCCTTCCCATACTGCTTTTCCTATTCCACAAAATGGTTCCGGCCCTATTAATTTTGCTCATTACCCTGAATCCTAATGTGTCCCGGGACCCAACAAAGGCTAACCTTGTTGTGTTTACCTAGCTCATTTAGTTTCTGTAGACAGTCCCATACTAGCTTAGAGTCTACTTCATAGGAGTTAAGTGCTCGAATAGCAGCTTGTACTTCCTATTCAAGTTGATTTGTGCACATCTATCGATGGCGTAAATCTCTGCTTGGAAAATGCTCGTGTGTATTGGCATTGGCTCGAAGTATTTGGTTCTAGGCCCGAAGACTCTCGCCCCTGTTCCACTTTCGGTTTTTGACCCATCTATGTACCATTTGATTGTATATTCTCTTAGAGAATATGCTGTACTTAAACCGCTCCATTCTCCCTTATAGCTAAGTTCCGTAGTAAAGTATTTCCTGAAATCATATTTCTTCTCAGCCCTGTCCATGGGGCAATCTAGGAGGGAGTAATCATTAACTTGGCTTATCCGGTTCCATTGCCCTTCATAAAGCCTGGTTGAAGGTTTCTCTCCCTTTATTCTGATTGACGTTGCCAAAGCTTTCCTCTGCACCACTATATGTAGTGGGCTTATTTCCAATAGTGCTTCAAGTGATGCCGTTGGGCACGTCCTCATTGCACCCGTTATCCCAATGCACACTAATCTTTGAATCTTCATCGAGTACATCCAGTGTAAAATGCTGGGTTTACATCCCCAGTTTTTACCCGCTACCCTTCTGCAAATCATTGTAGCTCGCTTGGCTTTTTCAGTGATTTGGTCGACATGTGCCTTCCATGTTAACTTGTTGTCCAGTACTATCCCCAGATACTTCACTTCTGCTTTTGGTTCAATGATTTCTCCCAAAATTTGAATTGCCCTCCATCTCGGAAGTTTCCTTTTCCTGGTAAATGGTACAATAGTGGTCTTCGATGGATTGATGTGCAATCCTGTTGCCCTGCACCATTGACATATAATCCTCAACCCTCTTTGTACAATGTCACATAGGGTTTCCTCGAACTTGCCTTTTGCTATTAAGACTATGTCGTCCGCGTAGCCCTAGCATTCTATTCCTGCTTCCGACAGTTTCATTAGTAATTCGTCTTCTGGATAAATTTTCCAATTATCAGGATTAAATCGTTATCTGCATATGATATTATTCTAATACCCATAAGAGTGACAACGAATGGAGTGCCCCTAGTTACAATTTTCCTAATCACGGATTCTCCGAGCTTCGAGTTAATTATCCTGGAGTCTAACATATAGTTAATAAACTGGGATACCTGCGGGTCCATTCCAATATTTACTAGATGGCTTAATTCGTAACATTGAAAGCCCCTTCGATGTCTAGGAACGCTACCATACTATATGCCTGGTCCTCTAAAGAGGTTTATATATTTTCGACATCCTGATAGAAGTCTGTTATGTTGCGTTGTGCTCTACTAAGACATCGTTTAGATTCCTTCGATGTAGACTTCAATGAGTCGCTCCAAGGTTTAAAAAGAAAAAGAAAAATAAATAAATAAATAAAAAAAAACAACGAACTGGTTATGCACTTAAGTCGCCCGGTATTAAAGGTTTGTTTAATAGGTATATAACAGTTCACAAACGAAGAACGGTTGGGAATTGTTAAAAATTAATACCGAAATTTTGAGCCGGCAGCTCCCACCAAACAGGCCCTGCGAGCTATTCTGAAGAGATTCGTGAACACATATTCACTATTGAATGCTCCTGTGCCTTTGATACACCTCACCGGTTGATGTATCGGAAATATCGCAGCCATAAGTTCTTCAATTAAAAATAGCAAAGTCAGTCGATTCTACGCCGTTCACAGGAATTTGGAATCTTCAAGTACTGAAGCCTCTAGATCATTTGAAGCACGGAAACTTCTCCGATTGAACTCTGCAAAAGTTTGAAGAAAATTCTGAATTTACTCGAAAAATCATATTCAACGATTAATCTCAGTTTTGGTTTAATGGTTTTGTCTACAAATAAATTGTGCATTATTGGACACCAACGAACCCACATGTGGCCCAATAGACTCCATTGAATCCACAAAAATTGACATTGTTGTGTGGATTTCTTGCCGTGGGTGTGATTGGACCGTATTTTTCGTCGATGAGAATGATGGCCAACTTACGGTAAAAGGATTTCGCTATAATGCCATGTTGAATGACTAATTTTAACTAGAATTTGATGGACTTGACATCAGTGATATGTGATTCCAATAAGATGGAGTCACATGCCACCATCGATATTCCGTAATCTCGAGAAATGGTTCCAAACAATCGATAGCTGGAAATGTTCTCGCGGTAGTCATATTAATGACTTCAAATTTTTAATATCTCAATTATTCTGTGTTATCTAAATACAAAATTCTTATGTCCTTATTGAAAAACCTTTCGTTTTTTCGAGTTCATAAACCACCTCTGTGAGCTACGTATGCTTTCGACATAGATTTATATTAAAAATTATAATGTCACCTTTATTATTTAAAATTTTATTAAATTGACTAACATGTTGATATCTCTTTTTTATTTTCTAGCTAATTGGAGTATAACCAACATGCGTCCAGCACCACCATTGCGTCCAAATCTTTTGAGTTCGAACACTACCAGTGGCAGTAGCAGTAGTGGTGGCGGTAGTGGTGGTGGAGTTGCCAGTTTGAATACCTTATCCAGTTATTGTAGTGGTCGTAAAAATCAACCCACTTTTGAAGAGGATGCCCTCGTATTGCGTGTTTTTGAAGCCTACTGTGCAGCATATCAGAATACAACACGTAATACCATACATTCGGGTAAGTTTCTATATTAATTTCATTCCATTACACATTACTCGTATTTGCTCTTTTAATTAACCTCATAACCATATAAAATGCATAATAGTGGTTATATTTGAAACTAAAACAGCTTGATGCCATGCTTTGTTCGATTTTAATTTAATTTTATTATTCATATATGTATTTTTTCGAGTGTAGTAAATATCTCTTTAAACAGAGCCCCCATAAGAGTAAAGAATTTCATAACATTTTGGGAGCTTCTGGCGTTTTTTGAGTAAAATATAGAAACAACAACATGATCATTTGCTTTTCAGATTTTTTTTTTTAATAAAAAATGAACACCTCATAACTTGCTGCATTCACTTCTCACACACACATTTTTTATATATATATTATATTTTTTTGTTATACAATCCAACCTAGAGTTTGGTTTTATTTTGATTTTTATACCATTTTTTTAATATATATTTTGCGAAATTTTATGTTTATTCCTAAATTAATATTTTTTAACTGTAACGGAAAATTAATTGCTACTTACACAATTTAAGGTTTAGGTTTTTTTAGTCTAAGAGGTACAATTTATTTATTTTTTTGTTTTTTTTTTTTAATTAATACAAATCTGTAAATATTTTTAAGCTCACTTATTTATAAAAGTTATGCGACAACAGAATCACTTAGTTATGGATTTTAGTTTTAACAATTATTAATGTTTTTTATTAAATTAATTTGTAACCATTTTTGTTAAACATTGTATTTTGTATAATTTTGTTTGATTTTTTATTTAGACGCGCACAATTCAATATTCACCTGTATTTTTTTGTAGTGGTACAAAATGGGGGAACATTTTATCAAAAATATCATAGATGTTTACTTGATTTTATAAACGATAATGGAAATTTCGCCACAATTCTTTACAAGAATAATGTTTTCGATACCCAGGCTAAAGGTAAAAAGTTTAACCTTGCCAAATTATTTAATATTCAGGTTTGGAGAGTGATATGCTGCTTGAGCTATCAAAATTAAGGAAACTCAAAGTTCAATTTTAGTTTTATAGAAGATATAAGTCTGATAGTCTCAATTGTAGTTTCAACCTTGAAAAGGTGTTAGGACTTATGATATCAACCACTTCGATGCTTAAATCATGAATTTATAAATGCAACAATGCCCTTTTTTTCAGCAGTCTTTTTTCCGATATCAAACTCTGCTAGCATCCTTTTTTAAATGTAGACTTCTTAAAATGTCAAAAATCTGTGAATCTAAGGTAGTTACCAATTTTTAACAGATATAAATAACATCGTTTGAAACTTAAAAATTTTAGTTTTGAAATCTCAGTTTTACGATTGTCAAATAAATCAACCCCACACGCCATACAATGTTAAGTTCAACCTAGCTTCTCTCAAGATTTCGAAAAAGTAGTATTTTTAAGTTTAATAAACACGAATTTTAACATAAGGTTAATAAAAAAAAAAAAAACAAAACAAAAGGGTTTTATTGCAGTAAATGCTAAAAAAAATTTTAAAGAGGATAATATATTAGGTCTACCAAATGGAAAATTTATTGTAAAGAATTTTTTAAAATTTTGAATTCAAAAATGATTTAAAGGATTTTTTTCAACATAGACTTTCTATGTAACAAACGTAACGGAATTATTAAAATCTTACAGTTTAATTAAGACTTTTTATTATTAAAACATTAAGAAACATAAGAGGTGGCCCAAAAACACTCTGGAGGTTGTTTTTGCTATATCTTTAAAAATAAAGTACATAATTTCATAATCTTTATTACGAGCTCCGACCACTATTAATTCGTACGGCAAGCTTTTTACCCGTATGCAATGTTTAACAGATGATATTTTCAAAACTAAAGTAGACAACACATGCAAACGTATTTATCCTGAAAGAGCATTTTATTCTATTAATTTTAGAAAAACAAATTTTTGCTGTACTTCAACAACAACAACAACAACATTTATTTCTTTGAATGCTTTGCTTAACTGATAAGAAAAATTTGACCAGTATTAATTCGTACGGTGCGTTAAATATTTAATATTTTATTAAACAGGTAATTTTTTTTAAATATTAATATTGGGTAACACCGCTTTTTGCCTCTTCAACACATTTACAACGCTTTGGCATAGATTTTAATAAATTCTGACATTGTTCTGTTGAAATAGAATGCCACATCTCTTGCAATTTTGTTTTTAAATCAGAAAGGGTTCTTTGAGGCTAATTTTTTAGGTTTCTTTTCATTATTCCTCATATATTCTCGGTTGGGCTTAGCTCCGGACTATTTGATGGCCAATCTAAGACCCCAATTTCCTTATACTGCTGCCATGATTTGGTTCGTTTGGCAGTATGAGATGATGCTCCATCCTGTTGAAACGTGTATTCACCACAGTCAGCCAGTTTGATAATGATGGCAGCAAACTTTCTTCTAGTATGTTAATGTATTTTTCGACGTTGATCATCCCATCAATAAAGTGCAGTTGCTCTACCCCTTTGGCAGACATACAACCCCATACCATTATGCTTGCTGGGAACTTAACTGTCCTTTTAACGCAGTCTTTATGGTACGCTTCAATTTTGTTACGGATAGCTCTCCTTCTCGCATCACCGACACTCACATCAAATTTAGATTCATCGTTAAATATAATGGAGTTCCATTGCCTTTGAGTCCAAGACATCCGTTCCCGACACCATTGTAGTAAACGCTTCTTCTTTTGGCGAAGCGTAAGCAATGGTTTTTCCTTGGCCTAAGAGTAATTTAATATATGGAGTATGTAACAGAGATAGTCCCTATACATACCACTCCGATTTTATCAGACCATTCTAATGCTAAATTTCTCAAACTTTGGCGACAATCAGACTTCACAATCGTGGCCTCTTTTATCACGAGCTGTTATTGCCGATGTTCGGCCTCTATTTGCGATATTATTTTCAGTATTGCCATTTTTATTAAAATTTAATACTATTCCTTGAACGGACGACTTAGCCAGATTTAATTGCTTGGCTATTTCACCAAAAGTGTTCCCAGATTTATAATAATCTAGAACTAAACTTCTTATTTCTTTGCAAATCCGCTTACCACGTGCCATAGTTGGTAAACTTTGAATAATTTGAAGCAATAACACAATCCTGACATTCTGCATTGCATAACTGTTTCTACTTTTGCTTTTGTTTTGATCTTTCAATTCTAAGCTAAGCTAATGCACCGTACGAATTAATACTGGTCAAATTTTTCTTATCAGTTAAGCAAAGCATTAAAAGAAATTGTTGTTGTTGTTGTTGAAGTACAATAAAAATTTGTTTTTCTAAAATTAAGATAATAAAATGATCTTTTAGAAAAAATAGGTTTGCATGTGTTGTCTACTTTAGTATTGGAAATATTATCTGTTAAACATTGCATACGGGTAAAAAAGCTTGCCGTACGAATTAATAGTGGTCGGGGCTCGTAATTTTTATTTGGACCATTACGTTTTTTTCCATTACTTTTTGAGGATTAAGTTCAAGTAGGCGCCGCCATAATTAATGACCATTTGGGCTTTTTTTGACGCATTATGAATCATTCTGGCAAGAACTTCGGGTGTACTCTTGTCGGATATTCTCTTTTGGAGTTTTCAGAGTCTGTGGCTTGTTCACATAGTCCCATGACTTCAAAAAACGTCAAAGAAAGAAGTCTGTAGCGGTGAAATCGTGCGATCTTGTCTGAAACGCGATTTGCGGAGAATTCTTCGAAAACAATTCTTCGAAAACAATTCTTCGAAAAAACAATTCTTGGAATAACAATTCTTCGAATAACAATTCTTCGATTAATAATAACCACAGAGGTTTTCAACTATAGCGGGAAATAATTGTTTTCGAAGAATTGTTATTTGAAGAACTGCTATTCGAAGAATTGTTTTTTCGAAGAATTGTTTTCGAAGAATTTTCTGCCGACCCTGAAACACATCCTACAAAGTTTCCATTGTCATGCGAGTTGTGTGTGCAATTGCAAAAGTTGTTAAATTATTTGCAATTTATTAGGTAACACCTTCTAGTCCTTTCCAAAACACAACTACAGAAACGAACATGTAACTGCAAGTTGCGTGGAACGTCGACCGGTCTACTTTGAAGCCTCATCCGTGACATATTCAGCCACAGCGGTGATATTATTGTCGTAACGAGCAATACAAAGCTTGCTGGCGCCTCTTCTGTTACGTGTTGTTCCAGTATCTTCGAGGCGAGTGGCTAAACTCTTTAGGGCCTAACCAGTTGACGTTGGACTTGCGAAATTCACTAGTGCCTAAATCACTGACAAATTATTGCGTAAAAAATTGTCATGAGTATTCTAGGTTCTTAAGGAGTTTAGCATTCCATGTTTTTTATTTTTTGGGTTTTTCTTAAAACTAATAATGACGGTGTCTAAAACATTCAAATTGCCAGGCTATACAACTTATTTTATATGATAAAATAGAAATGGCGTCAAATGCCGCTACAAGGCGGCTTCAGTACAATAAAGAATCGCTGCCAGTAATTTTCCACAACACTCGTGTACTAACAACATGACAATTGCCTTCGCACTGGAAGGTTGAAAGTTGTTATACTGGCCAGCACGACCACAGCCAAATATGACTAGCTCAATCTTGAACTGGGTTTTACTTAACTCGCATGATGTGAATGACTTGAGTTTCGGAAAAGAACGATTCCACGAGTTGCCGACATGTATTATATATCTGCTTACTTAATAAATATCAAAGCAAAACAGACAGTTGTCGCTTTTTACAAAAGTCGTAGCATCTTCAGATAGGGTGAGACATTTTGGGTCACCTTCTACTTTAAAATTCGAATAGATTCCAATGGCATATGCTTCCAATTTATGTCGATTGTAAATGTTTACTTCTGTATACTCAGCTTTAAACAATTTGTTTTCAATTATGACAATATCCTATTGCAATGGCAAGTCTCTTACTCCTTTTCATAAGCCTTCCAAATAACTGGTTGATGGTAACGAATTTATTAAATCTTTAGATTTAAATAAAATATACGACATACATTTGTAAACTCTCAAAGTCGGAGACTCGAACTTTAGTTTCTATAAGTACTTGCAAACATAGTCATTTAACGTGGGTTTCGAAAGTTCAGAACGGCTGAACGATGCAAATTTCGATAACCTCAGATTTAAACCATTTTTTAAACATGGCAAAGTCTTGATTAACTTGTTTGAGAGTACTAAGTTTTTTTATACTCCCAATGTGTTAACAGTGTTAATTGAATTCAATTCCTGAATTTTTTAACATTCTCACCCTTACGTGAGACTCACAAACAAAAGTAACTTCTGTATAATAAAGTTTATACTGGTCATTCGGGATTGACTTATTCGAATTTATTTTTACCACAATTAACATGAGTTGACCCATGACCGTGGTCAGATCAATAATTTCGTGACTTTTTAAACTTCCTTCGTAGTTAATTAAAAACCAACACTATGCCCGGTAATAGGCTGCTGTCACATTATGAACGAGCTACATTATGTTTAAGATTTCCATACTAGATTGCCAATATACCGAAATCATGCATATCTGGTAATTAGTGAGCTTAAAATTTTATTCTACGAGAGTTACTAGTCATGTTTTGAGAAAAAAAATAATAAAAAAAAAATAGAAAAAGGCAACTCTTTGAATAAATTTTCAAATCACTTTTTCTATTCCGAATGAGGTATCAACACGTGTGTTTTAAACATATTAATCACTTTTTCAGGCATCGAGAAAAGTCCATCTCGCAATTGAATTTTGATGTAGGGGAATAAAAAGAAGTCATTGGGCGCCACATTAGGTATATACGACACATGACCCCTCAATTTAAAGTTTTGAAAGCTTAAAAAGTCAAATTTTTGAGACGGCCTGTCAAAATTCGCATTATCGTGAAGGAAATGGTCCTTTTATGATGGTTGCTTTTATTATTTTTCCAAAGACGTGGGACGTGATGGTACGACGGCGACATGTCCCTTTTTCTAAGAAATAGGGCACCATTTGCTTCGAAGTGCTATGTGCTCGAACCACTTTTGTTGGATTCGGCTCGTCTTGACAGATCCATACAGTCGACTGCTGTATTGTTTTGGGCTCATGTTTGTAACTATCGGAAATATTTGACATAAACCCATCTTTTATTATACCGATTGACTCAGAATCACTTTCTGGGTCGATTTAGCGATGTCCGTCCGTCCGTCTGTCCATCTGTCTGTCTATGTGTCCACGTAAACTTTGTAATCAAACTACAGTTCACATATATGAATACACTTTGATGAAATATTGTATATCAGCTATTGTCGACTCTAGGACGATCGCATTTGAAATTGGTGAAAATAGCTGCATGTTCCGACCTAGCCCCCTATCAGACCGACTAAAATTGTCATAAGATCCAGATTATCATATGTATGACGATAAAATTTTTTGTATGTGTATGCATAACACACACTAATCAGTAGTCCAAAAATAAATCCTGCTTGAAAATTTTTAGTGAAAATCCCCATATAATGCTGATTCCCGATCTTCATTTAATTTTATAAAAAAAAATCGTTCATAGATTTTTTTTCAAATTTAGTTTTGAGAAAAAGGGAGTCACTTTGCTAAATATAGTCATAATCCGTTAATTTTTTGACCGAGTCCCCATTTACAAATATCACCAGATATTAACTTTTTCATATCTGCACTAGAGATCAACAATGAATCGTTTTTCGCTATTCATTGTCACTCATGAAATTTTAAGTAAAGGGTCCGCCAAATAACTTTTTTTTTTTGAAAATGCTATAAAAAAAAACTACTGAATATTATCTCAAATTTCTTTTTTTATTTGAAAGTACAATCCTTCCGGTTAATAATGGACAATAATTTCATTCAAATAGCTGCCTCGGCTGGCCATGCAGTAGCCTACACGATCGGTTTAATTTCTAAGCACATTATCGATTGTGTGCAGCTGTATTTCACCAATGGCTTCACAAATATTGTCCTTTAAAGCGTCAATTGTCTCTGGCTTATTGGCGTAACACTTATCTTTGAGGGCACCCCACAAGTAATAGTCCAACGGTGTCAAATCGCCGCTCCGAGGTGGCCAAACGACATCAGCTCTGCGGCTGATAATGCGATCATCAAAAACAGGGCGCAAAACATCGAGTGTAGCTTCGGCTGTGTGGCACGTAGCGCCGTCCTGTTGAAACCAAATGTTGCCAATATCCTCCTCTTCAATTTTTGTGAACAAAAATTCGTTCAACATGGCCCGATAACGTTCGCCATTGACTGTAACGGCCACTCCTTGCTCATTTTCGAAGAAAAATGGCCCAATTATGCCTCTGGACCAAAATCCGCACCAAACAGTGACTCGTTTTGGGTGTATCGGCTTTTCAATGTGCCCCAAATGCGACAATTTTGCTTGTTTACATACCCGCCAAGATCAAAATGAGCTTCATCTGAAAAGATGATTTTTTTTTGGCAAAATCGGCATCTTCTGTAAGTCGATCGCAGGCCCACTTAGCGAAGCGAAAACGCATTGGATGGTCAGTTGGCTTCAACTCCTGTATCAATTGGACTTTGTATGGCGTCATACCAAGGTCTATATGCAAAATTCGTCTCAATGATGCCTCCGAAATGTTCAATTCTTGAGAACGACGGTGAATTGATGTTGATGGCGCTTCACGCACACTTTCTGCCACAGCAGCAATATTCTCGGGTGTACGCACTGTTTTTGGCTTTTCACGCTTTGGTTTATCGATGAGGATGCCAGTTTCTTTCACTTTTTTCACAAGATAACGAACATACGGAGCTGACGGTGCTTCTCTTCTTCCAAAATCCGTACGCAATTTTCGCACACATTCTGCAACATTACCATGATTTTCAAAGTAATGTCGCAATATTTCCCAGCGTTGTTCAAGCATATCCACAACCATATTCGTTCAGCGGAAGGATAAAACTAATTATCTGTCAAATCAGACATGAGCTAAGTGTTACCATTCACGAAATAAGCACTAGTTGAAAAAAAAAAAAAACTTTAGATGGCGGACGCTTTATAAGTGAGTAGAGATCATTGAAATTCAACTACTCTGATGTAATCATATCCACAATAATGTTGATTTATAAATATTTGTTGCATTAAATATGAATCCGACGTATGATGTCAAATACTCACCCTACCCCAAATCTGTTTGCCTCATAAACCACATCAGTTTGATTTATAATTTTAGAAAAATACTTATAATACTTACAATGGATTCAACTATTTATACATGTATATATGAATATTTACCATGCTAACGCAACAAGGCAACTGCACAACCTCATAATGAGTATTTTAATGTTCGTATTCGAATCATACTTCTTTTGCATCATCTATACACATTGAGTGTAGGAGAGTCTAAATCAACAACTTCATAAATGTTGTTAAAGGCCAGTTTACACTATCACACATTGTAATACGACCTGTCAAATAGTGGAGTATTATGAAAAAGTCGTACCATATAAAAAGCTTACGTTTTGAAATTGACAGTCTGTAGGATTTTATTTTCGAGGTTCGATGGTTTTAGAAACATTTCTAAAAACTTGACATTTTCATCGGACCAGAGTTGCTTTTTTGGAATATTTAAAAAAAAAAATGTTAACAAAAACAAGTAAGAAAATTATAGTCGGTCTAGACCGACTATATGATACCCTATACCATGCGTTTAGAGACCCTATCTCATAGGCCCAACTAACTGGACATAGAAAATAAGCATAAGACAAATTTGAGTGGTATTTTTATTAATTTTTTTTGGCTGCAGATATGAAAAAGTTCATATCGGATGCTATATCTATATGGGGACTAGGCCCAAAAATGGACCGATCCTGACTATGTTTGGTAAAGTCTCTTGTATTTTCCAAGAATGTGTACAAACAAAATTTGAGAAGAATCAGTGCAATATTTTTGTTTTTTTTGATAGATTTAAGTGAAGATCGGGAAGCAGCTCTATATGGGGCATATGACTAAGAGTTGTCCCACAGGGATCATTTTTGGACTACTCATTAGCGGATGTAATAAACGCATACAAACCCAATTTGAGTAATGTCTATATGACAATTTGGATCTTATGGAAATTTATGTCGATTTCATAGGGGTCATTTGTATGGGGGCTATGTCTGAACATGGACCGATTCTCACCGATTTCAATAGCGTTCATCCTGTGGCCGATAGAAGCTTATATACCAAATTTCATATTCATATTTGCGGCCTGCAGTTTGATTACAAGGTTTACATGGACACACAGACGGACGGACGGACATCGTTAAATCGAATCAGTTAGTGATTCTGATTCGATCGGTATAATAAAAGATGGGTCTAGGTCAAATATTTTTGTTAGTTACAAACAGCAGCACAAAGTCATTATACCCAAACCACATAGTGGTATAGTGTATAACAAAGAAAGTGGAAATAAAATATAAATTTCAAAATAAATTTGCTTGTTATTTCTAAACAGCTGCTTTCATAGGACTTGAGTGTGATGATGTAAATGGCCTAAGTGTGCAGAAATAATGTCGTTACGACTTTATGACAGTCCGATGAATTTTATCGGATTTTTATTTCGAAAAATAATACGACTGAGTGGTATCGTGTAAATGGGCCTTAAGTATGTGGTTGATGATTACCCCAAACTTTTGAGTGGATATGATGTTCGACAACATTTCAATAAGTATGAAAGCGTATAAGTACAAGAAATTATGAATCTTATATCAATTCTACTGACTTTATTAGTATTCATTGCAGATCTCTGCTCCTCATGCCACAAATTAACAACAATACCACTAAAATTTGGTTTATGTCCATTTTCTAAATCCAGTTAATACCTCAGCAAAGTTGGTATCGTCTAGTCGGTTTAGACCGACTATAATTTTCTTACGTGTGTTTTCAATATTTATTTGGATCAATCGACACGAGCCTGGGGTATCTAACGCGAATAAATATTGATTCAATCTTATATGAATCTTCTAATATCAGTTTTCGTACAGCATCGATGTTTCCTGGCACAATAAGCGATTTTGGGCGAAAATCGTCCTGTAATAAACGTACGATTTCGTTTAATTTCTTCTCCGATCTAAATTTTGTAAGTATCTGTAAACATGCAAGTAAGACTCGATTGACATAACGTTCTGAGTACGTGTACTATTAAAAACGTCAAACTTTACGATGCTGATACCAGATTTGACATATTTACAGCGGTGTTGCCATATCTCAAAACATAATAAGTAACCATCGTAAGTTTCTGTTCGAAATTGATTTGATTCCGTAGTTATTATTCCGAAACAATTATTATAAAATCTTTTTAATTACAAAATGATGTTCTGAATATGTGTGAAGTTTAAAGTGGAAATTCATTCCGAAAAAATTAACGTTTTACATTTTGTGCGGAACCAAAATTTGGATTCAATTCCATTTTCGAACAGAACTGAAATGTATGATATGCCCATTTAGTGCAGTTAAGTATATTTTTTTGTTTAACATCATTTTGCCGTAAATTAATTTCGATCTGCAGTTGTGGAAAAATAATAGACCAAAAACCAGATAGAAATTATACTATCTTGAGAAGTTTCATACAGAAGTTCATACAAAGTGTTAAAATGGTTGAATGGCAGCAATGGAGCTACAAAATAAGTTCTTAAGTTTCAAAATTTCCATAGAGCATCGTTTTGAAGAATCATCATCATAGGTAATAATAATCAAACCACTTTTATGTTGATATCATTAAGTAGTAACATTCACTTCTTGTAAGGAAAACCTGCGTGGAACTCCCGTTTAAAGATAAAAAAACAATAAATCCTAGTTATTGCTATTTTGTCCATATGCTTTTTTTTTTAAATTATATTGATATTATCTGTTTCCACACCATCCCCCATTTGAATTTGTGTTGTCTCGTTACCGTTAATTGTTTTAAGTTTTTGTTCTTCGTATTCATTAAGTTTTCTATTTTCTATCATTGTTTTTCTTTATCTTTCTCTTTTTCGTCCCCTCAAAACAAACGAAAAAAAAAACAATTTTTTTTTCTAATAATATTTATAGCCTTGCAACCATGGACACCTTGTTTGCCTATACGTGGTGGAAAACTAAAGACCAGCAAACATTTTTCAACATCAAATCCACATCTGCCCTTCGTGTGCAATGCGGGAGTACAATTACCGGGTGCCACCAATAATGTCTATAACAAACAAAGCTCAACAAGTAGTCTTAACTCTTCGTACATATGGCGTGAGGCGAGTCCTAATAACTTTAATTTGTACTCATCATCCATATCATCTTTAAATAATACCGGTTATCGGTATTCATTAACTGGAAATAATGCCGCTGGCACAGCAGCTGCAGGCAGTGGTATTGCTACATCTTCGAGTGGATTGGGTTATCGGGCATTATCAGAAGAGAGAGCCACCAGGAAGTCATTAAATCGTTTGAAAAGTGGTTTTGGTTCGGGATATGATAATATTTTTATGACTCCTTTGTTGCCACGTAAAAATAAAGGTTCTCCAAAAATTGTGAAAAATGTCTATCAAAATCAGCAACGGCCACCAGCTCTAGTGCGTAATATATCGGAGGACCGCCAATCGAATAGTAGTGTGAATAAACAACAGTTACCCAATCATCCGGGTTTATACGATAGACGTTTAAATCGTTCTTTCGAAACTGGCACTTCTCATCGTTATGCTGGTTATGGCGGTGGCTATATGATGGGTTATGGCCTGAAATCCACTTCACTGAGAAGAAGTACACCTCAACTACCGGCCGATGGTTTAGATAGTGATGATCCCGATTGTCATCCAATGCAAAAAGGATGCACAGAAGCTTTGCTAGGAAATGGTCACAGTGCAGTAGCTGCCGGCACAGGGGCTAATCGTACCGGAAACGGTGGTGGTGACGTTGATTCCCAAGGACAATCTGACAATTGGTGTTGTGGTAATTTTGTAATGAAACAATGGCGTAAAATCAATAATTACTGATTAACGCCCAATGAATCCATAAGAATCATGAAAATTGAATGATTTTCATCATGCATCAAACCAAACCAATCAATCATTTTCAAAACAATCTTCATAAATATATTTAAACAAGAAACGAAAAAAGCTGTTCCAAACGCTGATATCAAATAATTAATACAATTTTGTTGTTGTTGGTTTAAAACCTTATAAACTACTTAATATCTTGCATCTACATATGTATCAAAGCATATATTTACTAATATATTCTATCTAAATACTATAAATGTTGAATGAAGCAAACTATTTTATTGAAATTTTACAAAAAAAAAAAAAGGAAGTAAACAAATCTTAAAGACTTACAGAGGAGTTTCCTTTTAAAACCACCTCCTTAATCAAGACTTAAAATTTTGGTTTTTATTTTAATAATATTAACTATTCTTAAATGAGTGAAGAGAAAATTTTATTTTCCAATGGAAAAAACCGTCCGTTTTTTATATCAATCTTACTCAAATAAAATAGTTTCTGGCTTCATTTTCATTAACTATATTTCACTATTTGCCATATTCATGATATTTTTTTAACATTTAGAATTAATTTATTTTTCTTAAAGAAAACGTTAACAATGTAATTAACTTAGGTTTCTAAGTTGTACTTACAAGTATATTTTATATATAAAAAATAATAATATTTTATTATTACAATATACGATTAGAACTATTTTAGCATTAAAAGTTAAGCCTACAAATAATCACATATAAAACTTAATGTTTACAGTTTTCTTTTAAAGAATCGGATAGAATTTTACACAATTGCCATATTTTGTTAAGGATAGCCATAGGTTTTAAAATACTTTTTTCCAGTTTCACATAATTTTTTTTTAAAATAAGAATTGCTTAAACACTTTTTTATTTCAATTTATACATATTTTCTGCAATTTGACATGTAAACCCATTTCTGGCCACTTAGAATTTTTAAACTCTATTTAAGCCATATTTTTAAAGACTCTAAAATTTTATGATTTTCAGAGCGCTCCTAAGTCGCAAATGGGTTATTAATTCATTTGTTTTATTAAATAAATGCTCTGAAAATACTCTTTTCTTTTATTTACATACTTTACCAACCTAGTGGGCACTATTCAAAAATCACTAGATGAGAAGGAAATAGCCGTTTGTGCCTTCCTAGATATAGAAGGAGCCTTTGATAATACTTCACATGATGTAATAGAAGGGGCATTAAACCGAAGAGGAAGAAGTTCTCAACACAAGATCAGCAGAAACATTAGCAGAAGGGGAAACCGTAGCCGTCAACACAACCAGAGGATTTCCACAGGTAGGGGTTCCTTCGCCTCTAATGTGGAGTCTGGTTGTTGACGAACTATTAATGGAACTGTCGGAAGCAGGTATAGAATGTCAAGGCTACGCGGCCGATATAGTCATAATAGCAAGAGGCAAATTCGAGGAAACCCTTTGCGACATTGTCCAAAGAGGGCTGAGAATTATCAATCAATGGTGTAGGGCAACAGGACTGAACATCAATCCGACAAAGACCACTATTGTACCATTTACCAAGAGAAGAAAACTTCCAAGATGGAAGGCAATTCAAATTCTAGGAGAAGTCATCGAACCAAAGACAGAGGTGAAATATCTGGGCATAATACTAGACAGCAAGCTGACATGGAATGCACACGTCAACCATATTACAGAGAAAGCCAAGCGTACAACAATGATATGTAGAAGGGTAGCGGGTAGAACCTGGGGATGTAAACCCAGCATCCTATACTGGATGTACTCCATGATGGTCCGTCCAATCGTGACCTATGGAGCTATTGCGTGGCCAAAAGGACAGAGCTAAAATCAACTCAAATGGAGTTAAGTAGAATACAAAGACTAGCGTGTATTGGGATAACGGGTGCAATTAGGACGTGCCCAACGGCATTACTTGAAGTACTCTTGGATCAAAGCCCACTACATATAGTGGTGCAAAAGAAAGCCCTGGCAACGGCAATCAGGATAAAGGGGGATAAACCAATAACCAGGCTTTATGAAGGGCAATATAACCGAATAAGTCAGGTTAAAGATTACGCCCTCCTAGATTGTCCAATGGACAGGACGGAGAAGAAATACGATTTCAAGAAAAACTTTGTTGCAAAACTTAGTAATAAAAAGGAATGGAGTAGTTTGAGTACAGCATATTCCCTAAAGGAGAATACGATCAAATGGTACACGGATGGGTCAAAGACCGGAAATGGAACAGGGGCGGGAGTCCTTGGGCCTAGAACCAAATACTACGAATCAATGGGAATACACACGAGTATTTTCCAGGCGGAAATTTATGCCATCGATAGGTGTGCACAGATTAACTTAAATAGGAAGTACAAAAGACAGGACATAACCATATTATCAGATAGTCAAGGTGCTATTCGAGCATTAGGCTCCTATGTAGTAAACTCTAAGTTAGTATGGGACTGTCTGCAAAGACTGAATGAGCTAGGCAGACACAATAAGGTCAGCCTTTGTTGGGTCCCGGGACATATTGGGATTAACGGAAATGAGCAAGCGGATGAGCTTGCCAGAAAGGGAGCTTCCACAAAGCTAATGGGGCCGGAACCGTTCTGTGGAATAGGAAAATGAGTATGGGAAGGCGTACTCAAAGAATGTGAGAATCATATCAGACAGGAGCTTTTCTCGAGCCACCTAGGCTTAAGGCAATCAAAACTCTTGTTTGGTAACTACAACGGTAAGAGATTTGAGTCATGTATCGGGCTATCAAAGAACGACTGAGAATATTAACCGGGATTCTAACTGGTCACTGTAGGTTCAGGGAGCATCTGAACAGGTTAGGAATTGAAGCGAACCCCATGTGCAGATTCTGGGATGAGAAGGCAGAATCAGCGGAGCACATACTGGGGGATTGTGGAGCTTTAATGTATATGAGGAAAAAGCACCTGGGTTCTTTCCAAATACCAGGGAGCGAAATAAAATCACTGGAACCAACCAACATCCTCCAATTTCTGAGGGCTTCAGGACTGGGTGAGATTTTATAGGGACAAACTATTAGCAGAGGGCAGTACAATAGATCTTTTGGTCGCGGTACTTTCGTCACCTCTTTTATACAATACAATACATACTTTAATGATTTAAAAAGTATTGAGAAATGATTTAGTAAATCTACATTATTGAATCTTTTATAAGTTATCAAAAAATTATTAGAGAGGATGTGATTTCACTAGCTTTGAAGACACATTTTTTCACCAGCAAAATATTGGTAATGATTAATTATTCCCTTTGTATTACATGGTAATGTTAACCCCATACCTTTTGAATTATTTCAAGCTAAATGTAACGACTTCCTGATAATGATTTATGTAAATACTTACTGGTCATGACCACTGTTTGTATTATTAAAAACTATAAAGAGTTAAATTTAATGAAACAAACTATTTCGCGGCGATAGTCATCATTGGACGCAGCAAAAGCTGTTAAATTTTACATTAAATTTTACAGGTCAAAAGTCGGGACATCAGAATTCGTTTTAGAGGTATGTTCCTTGGGCAAAGTTTCTTATTTTGATCCCTTGAATATGATTATCCTTGTCACTTGAGTGATTTTTTTGCCTCCCTACAAATCGTCCCGCCCCACCCTACATGTAACAAATTATTCAAAACCCTTCTTGTTACCTATAACGTAACTAGTTAAAATAATGGATTTCGTAATGGAAAGGTAACTACTGAACACTTTTGATTTCTTATTCTAAAGCTCATTACATTTAATTGAAAATTTATCTGAGGAGTTTTTATGCAATCTCAGCAAACGAAGATTATCTAGATAAGTGAAATAGATATTATTATTTTATCCAGACGTTGTGAAAGTTTAGATCATAACCCAGAAAAAAATGTAAAGTAATTCCAAAACATCATTTTCATTGCTTCCAAAGGAAGAACTTCTTTGGATGTAATTTAAAACATCTCCCAAAGATGTTAACATAAAGCTTTTGTGAAAAAAATATACACTTTCAAATCTTAAAAATATCAACAGAAATTCAGAGTAGCCAATATAAAATTGGCCATTTAAAAATCATGTCGAGAAATAAACAAGTAAGAGAGTTAAATTGGGCTATGCCGAATCATTGACACCATCCACATGGGTTTTACGTTTACTTTAATATCTGAACTTTATTGATTATTTTTCGTAATCAATAAAGCACAAGAATACATCCTTCTGTACATTTCTGCATTTCTGAACCAATATCTGTATAGAAAATAGTGCTTCGCGGGTACCCATTCCTTCTTTAAAGCCAAACTGAGATGCGCCCATTGCCTTCTCGCATTTTTCATAAATTCTGGAGTGAATTATTCTGAGGAATATTTTTAGGGCATAGCTCATTAGGCGGATAAGCCTATAATCATTACAATATTTTGGGTGTTTTTTCTTAGGAATGGTTATAAAGGTTGATCTAAGCCAATCTTGTGGGTATCATAGATGTAGTTAAACAAATCTATTAATAGTTGGATATTGTCGTCGTCTATCAACTTCAGTATTTCAGAAGGAATTTTATCAGGACCACAGGCTTTTTTGTCTCATATAGACCTTACTGCAGATTCCACCTCCGTTTTAGTGATAAAAGATCCTGTTAGTGGTTGTTGCATCTGCGCTTTATAATTTCATCGGGTTCTATCAGTAAACATTTGTCTAATATATTCAGTCCATATAGTCTTCTTTTCTGTAATATCGAAAACAGCTTCGTTGTTGTTGTTGTTGTATAGTACAACTGTAGTTGATTTGCGGTATATCCCTGCGGCTTCTTTTAGTTTTTTGTGGAGATTAAAGTCGTCATGCAATTATTGTAATCTTTCGATCTCCTGGCATTGTCTATTCAGGTGTTCGTTCTTTGCTATCCGTATTGCCGTTTGAATCTCCCTATTTAATTCATAATATAGCTCATAATTTGAGTTTTTGTATTTGCTACGTTCTTTCATTAGTTCTAATATTTCCATTGTCATCCATTCTTTTCTTTGAGCTCTTTCGCTGTTTCCCAGTGTATTGTCTGCTATTGATTTTAATGTGTTTTTAACAGAACTCCATACATTTTCAGTCTCTTCTCTACTAACGTTATTTAGTTCTCGATTTATTCGCTCCTTTACATTTGTTCGAATAGCGGGTACTTTGAGTTTTCCCATATCTAGTTTCCTTCGTACTTTTCTCCTTTTGGTTAAGGAGAGTTTTAGGTACAAGTTTGCCATTAGGAGATGGTACGTCCGCCCCTGGGTACGTTGAAGTTTTTGCTATAGTTGAGCAATAGCGTTTATTTATAAGTATGTAATCAATTTGATTCCTCACAATGTTACCTCTTCTATCCTGTGGGGATTTCCAGGTATAGAGTCGTCTTGGCGGAAGGCAGAACAGTGTGTTAGTTATTGTCATTTTGTGTTCCTGACAAAATTGGATTAGTCTGTCGCCTCTTTCATTTCTTTCTCCTAATCCGTAATTTCCTGTTGTACCAGGTACTTTATCTTCTCCTACTTTTGCGTTGAAATCTCCTTGAATGATGGTTATCTCGTGAGGTTTCATCATTTTCATAACATCTTTAATTTCATCATAAAAAACTTCAATTTCTTCGTCACTTTTATCTGCAGTGGGTGCATGTATTTGAATAATATTTATATTTATTGGTCTGGCGTTTAGCTTTATAAGCATGACTCTGTCTGATTTTGGGATAAATCCGGATACGCATTTCGCTATGTTATTTTTTACGATGATTCCCACGCCATTTCTGTGGTTATTGTTAAGGTTGCCTGAATAGTACATTTGCGTATTTTGGGAACAAATTCTCCACTATCTGGCCACCACGTTTCACTTACACCGAGTATGTCAATTTTGAGCCTGTTCATTTCGGCTATGGTATTAGCTAGTTTTCCAGCTTCATAAAGACTTCGTACATTATATGTACCGATGTTGAGTTTTTGTTTTGTTTTACCTCCGGGGATTCTTAGCACCCTCGTGTTTCCGGAGATTGGGGGCCGTACGTTATTGTTATTGTTAATTGTATGGTTTTCAAGGGACATTATTTCAGTGGTTTCCCGTTGCCTTCTGAAGGGTTTATAGTTTTCCTTCTGTGTATTCAGCCGCTCCTCTGGAGTACAGACGCTGTTTGCTGCCGCCCAATATGAGACAGACGCAGCGGTGGGGTGGTTGGTTCATTCGCCTTAGATGTGATACATCAATCACTTCTTCGCCGTTGACTTTCCACGTTGCTCACATTAGCTAGTATTTTAACGGTTGTTATAATACCATTGCCCGGTGTCCACCTGCCCCGAAGGGTCGGAGGTCGTGAGTCTTCTTAGCTGTTTACAAGAACAAGGATTGGTTCTGGACATTACCAAGTTAAAGACGATCAGTTTCGTTACCTTGTATGCACAACTCTGACTACCAGCAAAACCTTGGTAATGATTAATTATTACCGTTTGCATTACATGGTAATGTTAACCCCATACCTTTTGAGTTATTTCAAGCTAAATGTAACGACTTCCTGATAATGATTTATGTAAATACTTACTGGTAATGACCACTGTTTGTATTATTAAAAACTATAAAGAGTTACATTTAATGAAACAAACTATTTCGCGGCGATAGTCATCATTGGACGCAGCAAAAGCTGTTAAATTTTACATTAAATTTTACAGGTCAAAAGTCGGGACATCAGAATTCGTTTTGGACAAAGTTTCTTATTTTGATCCATAGAATATGATTTTCCTTGTCACTTGAGCGATTTTTTTTGCCTCCCTACAAATCGACCCGCCCTACCATACATGTAACAAATTATTCAAAACCCTTCTTGTTACCTATAACGTAACTAGTTAAAATAATGGGTTTCGTAATGGAAAGGTAACTACTGAACACTTTTGATTTCTTATTCTAAAGCTCATTACATTTAATTGAAAATTTAGCTGAGGAGTTTTTATGCAATCTCAGCAAACGAAGATTATCTAGATAAGTGAAATAGATATTATTATTTTATCCAGATATTGTGAAAGTTTATATCATAACCCAGAAAAAAATAGTAAAGTAATTCCAAAACATCATTTTCATTGCTTCCAAAGGAAGAACTTCTTTGGATGTAATTTAAAACATCTCCCAAAGATATTAACATAAAGCGCTTTTGTGAAAAAAATATACACTTTCAAATCTTAAAAATATCAACAGAAATTCAGAGTAGCCAATATAAAATTGGCCATTTAAAAATCATGTCGAGAAATAAACAAGTAAGAGAGTTAAATTGGGCTATGCCGAATCATTGACACCATCCACATGGGTTTTACGTTTACATTAATATCTGAACTTATTGCACTATTTATGACAAATGTAAAAAAAAATTTTAAATAGTAAACAATTTGATAAACTTAATACTGAATTATTATAACAAACACACTGAATTTTAGTATTTTTTAGAATTGTCTCCATAATTAGCCCATATCTTGGCACAATGATGCCCGATTAACCCCATTTTCAATAGCAACCTGCTCGAAATAATGACAAACAATATTATGAATGAGCGTGATTTCAATAGATAGATGGACCGACGGATATCGCTATATCGACTCGAGTTGTTATAAGGATCAAAAATATTTATACTTTATGGGTTTTAATTTAATTAATTTTGATAATTTGGAAAAATCATAATTTTTTTAACATGTATAAATATATTCAATATTGAATTGCCCAAGTGATATAGGAGATAAGGCAGTTTGTGACTCCTCATTTTAAAAAAAATTTGATATGGTTGAAATTGATATGCAATGGGATTTTTAACTCTCCGTCTAGCAACACTTCTGGTACCCTTAAACGCATGACAAGGTCCGTAGGGACCTATTTTTGTTGATATAACATTCTCTATGAAAAAGACATTTTAAAATTTTTGTTTTGTTATTTTATTATTGTTTATTAATTAAAGTGTTGATAAATAAATTTTTTTTTTTTATACTAACATAATTAATTTTTATGAATTTTATTATGAAAATTTAGTTTTACAATGAACAAAATTTAAAAAAACTATTGTTGCGATGGTTGTTCCTTATTTTGAGGGCAGGTTAAGCACCGATGCATTAATCTTGAATGCTCTGCACAAACTGCATTGTTGCAGGAACAGCAATAGGCCCTTGTTTTGCGTTGACGACCATACTCTGAACGGCATAGTCGACATGATGGCCTGTTTGTCCTTAGCGCAAACGACGGTGCAGCTGCTTCTGTTGGTCTTGGTACTATCTAAAATGAAAAAATTTATATAATCATTCTGCTTTTGACCTTTAGAATTCTTAATTCGTACCTTGACATCAAATTTCTCCATTGCATTCCGTATCCTTGGATATGCAGTTATGCGAGTATTCAGGGCACGTTCTTCAATGTTGGGTAATGCCAATTGCTTAGTAAGCATAAGGAGGAATGAGCGCCGTCTGTCACTTCTTTTCACTGGCTTCATCTCGTTGAATATTATGAATGAAGTTAATGCAGCGATGTCGAGCATATTGTAAAACATGGCAAGCGGCCAGCGCTTTGTTGAGCGCTTGCATGTATACGTACCAAGCATCTGGTCCATAGTATCAACGCCGGATTTGTTGGCATTGTAAACAAGAATGTCTAAGGGCTTCTTCTTTTCAGTTTCCATGTTCACATCGCAAGTGTAATGTTGTGTAGATAGCAAAATTACTGATTTACTCTTCCTGAGCACATATGAGCATAGTGCTATATCGCCTTCGTTGAACCCAAACAATGTGCTGTTGATTGGCCGCGTACGATTTTTATGTAACTCCCGTGGCACAAATGTTTTGTTAGAGCGTACTGTTCCATCATATGCAGTTTTCTTTCTCATCAAAATATGCGCCAAGTTCAATGTACTGAAGAAATTGTCAGCATAAAGTGTGCGGCCAGCATCCAAATATGTATCCCCAAGAGCAAGTACAACGTTCTGCCCTTGATTTATTTCACGCTCCTGGTCAGGCAATTTACCAGAATAAATCATTCCTTTGACAGGATAGAATAATTTTGAGTCACACAACCACCATACCTTTATACCATACTTGGCTGGCTTCGACGGAATATATTGTGTGAAGCGGGTACAGCCTCTGTATGGGAATAACTGCTCATCAACTGTCAGTGAATCATGCGGAGTGTAAGCTGCTGCTAAGTTAGACTGCAACATTTGCCAAATATTATCAATTGCCGCAGTTTTGCTGTTGATTAGTCGCTGCTGTCGCGTATTTCCATTGTCGAATCTAAGGCATTGTTTTATGGACATAAAGCGATTATACGACAATGCTGCTTTGTAACGGGTGATTTTTTAAGAGCTTGATAACTTTTTTTTAAAAAAAAACGCATAAAATTTGCAAAATCTCATCGGTTCTTTATTTGAAACGTTAGATTGGTCCATGACATTTACTTTTTGAAGATAATTTCATTTAAATGTTGACCGCGGCTGCGTCTTACGTGGTCCATTCGGAAAGTCCAATTTTGGGCAACTTTTTCGAGCATTTCGGCCGGAATAGCCCGAATTTCTTCGGAAATGTTGTCTTCCAAAGCTGGAATAGTTGCTGGCTTATTTCTGTAGACTTTAGACTTGACGTAGCCCCACAAAAAATAGTCTAAAGGCGTCAAATCGCATGATCTTGGTGGCCAACTTACCGGTCCATTTCTTGAGATGAATTGTTCTCCGAAGTTTTCCCTCAAAATGGCCATAGAATCGCGAGCTGTGTGGCATGTAGCGCCATCTTGTTGAAACCACATGTCAACCAAGTTCAGTTCTTCCATTTTTGGCAACAAAAAGTTTGTTAGCATCGAACGATAGCGATCGCCATTCACCGTAACGTTGCGTCCAACAGCATCTTTGAAAAAATACGGTCCAATGATTCCACCAGCGTACAAACCACACCAAACAGTGCATTTTTCGGGATGCATGGGCAGTTCTTGAACGGCTTCTGGTTGCTCTTCACTCCAAATACGGCAGTTTTGCTTATTTACGAAGCCATTCAACCAGAAATGAGCCTCATCGCTGAACAAAATTTGTCGATAAAAAAGCGGATTTTCTGCCAACTTTTCTAGGGCCCATTCACTGAAAATTAGACGTTGTGGCAGATCGTTCGGCTTCAGTTCTTGCACGAGCTGTATTTTATACGGTTTTACACCAAGATCTTTGCGTAAAATCTTCCATGTGGTCGAATAACACAAACCCAATTGCTGCGAACGGCGACGAATCGACATTTCACGGTCTTCAGCAACACTCTCAGAAACAGACGCAATATTCTCTTCTGTACGCACTGTACGCATTCGTGTGGTTGGTTTAATGTCCAATAAAGTAAACTGAGTGCGAAACTTGGTCACAATCGCATTAATTGTTTGCTCACTTGGTGGATTATGTAGACCATAAATCGGACGTAAAGCGCGAAACACATTTCGAACCGAACACTGATTTTGGTAATAAAATTCAATGATTTGCAAGCGTTGCTCGTTAGTAAGTCTATTCATGATGAAATGTCAAAGCATACTGAGCATCTTTCTCTTTGACACCATGTCTGAAATCCCACGTGATCTGTCAAATACTAATGCATGAAAATCCTAACCTCAAAAAAATCACCCGTTATATTGGACAACGCGTTGGGGACCATAACTGTGCTCATTATTTGATTTATTGAGTCCAGAATACAAGAGCATAGCCAAGAACGCATCAAACTCCTTTAGTGTGATGGTTTAAAATTCTTTTTTGTTTGTTGGATTTGCCAAATTATATGCATCTGTTATTTCCCTACCTTTGCGATTAGATTCGCGTATTATTATGTACGCCATGTCTTCAGTGAAGAGCGAGCGGAATATGGTAAATGGATCATATGTGGTTCCTACTGGTCCTGGTTTCCTCCCTGTGTTGTTGACCACGTTATGAGCACGAATACGGGAAGTTGGTGGTGCATTTTTACTCCATTGGGTGCTGTCTTTCGCAATAAAATAACTTTCGCTTGTTGGTGTTTCTTCTTCTTCATAATCGTCGTCATCGTCATCGTAAACCTCATTGATTTCTATATCTACCTCACTTTCAGCATCGGAGTCCACAGCAGATAAATTTGGTAGAAAGGGCAAGTCGCCATCATCTTCTTCAGCATCAAATGCCGGAATATCAAGTTCCTCGTTATGATCCTCTGCATTCATAAAATCAGCAAATTGATTATCTACGGCACGTCTTTCCTCCTCACACATTTGTTGGTAGCGTGTGCTATGACGCACCACCATTTCAGCAATTTCAATGTTTGATTCTGCCATATTATTTTACCGCTTTTAGTTTCCTTCGTACAATCACTTTGAAATTTCAAACAAGATGTTGAGTCTTCAGTGTCTAAACTGTGTATGACTTAGTTTACGAAACTAAAGCCGCTTTTATACCCTTTCCGTTGCCTACTTGTGTTCTAGCTTGAACATCCGCGTATATCTACAAATAGAGATTAGTATTAGCAGGTAATAAAATAAATGGTAAATGCGAAGAACACGTTTGAAATGTGTTCAAACAATAAAACAGCTAAAAAGAAGCCAAAATAAAGTTTATGTCTTAATGATTTCTTGTAATTTCAGTACAAGTCCCTACGGACCTTGTCATGCATTCCCGTACTACTCACCTTTAAACCTCAATAAAAACTAAACTATTAGGCGTATCTCCTTGAATTTTCTTTTAAACGATTTTTGACAAAATTCTCTTGGGTAACTTTTGGGGTACCTTGTCCTGGCCGAAATAGGAGTAACCGAAGGGTTAAAAAAATTTTTTTCGAATTTTTTTTTTCATAAATGTCTTCTAATATCCTTCAGAAATGATGCCTTAAAGGATTTTTTAAAATTCTAATTATTTTTGGAGTTACAGAGCTATATATGTATACTAGCAGATTCCAGCGCTCGAAATTCGAGTGCAATTTCTAGGCAACTTTATTTTCCAACTTAGCCAATTCACAAACCAACACTTCCTTGGTTTATTATTATTGTGAAACACACACACAAACACATTAATAATTTTATGTATGTGTTAGTAGCAACTTTAAATGCAATTTACTCAAAATAAAGGAAAAAATTTAAAAACCTTTCAAATAATATAAGCTTGGTCAAAATCGGAATAAAATGGTAGAACAAAACATCGGTAACAAAAAATCGCCTAGCCTATTATAGATATACACGCGCGCCGAGGTGCAGAAAGTTCTTGTAATAAAACTTTAAATGCGTTTTTCTCGAAATCCCTTTTTCAAACTGGGGTGTCGTTTTTCTTGAGAACCAGATGTCGTATCGAAATTTGGCGCACGGCGTTTTGTAGGTAATCACGTCAGGTCCTGAACTAGGATAATTGGGCTAAGTTTACTACCGCAGGAGGGGTGGGGTAAACCCCCCCCCCCAAAACAGCTACTTTTTGTTTTTTTTTAAATCGCGCCATTTTGTCTATTTTTGATATTTGGAATAGTTTAGGACCTGCCGGGCGTGATTGCCAACAAAATGCCGTCCGCCGAATTTCTATACGACATCTGGTTCTCAAGAAAAACGACATCCCATTTGCCTTCTCATTTTTACGTACCCCTTTTCAAAGCTCTGGGAGGGAAGGATAAAAAATAGAAACATAAACAAGTACGGAAAAGTTAGAAAATTATTTCTACTTTTACGTAAAAAATCCCAAAGTTGATAAATTGAAAAACGACTGCACTTTTAAAAAACGTTTTTTTTTTTTTTTGGATTGAAAGGTGGAACATACCTTAAACATTTTTTTTTAACAAAAAATTGTCTTCTATTAAAGATTAGGCGCAGTATGAAATCTAAATTCGACTTTCAAGTGATTAAAAAAAAAAAAACAATGGGTTACAATATTTAAAAAATTTAAATTTAAATATGGTAACTCTAATATAACAATGTTTGCAAAATTTTGTATCATACAGTTTTTAAATGCAGCTTAGTCCACATTGTAAATTTCAGTTTAGAACAGTGGCGAGAAATGGGTTAAGTTAAGAAAAGTAAAGTGTTTCGATGACTAGAGTCAGTCCAGTCTTTGAAATGTTGCCTTTCCATGAATTAAATTTAAATTTAAGATAACGTTAAAAGGTTAAAAATTTATAAACATCCGTAAAATTATTTGTATTTTAAAGGTTTTTATCTTGCTCATTGATCATATTCTAGACAGGCTGATCACAGGGTATTTTTATTTAAACGGATTACAAAATTCGGTCAAATTGTGCAATTGAAAATACTGTAAACATATGAAACAATTGATATTTACAAGTATTTTTAAGATAAATTATATGTTCAAGCAAAAGTATCGTTTTTTTAACTATATAACTATCTTTTTAAAACAAAAAAGAAAATAAAATATTTATTTAAAATGTGATATTTGAACGGATGAACTTTGTCTCTATGACAGCGTCTCTAGCGCATTTGTATAAAATTTCATGTTTATAAATATTTTTAAATGAAAAGTAAGAAAAAAGTACTAGTTACTTCAACAAAAATGTATGTGCCGTTCAAATAACTGTTTTAGTTTTATTTTACATTTTATAACTTTCACAGTGCTGTCATTTTACATATTATAAGCAAAAAATCATAAATATTAGTAGTGTAGCCTTTACTAACGTATTGCCAAAGAATAATAAAAATCAATAAAAAAAAAAAAAAAAAATCAAAATTTTATAATTGCAACGAATAAATATTTTGTTTGCCTTTCATTTTTCCTTTCTGTGTGTGTGTATGTGTTTGTAATAAAAAATCATTACACAAATTTAGTTACATAATGGCCGCCATAATTTATACTACAGCTTTAGAACATCTGGCTTCATTATAAATAAGTCTTGTAATATATACTTTCTTAAATATGTTTTTATGCAAAATTGCTCGTAGTATATAATATTTTTCATAAAAATATTAAATATCGTTAAATAATTTTGTGTTTTTAATTAGTTAGTTTTTGCAGCAATTTATGAAGTGTTTTTCTTAAGCCTTATTTTATATTTTCCTTATGCTACAATCTTCTTTTATAAATGAGTAATTTATTTGTATGAGTATGATATGATATGTATGTATTTGCTTTTATTATGACACTTGATTGGTATCAAAAAATAATGGAAAAACTTTTATATATTTTTAGAAATCTGGTGCTTTTTAGATTTTTTTTAAAGGATATCAGAAGATATCGAAGTTTTAAGAATATTTTTTAAATATAAACAAATATTGAATATAGCAACTTAAAATACTTGATTTTGCTTTATTGTAAATAATTACACAGAGAAAAAATTCGACAGCCGAATTGTTCAGTGTTGCCAGAGTTTGAAATTGTAAAGGTGCTGAATTGCAAAAAAAAAAATGCGAATTTTTTTTTCAAATTTCATTACCTTTATATTGAAAAATTAAATACTTATTAATAAATTCTTTGGTTTTTAAATCGAAAAACTAATATAAAACATAAGTTTCGATTTATATTTTTTAAATTTTAATTAAAATTATTTTGGATTTCATATATAATTTTTTTTTACATCAAAATGAGTTTTTTTTTAATTTTAAATTAAATATTTTTAATTTTAGAGGGATTTTTTTTTAATTTCAAATATAACAGAATTTACATTCACCCCTGTTCTTGAAACCACTATCACAAAAAAAAAAAAAAACTCGTAAATGAAAAAATTCTTAAATCGACGAGTTTTTTGCCGTTCTCTAATTTCAATAAGAATATTTTTTCTCGTTTTAATTCACATAGAAAAGGCTTTGTGAAATCAAAACAAATGCCCTTTTTTTCTATTAAGCAGGTCTTAAGAGATAAAAAAAACTAATTGATATTTAAACTCTAATATGTTTTTTATTGAACCTTGTCATTATTTTAAAAAATTAGACATTTATTTTATAAAAAAAAAAAAAAAGATTTTAAAATACGTCTACATTTTGCGCTGATTTAAAAAATAAACTCGTAATAAGTGGTCGATGTTAATAAAACACACTTTTTGCGATGATGCTGTTCTATAACTATAATAAAAACTTTTTATTTACACAATCTATTTTCCATTATAATTTTTTCATTTATAACATAGGTTCTTTATGCACTAATTATTGCAAATAAAGGAATTAAAAAAAATTTGTTCATCAAATCACATATTTTTATTTTTTTTGCATATGTTCGAAACAGTAGTGATGCCAGTCAAATCCAATTTATTTGAATATCGAATTTTTTTTAGTGATGTCTAACTTTTTTTTAAAAATAGAAAAGTCATTTTTAATTGAATGAAATTGAAGAACAAAAACAATTAAATGAACAAATAAGTTGTTATTTTAAATGAAAATATTTTTCTTTATACTTCTTCTACTTAAGAAAAAACATGCACAAAATTCTTAAAAGTTTTTTGTGAAACTGAATAAAGAACCATATGGCACCTCGGTTTCTAGATAACATATGTTCTTAACTCAAACATATGTTTCCATTAAATAAATAAAAAAAGTGGTTTCAAGAAACCCAAAATTTCAATTTCATGTGATTTTGAATTCACTCTTATTCAAATAACAACGTTTCAAGAACAGGGCTGATTATCAAAAGATACGATTATATTACAATAATTGGTTTATATAATATAATATAATATTTCTGTGATGTCTTCAACTTCAAGTTCCTCTTGGCTCTGATATTTTTCTGACGATCGACTTTTATCAATGACAGCGCTCGGTATATTGTAAGTGTAACAGCACCCATTTTTCAATTTCAAACCTTCTTTTATACGTATTACAGAACATAACAACTCGGATTTTATTCTGTTCAAAGTTTGCTTTTAACTAAAGCCATTAAACTAAACATTCAACTTCGACTTTTGAGAAAGACAAAACTAATAAAGACAATACAAATATTGATAACTCTTTAAATGGCCTTTCGCCAATAGAGGTTTTGTTAACTTCAATCCATAAACAGGTTGTATTCAGTGTTGTATCCCAATATTGGTTATCGGTTCTTTTACCCGGTTTAATGTGTTTTGTATTGAAAATTTTGGCATTTTTTTAATACGATAATATTTTTTGGCAATCGACTTTTTAATTCATTAAAAACTGTTGTTGGTGTTTACATTTTTCTATTTCAAAATGTTTTGTTATATTTGTTGAAAGAAACGAGCAGAGTGGTATTACACTTTCAGAAATTAAAACATATCAATACCATTAAAATTAAAATTGTATATTCAAAAATAATGAAAAAAAAGATGCTAAAAGCAACTTTTTATTAATAAAAGATGCTAAGTTAGTATCTATTGTATTGTATTGTATAAAGAGGTGTTCGAAGTACTGCGACCAAAGTGATCTATTGTACTGCCCTCCGCTAATAGGTCGTCCCTATAAACTCTTATCCAACCCTGAAGCCCTCAGGAATTCGAGGATGTTGGCTGGTTCTAGTAATTTTATGTCGCTACCTAGTATCTGGAAGAAACCCAGATGCTGTTTCCTTTTGTGCATTGGCACTCCACAGTTCCCAAGTATGTGCTCTGGTGATTCGGCTTCCTCATCACAGAATCTGGACATAGGGTTTGCTACAATTCCCAACCTGCTCATATGTTCCCTGAGCCTGCAGTGACCAGTTAAAATCCTGGTTAGTATTCTCAGACCGTTCTTTGACAATCCAATGCACGACCCAAATCTCTTCTTGTTGTAGCCACCCAACAACATTTTGGATTGTCTTAAGCCCAAGTGGCTCGAGAAAAATTCCCGTTTAACACAATTTTCATGTTCCCTGAGTAGTCCTTCCCATAATCCTTTTCCTATTCCACAAAATGGTTCCGGCCCTATTAATTTTGTGGAAGCTCCCCTTCTGGCAAGTTCATCAGCTTGCTCATTACCCTGAATCCCAACGTGTCCCGGAACCCAACAAAGGCTAACCTTGTTGTGTTTACCTAGCTCATTTAGCTTCTGTAGACAGTCCCATACTAGCTTAGAGTCTACTTCATAGGAGCTTAGTGCTCGAATAGCAGCTTGACTGTCTGATAATATGGTTATGTTCCTTCTTTTCAACGTCCTATTCAAGTTGATTAGTGCACATCTATCGATGGCATAAATCTCTGCTTGGAAAATGCTCGTGTGTATTCCCATTGGCACGAATTATTTGGTTCTAGGCCCGAAGACTGCCGCCCCTGTTCCACTTTCGGTTTTTGACCCATCTGTGTACCATTTGATTGTATCTTCTCTTAGAGAATATGCTGTACTTAAACCGCTCCATTCTCTCTTATTGCTAAGTTCCGTAATAAAGTATTTCCTGAAATCATATTTCTTCTCAGTCTTGTCCATGGGGCAATCTAGGAGGGAGTAATCATTAACTTGGCTTATTCGGTTCCATTGCCCTTCATAAAGCCTGGTTATAGGTTTATCTCCCTTTATTCTGATTGCCGTTGCCAAAGCTTTGCTCTGCACCACTATATGTAGTGGGCTTAGTTCCAATAGTGCTTCAAGTGATGCCGTTGGGCACGTCCTCATTGCACCCGTTATCCCAATGCACGCTAATCTTTGAATCTTACTTAGCTGCATTTGAATCGACTTCAAATCTGTTCTTTTGGCCCACGCTATAGCTCCATAGGTTACTATTGGACGGACCATCATCGATACATCCAGTGTAAAATGCTGGGTTTACATCCCCAGGTTTTACCCGCTACCCTTCTGCAAATCATTGTAGCTCGCTTGGCTTTCTCAGTGATGTGGTCGACATGTGCCTTCCATGTTAACTTGTTGTCCAGTACTATCCCCAGATACTTCACTTCTGCTTTTGGTTCAATGACTTCTCCCAAAATTTGAATTGCCTTCCATCTTGGAAGTTTCCTTTTCCTGGTAAATGGTACAATAGTGGTCTTCGTTGGATTGATGTTCAATCCTGTTGCCCTGCACCATTGATATATAATTCTCAACCCTCTTTGTACAATGTCACATATGTTTTCCTCGAACTTGCCTTTTGGTATTAAGACTATGTCGTTCGCGTAGCCTTGGCATTCTATTCCTGCTTCCGACAGTTTCATTAGTAATTCGTCAACAACCAGACTCCACATCAAGGGCAAAAGAACTCCTCCCTGTGGACATCCTCTGGTTGTGTTGACGGATATGGTCTCCCACTCTGCTGTTGTTTCTACTGATCTCGTGTAGAGCACTTCTACCATCCATTTTGATGTCACTGGGTCTACTCCTCTTTGGTTTAATGCCCTTTATATTACTTCGTGTGAAGTGTTATCAAAGGCTCCTTCTATATCTAGGAAGGCACAAACGGCTATTTCCTTTTCCTCTATTGATTTCCGAATAGTTCTTACTAGGCTAGTGAGAGCGGTCCCTGTTGGATGCAAAGGCATCTGTTGTAATATCCCACATCTTAGATAGTTGTCTACAGCTTTTTCAAGTGTTTTCAGCATAAAAGATGTTAGGCTTATCGGTCTGAAGGATTTTGGATGCGCGGTGTCCTTTTTCCCCCCACTTTGGGTATGAACACCACTCTTGCCCTCCTCCATGCCTTTGGTATGTACCCCAAGGCCAAGCTGCTACGCCCGATATTTAACATGAATGGTAATAGTTCCTTCAAGCCCTTTTGTAAGAGGGCCGGAAAAATACCATCCGTTCCAGGGGATTTAAAGGGTTGAAAGGTACCTAAAGCCCATTCTAGTCTTTCCCTAGAGCAAATTTCTGCTGCTATTTGCCTGCTTGTCCGACTAGGGTTTCTTGGTCCGTTACTCGATCGCTCGTTGTCATCTGTCACACTTCCTGGAAAGTGTGTTTTTAATTACAGCTCCGCCCTGTCTCGGCCGTTCTTAGAGTAACTACCGTCCTCTTTCTGAAGTGACATAGTCATTTCTGGCCCACATTTCGCAAATGCTTTGTATAACCTTGCTCTTTCTGGAATCGATTCTATGTTTTCGCAGAACTTTCTAAAGCTAGTACGTTTAGCTTTCCGAATTTCTTTATTATACTGCCCGTTACGCTTTGCCCCATTGCAGAGCCTGCGAACTTCGGTTCTGAGTGTAGAGAGATTATTGTTCCTCCAAACCGCGTCCTTCTCCTTGCCCCTCGGTTTCTCGGGGCAGCTACAATGGTAGGCATCCAGTAGAGCCCCATTTAGTTGGGTCACACTGTCGTCGAGCTCGTACTGATTTCGTATGCGTTTGCTCGATGTTATGACTTGTAGGTTAGTATCTAGCATCCTTTCACATCCTTTCATAAATTTTGGATGCTAAACGACAAAAAAAAAAGTTGCTAAATCTAGCAACTAAAATGCTAAATGGCAACACTGGAATTGTTCTAAACTTCTACCATTGTAATTGCGATTTTATCAAACTAAATTTTCTAGCAGCTAACCATCTTCTATTGTGTTAAAGTATTTACTTTTATTCGGTTATTAACTTCAAATACTTAATCTAGACTAACCCCCTTTTATACCGATCGACTCGATTTAGCCGATTACATGCAAATAACACAAATAAAATATATGTTGATGAAATTTGTTATAAAGGATGTGTTTCCAATAAGTCATTGGTTGCGGTCGCCGTATGGTACGTAGCGCCATCCTGTTGAAACCACATCTCGCCCGGATAAATGTCATCCATATTTAAAAAAAAAAAAAAAAAATCATTGATCATGGTGCGTGTAAACCGCACTAAACGGCGTATTTTGCTGGATTTAATGCAGTTTGTAGGCCTCACTCCATATAAGGCAATTTTGTTTTTTTTTTTTTTATCAATCCTACTAAGTCAGCTTCCAACAGCTCTAGAGCCCGCCTAATCGACGCATATGGTGGTTTCGTGGCTTTAAAACCTGCACCAGCTGGCTCTTATACGAGCGCAGGCCAAGATCTTTGTGCAAAATTTTCCACGTGGAAGGACAGAGTCCCAATTCCTGCGACCGACGACGAATCGATAAATTTGGAACTTCTTCCACACATTTGTTTACAGCGGATAATTTTATAGCGTTGTTCAAGTGTGAATCTAGAGTATACTGATCACAAACGTCAAAGTGAGCTCAGTATAACAGATCCTTTGACAGTGAACTCTTTCGTAAGTTCTATCTAAACACCCTTTACTAAGGAGTGAGATTGAAAAAATCTTAACATACATAAAATGTGATAATATGGAAACAATTGAAATAAGTTTTTTCTTTTTATTTAATTGAAATTATATTAAAGCTTACAAAAGAAAAGATAATTTTTATACTTCTAACCACTACTTATGAATTTATGTAACATATCCGGAAACTTTTACACTAGGTACTTTAGAGTGGTTTCTGCCACTTCTTTGGAACAGTGACACATAGTGGGACACATTTTTTGCGCTCTTCAACTCCCTTTTCATAAGAGCCCAATATCGCTCCACTGGCGTAGGCTCCTGAGAATTTGCCTCCCTCTGTACATAAATCAGGTCATTGTTTCTTTACCACTCAAGAGCTTTCCTACCATAGTGATAGAATGCTAAATCGGAATGCTAAATCGGGCTTATGAAAAGAAGGAGTAAATTTTTTTTTTTGCAAACGCTCCTTAACATAAAGTTCTATATTTATAAACTCGGCTTTAACAAATGACTTTTTTTTGTGGAAATTTTGTCTGTGTTTGGGTCTCAAACTTATCTTTGACATTTCATCGAAGTTGCGAAAAATCTCCGTCGTCCATTATACAGCGGAGTATTTTTTTATGAAACGTGATTTTAATTTCCTTGCTCTGTTTTTAGCCTCAACAATTATTTACAACGTTCCTGTCTGGAATTTGTTTCTTTTCAAACCTCCATTGGCTTTAAATTTTCAAACCAAATAATCCGAACATTGAGCTACTTGTGTTGGGAACGCTTTCAATATGCTTTATATTTTCTTGGCCTTACAAACATCATGTCGAGCTTTCTTCTTTCTCTAGCCATGTTTCCTATCAATGGTTAAATCCTCCAGATAGAATACTGAGAATAGTGGAAATTAGAAGTGTAAATATTCAAAAAATTCAAAAATAACGATTGTTTGTTTGGACAGAGTTGTATCTTCTGAAATTAGTATAAAGTAAAGCTGTATGGTAGAAAACTGAATCTAACCACACTGCTCGTAGGCCTGACTTTAGGTGAGTGTGTTAAAGCGCTGACCAAAAAGTGCAAGTACAAGTGTATGTGAAGGTTCATGGTTCAAACCTCACGGCCGCCCTAAGTAGAAAAATTTTCATATAGAAACAATCTATTCAATTAAAAACATAACAATTATCACAATGTTCAATAAATCGCTGATGAAGGCTGAAATGCCAGAAACCGGTCCGATTAAGAATACAGTGCAGTTATGAATTTTTGTAATATATGCTTTCTTCTTCTTTACCACGCACAATTTAAATAACAGTTTTTATTGGACCATTTTGTCATTAAGCAAAATAACTGACATATTTTTCAAAGAGAACTGGATAAAAAAAAAAATCAAATAAAAGTTAATAGGAAAAAGTGTGTTAAGATTTTTCCGATCTCACACTTTACTGTGTTAAAATGAAAATGAGACTTTTATTATAAAATGAAAAATCTGTATTTATTCTTCCAAATTATTATTATCGCCTTCAAATTAGTCCCTCTCCGATACAATACACTTTTTCTCCCTTCCGTAATGATTTCAAAGCTGGCCGAGATTCAGCTGTTATGTCCTCAATCGATTCAAAACAGTATCCCTGGAGTTAGAAGTGGCTTGTACGAATTGGAGGAACAAATATAATATGCTCTACCTTTTGCACTATATTCGTTCCAGAAAATTTCGTTCTGGTAGTCAGAAACCATTGTGTTGTTGATAGTATACGATACTCTTTTAAAAAAATTTAAAACTTAAAGATTTTTTGCAACCAATTCAGATTTGCTACGCTTGATGATCAAAATATTTCTTAAAATGGCGTTGACTGAATGTCAACAGTTTTTTTGTCTTCTTGAAATTCTTCGAAACACCAGTAACTATTTTTTAGACATAGCCTGTTTACCTGTTTAAAATCTCCAACTTCACTTTTAGTTGTTTAAAAAATGGAGCATCACCAATTAAAATTGGCATAGATTAAAAAAAGAAAAACAGTATTATCAGCCTGAAAAATTATTGGCCCAAATCGATGAACCCGTGATTTTTAAATTGAAAAGTCACCTATTCGTTTGTGCATAGTATTTTAAGCTGTTGTTGGTCATAGATCCACCGACTTAGGTACATGTTAGACCTAGGTTAGGTTAGGTTAGGTTAGGTTGAAAGTGGCTGCTAAACCAAGGGAAAAGCACACTTAGACTCTGGGGTCCATTGTGATACCAAGTGACGAATAGGTGTTCCCCTCAGTCCCCACCGTAGAACCAGTTTGAGCTCCTGATGAAGCCCCTGATATATGAAATGTCCACACATTTGAGAGATCATAGAGATCGTGAAGAAACGGCGACCCCAATGTTCGAAGTCTCGTTCTGGAGAGCGCCGGGCAATAGCAAAGGAAGCGCTCTATGCTCTCCACCTCCTCCACATCCATGCAGCTACGATAGAAGTCATTTGACGAGACCCTGAGGCGTTCAGCGTGTCTCCCTATGAGGCAGTGCCCAGTGATAACAGCAACTACTGTTGAAATCTCCCCACGGGGGAGTGATAGTAGCGCGCAAGTGCGCTTATGATTTAGCGCCGGCCAGATCTGTCTCGTGATCCTGCACGTTGATCCATTAGCCCATCTGTTGTCGGTTATGTCGGCGGTGTGAAGCCGAAGTTCCAGCTTGCAAGATTCCAGGGGTATACCAACACATTCCAAGTCCGCTGGAACCCGTAAGGTAGTGCCCTGTCTTGCCAACTCGTCAGCTTTACAGTTTCCCGGTATATTCCTGTGCCCTGGGACCCATATTGCCAGTACCTCTGCCTGATAAACACTGCAGTGGTCTGGCAACCTGCGAGCCAGATTTAGTCCAAGCTCCTTTGAATAGACTCCGAAACCAACTTGACCACACAATTTCGATCCGTCAGTATAGAAATTTATCGAACGCCTGCTACCTGGAATCCTCCCTGACCAGGATTCCCTGGTCGGTATCAGAGTTTTGTAGTGTCGTTCGAATACACTCCACGTTCAATGGTAAGTTCCTGTTATTCAGGATCAGTTCCATAGAAGTGGTGACAGAACGCCTCCTTGTGGCGTTCCCCTGTTCACGAATCGGGATATTAGAATCGTTCCCAATTTAGACGTTATCCGCCTGTTGGCAAGCAGATTTCCAATCAGTGAGATGATCACGGAATTCACTCCTAGACTAGATAGTGTCGCTAATATCGAGGCCGGTGGGATATTGTTAAAAGCCCCTTCTATATCCAAAGAGGCTGTCATCCTGTATTCTCCTACCGAGAGCGATTTCTCGATGGTACTCACAAGCTCGTGAAGAGCTGTTTCGGTTGACCTTCCCTTGCTGTAAGCCTGTTGTCGCGCCGACAGCAGTTTAGGATCAATAACTCTTCGTAAGTAAGAATCTATCAAGCACTCCATTGTCTTCAATTAGAACGATGATAGACTTATTGGTCTGAAGTCTTTTGGGATAGTGTGTGAACTTTTTCCAGCTTTTGGAATGAACACCACTTTCATCTCCCTCCACTTCAGGGGTGTATAAGCTAAGTTGATACAGTGAGTGAAAAGCCTACATAGCCAAGGGGAAATGTAGTCCGACACGTGCTGCAATTCAGCTGGAATGATACCGTCAGGTCCTGGAGATTTGTAAGGTTTGAAGCTTCTAATCGCCCAGTTCAGTGTTGGTATGTTGACTATCTCCGAAGTAATATCCGTCGGACTAGCGTCTGAGTATTCTAACGCCTGAAGCGACGTAGGGGAGTTGCCCGGAAAATGGGTATCCAGTAGCAGGCTAAGTGATTCCCCACTAGAGGTAGTCCACACCCCCAATGGATCTTTCAGATAACCTAATGTGTAAGGGGTAGAAGACAGAACCTTTCGCAACCTGGATGCTTCGGAAACGTCTTCTATATTATCACAGAATTTTTTCGAAGAATCACATTTTGCCGTTCTAATCTCCTTCTTGTAGGTCCTTAGCTGCAGCTTGTAGGCCAACCAATCCTCGTCCGCTCTTGAAGACTTTGCCTTGTTAAAGAGTTTCCTGCAGGAGTCTCTGCCCTGTTGCAGCTCCCTAGACCACCATGGTGGTTTCTTCTTGCCCTTTGGTCTTGCCGCAGGGCAAGAAGCATCTAAAGATTTGTTAAAAACCGTCGTAATATGATCCACTAGACCATCTATGTCCTCGGAATTACGTGGTTCGGATAAGGGTATTGTCGCCAATAACCCGGCAAAGGTTTTCCTATACTTAACCCAATTTGTCCTCTTCAGATTTCTGGGGACACGTTCCACCGGGTCTTTTTCTCTAAGCAAAAATTCAATGTATCGATGGTCAGAAAAGGAGTGGTCATCCAACACCCTCCAACGATGAATTTTATCAAATAATGTTAGACCTAGCTCTCATACAAATCTTGCCTGTGAGATCGATTGAAACCGTCCTCAGATCCAGATTTTTACATCCGTTGTGATAAAATTTGGTTAATGTTGTTTATTATAGCCATAAGTCATCATCAATAAAATAAAGGACGTAGATACAATTTTTGTCCCTATATAACGCATCCTACCCATATTGATAAAAATCTATCTACAACTTCTGAATTATTTACGCTGTTGTAATGCAGACCGTTGCCATAAGCAGTTCTTAACAACATTCCACACACATTTTCAATGTTATTAAAATTTACAATTGGGATTGGAACGGTCGTACGAAAGTTGTTGTGTCTTTGTGACATGTTTACTGGCTTTACGCTATTAGAAGGTAAAATTTTTCTCCATATTTTCCTTAGAATAATCGAAAAATATGTCTCTAACAAGTAGATGAAAAAATTTTCTAAGAAATTAATCGTAACTCAAGCTTCTCCTGAAATCTCTTCAAACCATATCCATATTTTCTGCTCAATTTAGGAGCGTTTGGTTTCTTCATGTTATATCAGTAATAATGGTGTTCATCTCTGCCGTCCAGATTCAGTTTGCGATTTAAGTGAATCTTCAGATGAAATATGTTTTTTATATCTTAAATGTTTTTTGTTTCCCAAAATACAAACATAAAAAAATTTCAAACATAAATGTTATACTAACTTCTATAACAGTAAATAAAATAACTTCAAATAAACTGGCGGTAATTTTTGTTTGAAAAATTGAAAGTTTGTGTTTAATTACTGCTGCTAATATACAAAAATAATGAAATTTTAATATTAAAAAAGTAAAAGAAAACAAGTAAGAAAATTATAGTTGGTCTAGATCATACGTTTCGACAGAGGGTCTTGGGTCCAACTTTACTGAGGCAATAACTGGATATAGAAACTAAGCATAAACCAAATTTTAGTGACATTGTAATGCGGATCTGAAATAGTTCATATCTGCTGTTATTTTTATATGGATAAAAAAAAAAATGGACTGATGATAACCATATTTCGTAGTCACTTTTCTTAAAAAGATATTATTGTGTTTTGATAGATTTAAAAGATGCTTGGGAATAAGCTTCATATGGGGACTATGATTAAAAATACGGTCCTGCAGGGTTTATTTTTGAACTATTGATTAGTGGATATAGTAGACACACATACAGCCAATTTCATCGATATATATGATAATCGGGCTCTTACGCTTATTTTAGTCGGTGGTTATTTGTATGGGACTGGTTCTGAACATTGCCGATTTTTACCAATTTCAATAGCGTTCTTCATATGGTCGATAAAACCTTTTATACTAAATTTCATCGAAATATATTCATATTTGCTACCTTAAGTTGGATTACAAGGTTTACAGGGACACACAGACGGACAGACAGCTAGATGGACGGACGGACATCGCTAAATCGACTCTGCAAGTGAATCCAAATCGATCGGTATAATAAAATATTTGGGTCGAGGTCAAATATTTTTGGTAGTTACAAACATCAGCACAAACTCATTATACCCTGACCACAAAGTGGTGTAGGGTCTAAATATAAAAACTATCTATACCGTCTATTAAAAATTCGCCTATTGTATTATCTTCGAGGCTTGTGATTTTCAGGATTCACGACGGGGAGTCAATAAGTCTTTTTACAAAAAACATGAATAACACATTTTGATTATTTATTTTTGTGATCGATTAGATTAGATTAGGCTGCGACCAATTTGGTCTTTTGTGCAGCCCATGTTTGTCCAAAAGATTAAGGCTCCTTATAAAGCCGATTGCCCTATTTGGCATGAGATACCATATATCCCGGGACGATACAATGTATCCTCCAAGTGCTAGGGGGTCTGTTACCTCTTAGTTTTGGACATTCACAGAGAATGTGTTCCTCTGTTTCCACCCCCCTGTTTGTAGAACTTACATGTGTCTGTAACAGACTGACCTTTCATTCGTAGATGATATCTAATATTACAGTGTCCAGTAAAGAATTCCGTCAAGGTTCTTAAGTTTTTTTTTATCAAGGGAAAGTAATCTTTCCGATTGAACACTTGATGGAGTTATAAATCTCTTAGCTTGCCGTTGGTCGGCACTTTTTCTCTAGTGTTCGGCAATTTGTGATTTTCCACCACAGAATGGTTTCGAACCGATGAAATGACGACGGGCACCTCGTTTGGCTAGGCAATCTGCCCTTTCGTTGCCCGGAATGCCAGAATCGACACACTATCCCCAAAATTCTCCATTTTTTAGCCCTCGGCAAAGTCAGATATCGAAAGGTCCTCATAATAGGCCTATGTTCCACAGACAACCCACTTATTCGACCCGAATTTCTTTTCCGCAAGCCATTTATTTAAATTTGGAAATACAAAAAAGTCTGGGAATCAAATCTGGAGAATATATATGAGAATTCGTAATTGTACAAATAAACCCGAGCATTATCTTGCTGGAAGATTGCTTATTTTTGGCTAATTCGGCACGTTTTTTTTTTCTTGATTTCTTCATTTAATTAACCCAATAATAATTAAAATTATTCTCGAAATAATGATGAATAATATTCTCCATTTATTGTTTTTTTCCATTTTGCAAGTAGTCAATGTAGATAATTCTAACCTAACCTTACCAGCCGATTTTACTCTCTTTCCATTTTAGCAGGCGGATTCAGTTGGTGAAATTTATTGCTTTGACTGTTGTTTCATTTCTGGTGTATGGTGGTGACTCCATGTTTCATTAACAGTTATATATCGGCGAAAAAATTCATCAGTTTTGCGACGATTTATCTGACTTATTGCACTTATTCTCGATTGTGAGCATGCGTGGCTTCCATCTTACCCATAGCTTTTTCAAAGCGCCCCGGTAGCTGAGTAGGTAGCGTGCTCGTCTATCATGCGGGGGTCGTGGGTTCGATTACCACCAGAGACTTTGGTTTGTCGCTGCAAAAACCAGCCAAATGGTCTGTGTCACCCGGCTTATCCCTGGACCCACATTAGAATACAAATTTACTTTACATTATAATTAATATAAATAAATAAATAAAATAAATAAATAAATAAATAAATAATATCACTGATCCATGGGATAAGTCTGTAGCCTCAACTAGTTTTTTATACCTAAAATTACTGTCATCTGTATCATCATCATCATTATGATCATCATTATCATTATCATCATCACTATCATCATCATCACCATCATCATTATTATCACTCTCATTGTTGTCATCATCACGCTTTTCTTGAGAAATTTTTGGTAACATTAATAGATCTAATTCTGACTTCGATAATTTTTTTTTTTTTTAGAAATCTATTAAAAATATCTTCATTCGACTTTTCCCGGCTGCATTTTCGAGCAAAGTGCTCTCTGTAGTTTTTAAAGTCTTTATTCCTTGCTTCTTGAGCTTCTTCTGATAATTCTCCTATTGGTAAAAGCGCGTGTTGTACTATTTCCGGGCCGTGAATTAAAAATTTATGTAATGTGGGAGGCATGCAAAACCAGGGATATATTTCAACAAAGTACTATGCTGTGTTGTGAGCGAAATTACGAAAACTTTCCAAATTAATCTCGTGACCACATGAAACAACAATTAGTATTGTGTGCATTTTTTTAATTAGTGTTAGGTCCATTTTTGTTATTTCAGCTGATATTTCAGCATTTAAAAAAAAAAAAAACGTCTAGCGGTGTTTCCATCGTTAGAGTTACCAAAGCCCGGCTTTGGCTGGTCAACAATTAAACCTGTTCTTTCACGAAACTCTTTCTGAATTTGTAGTTTTGTTTCAGCAACAATTTTTTGTCTTCATCTGATCGTGCTTGCCATTTTTTAATTGGAATTTTATACGATAAGTGGAGAATTCACTCAAAAAATCGAATCCACCCGTGTTTGATAGCCCAAACTCTAAAGTGTCTGTTCTAACTTCCCTAACAATCATGCTGTCAACTGAGTTGAAAATCTTACTTGTAGCGCCACATACATAACACTTTTGCGTGGAATTCGTACCCGTTATTGCGTTGCACACTTTTCCATCTATCATTACTAAAAACAAATCGTGATGAACCTTTAAGGAATTTTCTCCAACTAAAACTAACGTTTCTTCAAGATTTTTTTTTTCATCCTCGACCCTAATTTTTTCTAAATTAGATACACTTGTTGTTTCTTTGGTGTATTCTATCTTTAAAGGCCTACAAAATCTTGTTGATGAAGGACGAGGATTTTTCAAAACTACTTCATTTCCACTAACAAGTTTAAGTGGTACGATGGATGTTATAAACACTGAAGAGTCGCTTGCATTAGAACTATAAAAAGCCTGTTTATACGAACTATGTCCGGAGCTTCCATCAAAATCCCACTTTGAAAACAAGGTTAAGTTTGATAATTTTTTTTCTGTTAAAATATCATAACATTTTGGCAGCTTAACTAGTCTTTCAACCCTGTGATTTAAAAGTCCCTGAAGAGTAACTTGTGCTGAAGTTTCACAAAATTTAACTTGATCTCGTTTGGGATAACACCTTTATTTTGCTTGTTGAACTTTAGTATACGAAGGAAATTTTTCCGGAGCCACTCTTCTTATAATATTATAACTATGTCGAGTTAATTTTGCTTCTATTAAAACGCTAAGTCCTTCTTCTGCACTTAGTTGTTTTGGTTTAGCCTGCTTAAAGCTTTTTCTATATTTTGCAGCCCTTGTAGGTGTTGACATTGTTATTTCTTTAGCTAGCTTTGCTGCCTCAACATTTCTTAAACTCATTTGTGTAGCATGAGTCAAAACTGGCAGTGAAATACTATCTCTTATGCTTCTACTTTTCTTAGATTTATTTTTCTCACTGCAATCTTCGAATGAAAGTTCCTTGCGACCTCGTTTATTTGGTGGAGGAACAAATGAGATAGAAGCATTTAGCCATTCAGTATTTAATTCCAAAAAACGATCATGGTACCTTTTACATTTACTATATCGAGATTTAAACTGTTTAATAAAATTATCAAACGTTTGGTTGCAAAAAACTCATACTGCTGGGGTTTATACGCTTAATGGTTTTCATTTTAAGAAAATTGATTTTATCCTTCCAATCATTTAAAGCGGTATTTCTTATAAAGTTGTATAGTTCCAGGCGCGATATAGAAATAGTTTTGGGGCTTATTCCTAAAAATATTAAATTTATTCTTATTTAATTTAACTGTTTAATCGGTTTTCCAATTCCCTTATACCGATTACTTTATTTAATGCAAAACACAATACGCACTTTACAAAAACTACATATTTTAAAACAGCAAAAAACACCACTTTAAAACAAAACATAAAAACAAGCACATAAATAACGGCAATAGAGATGGGCGCGTAAAACAGTTTATTCGCAAACATTATTATTTATAAATTACGATAGTAAAACCATCACGTGAATTTGGTAAATTATTAGAAAGTCCTATTTTTTCGCTGGAATTGAGTGTTAATTTTTATTCTTTTCTGGTAAATTGGTCACCCTCGTGAACCTATGTGATCAAACGCCACTCACGCAGCCATCTCTATTAAATATCAAAATATATTGACAATAATATCAACAACAACAAAAATAGTTAACAAAACACTGTGGGTGTGGTAAATAAAGGAATTTTGAAAACATGACTTTTTACATAAAATTATTAACATCTTAAAACGGGGCAACAAAAAGGCAAACTTTTTGTTTGTAATATCAAGTAGAAATCCCATACTTTTCAAAAAACACAACTTCAAAGCCGCCGCTTTACTACTTTGTTACTTCTGGTCCATCATATATGGAAAATACCCCGATTTTAGAATTCTTTTTTGAAAAAATATTAAAAATATTTCCACACATATTTTTATAAACACAAAATCATTTTTTGTACACTTAAATACCTGAAGTTGAAGGTTCCATCATAAAAGTTTAACTTTATTAATTTTAAATTTAAAAAAATAAGCACTGCTTTTTATCAAATTAAAATTTTTCACTTTTTAAGAAAACAGCAATAATTAGCTAACTTTGACAGCTCACTACGGATGGTTCAAATTTTAAATAGTGACGTAGAATTTTATCTAGTTTTATTCGATACCAATCATTATGGCAAAAACTTAATTCTAAAATTTCAATTAAGCGCCACTTTGGAAACATTTCAACCCAATGTGTGTCGGTCACTCAAATTTATATCGTGGATAGTCTTAAACGCTGGTGGCAGATGTGCCATGGACTTCGTCTAACTGATCTTTGATTTCTTTAGAATTTTTTTTTTCATTTTTCAAAAATACAGAAAGTCTTCTCAATTAATCGACTAATTCTTTTCCAGTCTTCTTCTGCAACTTGACATTTTTCTTAAACCTACTTTGTTTTAAATTCTTGGTGGTCCTTTTATGATTTGTAATCACTTATTGACTAATCCTCCTATAAAAAAATAAAAAATAAAAACGGCGACTATAGTCTATAAAATTTAAAGATTAAGTTTTAGTTTAATATATTTAAGTTCTCAGCTAAAACAAAAACAAAAGTTTTTCCATTATTTTTTAGACCTCAACAATATTATGATTTTGAATGTATGGAATGTCTATTGTCATGTTAAACATTATCAACCTATAATTTATGAATATCTCAAAATTACTCCATAGTTTTATAGAACATAATTTGAATTTTCTGAACGAATTTATCACAAAACACATCACCATTGTGTTTTTTTTATTTGTCTTTTCTTTTTTTTTTATTCCTCCTAAAAAAAAAAAACACAACTGCATCACAAATCATCCAAAACAACCACAACGAAAACACAATACGTTGATCTTTGAATTGACGAACGAATCATGGATGTACAGGGTTGGAAAATGAGGATATGACACCAACTCTGCGTCAATTATGGACAGCCATACGACAGTTGCAACAGGATATGACGCAAATTAAGCAGGTTATCAAAGATGAAGTAGCCTTGCGTGTCAATTTGCAACAATTGTTGATGCAACATTTAGAAACTGGCAGTACGTCCAGTAGTAATACACCGAAATGTTGACTATGGAAGTAAATTTTAATTAACTTGATTTATTATTATTATTATTATTATTATTACAAAATTAAACAAACATTGAAGCGATCAACGATTTATTATTATACATTTTAGATATTGTAGTTAATTAAAGAAAAAATATATAATCTATTAAAATTTTTTTAATATTCAATTATTTACGCATAATGGCTTACATATATAGATTGTTTAGATAGCCGTGAATGAAATTTATTGGATTTATATTTTGTTAAAATTTTAATCTAAATGATTTATGACTGTTTGTAGAAACTCCTTTATAAGTTCAGTAACCTTTTTTTTTAATTTTTGTAAACACAAATTGTTTCGAAAATCAACGAGCTTGCTAGTAAATTTTTTTTTGTAGTTGTTTTGACTTATAAATCCAGTTGTTTTAACAACTTAATGTATTTAAACTCTTATTAGGTTGTATTTGCACAATCCTAACAAAAGAAAAGAAAGAAAAACTTTATGGAAAATTTTATATATTTTTTTCATTTGTATTTAAATTAAGTATTTAAATTTAATAATTAATTTTAGAAAATTTTTAATATACCAAAAAACCCAAAAACAATTATTATTAGTAAATATTTATAAATACGTATCATTATATTTTCAAATGAAGTAATGATATGTTTTTAATAGTCAATAATTACTTATAAAAAAAAAAAAAAAAAAAAATATGACAATAAGAACAAAATGAAAAACAAAATTCTTCACTCTAGAATGATAATTATTTATATGAATAAAACAAAACTCTTATGAATAAAGTAAAGAAAACGTTAAATTATGTACATATAAGTTATTTATAACTTATACATATTTAAATTATGTATAAGTTATTTATACATAATTTATGTATTGAAAAAAGAAATAAAAAAAAAAACTACAAAATATTCGATTTTGTTTTGAAATATATTTTCTCTTTTAATTTTACAATTTAGGTTTTATGGTAAGAAAATCGATTTATAAAATACTGGATAATATTTTGTCACACTTTTGATCCTGCGTTGGTGTTGTGAAATAAGGTAAAAATTTGTTATAATTTTGTAGTTATTTTTTATATAATTTTGAAAAAAATTAAAGTCCCTACACGTCATGATTGAGAAAATTTTGCTGAGATTATCCACTGATCGATTTCCCTAATTCTATCCGAATTTGATAAAATGTGGCAGAATAGTTGTGTATTATGAAAGTAATGTGTATGGAGCATTAAAAAATGAAAAAAATTATCCCATAATGCTTAAAGAGTTCTTATGTATGTAAAACATCCTTTTCTTTTTAAGTATTCGAAATATTGAACTCAATAAGGTTTTGTGTGAAAGGTAATAAAATTACCTTTCTAGTGACGTACCACATATGTTTAGAAAGAGCACAAAGGTTCAATTTAAATTGAAAAAAAAAAAAAAAAAAAAAAAATAAAATAAATAAAATAAAATAAAAAAATTAAAGAAAATATATATGTGACTTGCTCCACGAAAAGGGACCTCTGCGCCGAAAATTTTTTTTTACTTTTTGAGTGATTCTTATAGGAAAAAAACGCTCTTCACAAATGCCACAAACCGCAAGTTTCTGTCTTTTAGTTTTTTTTACAAATCACCTGTAAAGATGAACATAATTAATGAAAAAATTGAAAAATGTGATATAAACAGATAATATGTATAATATTTGAAATTTAAAAAAAGTTCAATATCAAAGGTACAAAATTACAAAAATATCAAAATTTTACTCTTTTTTACTCTTAACACACTTTTTTGGTGGTTCTTCTGTATTTTGCTGCTTTTCACCTTTGTCTGATTTTTTTTTAGGAAGTTCTTCCAGTTTTTTTTTTTGTTATTTTCATCTCCGATTTATTCACCATTGTAGCACGTTTCTTTATAGATTGTTTATCTCCGTCTTTGTTTCTGGTTTTCACATCAGCTTGAGCTTTTTCAACTGCAGCTGTCTTCTTAGGTAGTTTTTCCACTTTTGCTACCGATTTTTTAGGAGTCTCAGTTTTGTTTTCAGTCAGTTTTTTTGTTCTTATTTTTTTGGTGACTGCCTTGTTTTCGGTTGCTGTAAATTCTTCGGATTTCGCTGACTTCTTCTTCATCGGTTTTTGTGGCTTCGGAGCCACATCATCGCACTTTTTCTTATCGAAAACAAGCTCTCTTATATTTTTGTATAAATACCATTGTCTTTCTAAGTTTAATCCATCCGGAGTAATAACGTTAGGATAGGATAAATCATCGGTGCAAATACGTAGCTCAAATTTTATTGTATCCTGGCTATCTGCGAATAATTTCGCTTCCACGCTATCCTTACTAATGGTGAAGTGGTGAAAGGTCGTAATTCCAACTAATGGCTTGAAAAACTTCTTGAAATATTCAACCCAATCATACCATGTGACGTTTTCCATTGTCACTGGTTTATTACAGCCGGAGGGAGAAGAGGCAGTCACGCAGTTCTTGATATCTTCGTAAGTATCAATATTACTGATGGCGTACTTGGCTTTAAAAATTCCAAAGTATCTATCTGGCGAAAATTTGGTGTGCTCCGTTAGAAGAAAGTTGAAATATATCTGTTTGTTTAATCCTCTGGCCACTCTCCACATAAGGTATCCAAGAACCGCATTATTTTTATTTTGCGCAACGCAGTTGTCACTAAATAATATCAAGGTTTTGCCAGGTACAGATGAGGTTGAAAGATGGTGATGCAATAAGCTGATGGTACAATTTGGGCGTTTTCCTATTTCGCCTTGTTCATCAATCAAGTAGAAAAACTGAAAAGAAAAAAAAATGTTAAGATCGTCAAGGTCACATTCTGTGATGGAATTAAAAAATTCAATAATGAATGAAAAGGTACCTGCTTCTTCAATAATTCATTAGTAATGCCGAACACTGAGCACTTTCTACCAGCCTTAAAATATGCACTGCCCGGCTGCTGAGGACTGACGGGGTAATTGACGTTTTGTGCAAAATCAAAAGACCGTACATCGGCATCTTCATTGGTTTCTGTGCAAAATTTCTTGTAGTAGGCACGTTGACTCTTTGCTTTTTGGATATGATCCATGAAAGAAGAAATTCGTTTTTCTTTTTCTTCTTCTTCGCAATTTTTCAGCTGAGAAATCACCAACGTATTCTCTGTACAAAGAATTTCAATGATTAGTTACACATTGTTCATTTTTTACACATAATAATAAATTATTTTAAAAATACCTCTGCAAACGTCGCATAAGTCATCGGTGGGTTTCATAATGGTGATATATGGTACATAAAGGTTCCAGATTTTCCTGAATGACTGATTACTCAATTTTCTATCTTCTGGTTGAAGTGAAGATATGTACGTTCGATACAAAGAGGATTTTGTTTCAGATGAGGGGAGTTTCATTACTTTATAATCTTTGAAACGAGGTATACGTCCGGGTAATGGAATCGCTAACTGATCTGCCGTACTTTTTATAAAATCTACTACTTTAATGATTTCTTCCGGGTGCAGTGCGGCCGGATTAGTGCAGGGTTTGTTCTTCGATGCGTGAATTCGCATCACAACACCATGGCGATCGAAATGTGCGAGTAAACTCTTATACCTCTTCAGTCCACAAACGTGTAGAAATAGAAACATTTTGCGGCAGATGGGCAACTGATGAAAGTAAAAAAGTACGTGACCTTTTGATTTTCGCCAATATATCTTTATAGGCGTCATTGAAATCGTTATGCCCTTTACCAGACTGAATTTGGCTTAGAATAACTAAATCTTGTTCATCTTTCTGTAATTCCAAAAAGTTATTTCTTGCAAAAACAATTCGTTCTTTCGGAATTACAGTAGTGCATCCATTCGTACAGCAAGGTTTTTCTAAAAACTGCGATAAAGTTTGCTCTTCCTCAATATCTTGAAGAGATAATTGCAGCGCTTCTGAAACTTCTGGCGATGAAAATGCATCCGACGCATCACTGACTATAGGTAAACATTCTTCCAAACAATCGCTGAAGTATTGTTCTTCAACACTCTTAAATTCGTCTTCCAGACACATTTTCTTACGTTATTTAAGATTTATTTTAACCTGAAATTAATTAAATAATAGATAAATTAAATAATAATAAATAATAGATTCAATTCTACCGGCTTAAATCCAAAACATTGATAATTTGATAAGGAATAAAACAGCTCTAGTAATTTTGAAAACAAAATTAGCAAAAACAGGTTTTTAACTGTTAGAAATATTTTTCATAGAGGCAACACTGCATAGTGAACATCGTACAAAGTACCAGAGAGTCGAAATACATCGCCAGATGATCAGGTTGAAGGAAGAGTTGCATAACCATGCGCAAACCACGAAAACGAAGCGCTTTTTTTAAACGCGTTTTTCTCAATAACTTCTTTTCGGCGCAGAGGTCCCTTTTCGTGGAGCAGGTCACATATATATACACTTGTGCTCATATAATTAAGTCACACATACAATATGTAAAGAAAATGTGAATTTTCAAAGAAACAACAAAAATTTTTTATTCAAAATAACAAACAGAAGAAATACTTCATATATCTATATACACTTTTTTAAGTTTACTACTACAAAATAACAAAAAGACACTTTTGAATCCATTTTACAGTGCTCATATAATTAAGTCATCTGAAAAAAAAAATTTAATTTGAAGGAACTTACTTTTTTTTTTTCGGTAATCTCACCTGATACAAGGTTAATATTTCATTGGAAATCCTTTATGTAAAATAACTTCTTTACATCTGTTGCTCATTGAATGTACCAGAGCTACACACTGAGCAGGAGTGATTTTGTACCATTCTTCCTGAATTATTTCCCAAAATGAAGCCTTATTTACAGGTTTTCTTGCAGAAACCGCTCTTTTTATGATGCCCCATAAGTTTTCAATGGGGTTAAGGTCCGGTCTTTGGGCTGGCCACTCAAGAACTCTTATGTCATTGGCATGCATCTAGTACTTAACGACCCGAGAACAGTGCTTGGGGTCGTTGTCCTGTTGAAAAACCCAAAGTAACGGTAAATCGTCAGCGTAATCTCCCATTAAATTTTCCTCCAGAATGCCCTTATACATCAATTTTACCATCAATTTGGACAATTGGACCAACGCCAGATGAGATAAAACATCCCCACACCATTACGGATGAGCCACCGTGTTTAACGATTTTCTTGGTGTATCTTGGGTTCAGTTCTTGCAATGGTGGGCGCCTGACATATGGTTTTCCATCATTTCCGAAGACGTTAAATTTGGATACATCGCTCCAAACAACCATATCCCAAAATTTCGAGTCTTTTTGTAAATGGTCCTTGGCAAATCTTTTTTAATATATTTTTTTGGACACATTTGGCTTACATTTTGTGCCGATATTTTTACACCATAGTCAACTTCCATTTGTGCCCGAATTTCGGTAGAGGTCAAAAAGGATCTGACTTGCTTAATCTCACCAATTGCCTATCTTCAGAAGTTGTAGTCTTTCTTGGCTTTTTACGGGGTAAGTTGCTGAAAGTCTTATTTTCTTGGTAATACTGGATGCCATTATTAACTTTTCCTCTAGAAAAGCTCAAAAGTTCCGTAACTTTTGCAACGCTTTTGTATTTATTGAAACATTCCCATATAATTTTTCTTTCGCATGGAGTTGAGCTCTTGTTCTTACCCATTGTGATTAAATGCTACATAAATTTATTAAAAATAAGTTTATAACTTCTAAACAAAACAATTTAAATAAAACTTTTTTTAGTATCGTCATTTAAAGTGGCAACTTACCGTTTTTAAATGCAATGACTTATTTATATGAGGGCTTACACGTGGAGTTTGCGAGAAAGAATTGCATACTGATCGCCAAAAAACAATATTTTTTTTTAACTTAACAACATCATTATTAGAACATATAACGGGACAAATTTATCATAAACAAATCAAATTTAAAGCAAAACAGATAATTAAATTTTGTTGTTTCATATTGAGTATTAGGGTGACTTAATTATATGAGCACAAGTGTACATATATGTGACCTTCTCCGAGAAAAGGGACCTAGTGTGTGAAAATTAAGTTTTGAGAAAAAAATGCATTTAAAGTTTCTACACCCTTTTAGGTACCAGAATCCACCGTTTTTGACACAACCCGTTTTTTGACACACTAGGTCCCTTTTCTCGGAGAAGGTCACATATATGATGGCTATCTTGTAAAGATATCTGTCAATTTCCAGAATGGAGATGATTTGAAGTCAAAGTTATATATAACAATTAAGAAAATTATAGTCGGTCTAGACCGACTATACGATACCCTATACCATGCGTTTAGAGACCCTATCTCTCAGGCCCAACTAACTGGATATAGAAAATAAGCATAAATCAAATTTGAGTGGGATTTTTATTAATTTTTTTGGCTGCAGATATGAAAAAGTTCATATCGGATGATATATCTATATGGGGACTAGGTTCAAAAATGGACCGATCGTGACCATGTTTGGTAACGTCTCTTGTATTTTGCAAAAATACCTACAAACAAAATTTGAGAAGAATCAGTGCAATATTTTTGTTTTTTGATAGATGTAAGTGAAGATCGGGAAGCAGCTCTATATGAGGCCTTTGACTAAGAGTTGTCCCAAAGGGATCATTTTTGGACTACTCATTAATGGATGTAATAAAAGCATACAAATCCAATTTGAGTAAGATGTATATGCCAATTTGGATCTTATGGCAATTTATGTCGATTTCATAGGAGTCATTTGTATGGGGGCTAGGTCTGAACATGGTCTGATTCTCACCAATTTCAATAGCGTTCATCCTAAGGCCGATAAAAGCTTATATACCAAATTTCATCAAAATATATTCATATTTGCGACCTGCAGTTTGATTACAAGCTTTACATGGACACACAGATGGACGGACTGACGGACGGACATCGTTAAATCGAATCAGATAGTGATTCTGAGTCGATCGGTATAATAAAAGATGGGTCTAGGTCAAATATTTTTGGTAGTTACAAACAGCAGCACAAAGTCATTCTACCCAAACCACATAGTGCTATCTATATATATAAAATTCATTTTCTGTTTGTTTGTTTGTTTGACCGCTATACAAATTTTTATTTTTCAACGGATTTTCCTGAAATTTTGTACACAAGATCTCTATGCCCCAGGAAAGGTCGCCATGTACTTTTTACCGGCCACGCCTACTTTTACGCCCACTTTTAATGTAAAATTCATTTTCTGTTTTATTTATATTTCTTCTATACAAATTTTTATTTGTTAACAGTTTTCTCTGAAATTCGGTACACACGATCCCTGTACTCCAGCTAAGGTCACCATGTACTTTTTATCGACCACGTCTACTTTTACGCCCACTTTTTGTATACAATTCGTTTTCTGTTTTTTGGTATATTTGTTTGATATACAAATTTTTATTTTTCAAGGGAATTCTCTGAAATTTGGTACACACGATCTCTGTACTTCAGGAAAGGTCGCCATATGCTTCTTACCGGCCGCGCCTACTTTAACGCCCACTGTTTGTATACAATTCGTTTTGTTTTTTGGTATATTTGTTCGCTATACAAACTTTTATTTTTCAACCGATTTCTCTGAAATTTGGTACACACGATCTCTCTGCTCCAGGGAAGGTCGACATATTCTTCGTACCGGTCACGCCTACTATGACGCCCACTTTTTGTATACAATTCACATTCTGTTTTTTGGTACATTTGTTCGCTACACAATTTTTTGTTATACGGATTTCTCTGAAATTTGCTACACACGATCTCTGTACTCCAGAGAGGTCGCCATATGATTCTTGATGGCCACGCCTACTTATACGCCCACTTTTTATAGAAAATTAACTTTTTGTTCTTTGGTATATTTGTTCGCTATAGAAATTTTTATTTTTCAAGGGATGGTCAGATGACAGGGAAGGTCACCATATGCTTCTTACAGGCTATGCCTACTTTGCGCCAACTTCTATGTATATAAAACTTATTTTTTTTCCTTTTATTTGTTTCTTTATTTGATTGCTATACAAACTTTTATTTTTCAATGGCTTTCTCCGAAATTTAGTACATATTCCAGGGAAGGTCGCCATATGATTTTTACCGACCACGCCTACTTTTACGCACAATTTTCATATAAAATTAATATTTTGTTGTGTGGTATATTTCTTCCCTATACAAATTTGTAATTTTCAACGGATTTCTCTGAAATTTGGTTTACACGGAAATAACTACATGGTGAACAAATTCCCCAAACTTAAAAAAAGGTACCCAAAAGAAATGAACAAATTCCCCATTTTTTTAATCGAAATAAAAAATGAACTTACTCCCCAAATTCATTCTTAAATTTTTACATATTTTTATTTAATGAATTTTGTTAAATATTTATTTTAGTAAACATTTGCATACTGCTCTCAATATATGTATGTCCTACAATAAACGCATTTAAAATGAGTATTCTTGTCAATAGCATTGTTTCGGTGCGCGGAAGCTACGCGCACGGGGAATACAGCTTAGCTATAATATCGGAATGATCTGAAAAATATATTTTGACAATTAAAATAAGTTGGCAATAGCTACACGGCAGCACAGGTGTGGCTGCCAAATGCGGGGAAGCGGCGCGCGAACGCGAACGCGGACGCGACGGATACGGACGCGACGCGCTCGCGGAACACAGCTCAGCTAAAATTTCGCAATGATCTGAAAAATATATTTTGGCGATTAAAATAAGTTGCCAAACGCGCGGAAGCGGACGCGACTCGCTCGCTGCTTAGTGAAATGTCGTATGATAAATTTTATCTACGTATGAGAAACAATTACCTATTGATCAAAATAGGCCACACATACACTATAAGCACTTGCTTAAAGAAACCTTGCGACACAATATTAAACGTCGTATTAGTCTTTCATTTCTGAAACTTGAATTTGACGTCTCTGTTCAATGATGATCACTTATTGAATGAAGTAATTCAATTTTTAAAAGTTCTGACTCCTTTAATTTGCGAACCATTCCGTTATATTTGATGTTTATAAATAAATTGGAAAAAAAAACTTTAAGCGATTTCGCAGCTTATTTTTGAAGCATTTTTGCTTATAAAAATCTTCTAAATTACAAAATCAAAAAATTTTTAATTGAAATAAAAAATCAATTTACTGCCCATAAAATTTTTTGGGGAGAAATTTCATTTTATTGGGGAATTTGTTAATTGGGAACTAAGTACTCAGCGACTGGTAAGCATAGTGAACCATTTTTCAAGTCAAAGGCCTTTTTATCCCGGGCAAGACCGTGTAAAAACAGCTAGTTATATTATATTATATTAATTTTTATAATATAATACCAAAATTTGCCAAGAGAAGTTAACGTACAGTAATGCCAAAATATGCCAAGATAAGTTAACGTACAGTAAAAGTAAAGTTGATTCTCCACGCATAACTTTCCTCAAACCAAACGAATTTGCCAAGAGAAGTTAACGTACAGTAGTGCCAAAATATGCCAAGATAAGTTAACGTACAGTAAAAATAAAGTTGATTCTCCACGCATAACTTTCCTCAAACCCAAAGCAGTTAATAGCTCAAAAGAAGGAGCTTGATCCACTGAGTGCTCTTAGACCTATGTCAACAGCCTACGTTAATTAGAACTCTAGTTATAGAGGTTTGAGAGAAGAAAAATATTGAAAAAAATCTTGAATGCAAAGTTTATTCATAAATTCTTTTAATATATAAGATTAGTGAAGCTTACATATATCGTTATATCGTATCCAATTTTTTTAAATTACTTCTTTGCCCGACTTTCGTTGTGAGCATAATTTTTAAGAATTTTTGCAATGTTTATTAGATGTACCGTTATATATTAATTGTGTCTCTTTATTATTAAACACTTCAAAAAATGCATCAAAAATATTTGAAAAAATATTTTGTCAAAATATATAAAATCGTTGATTACGTTTTTATAATAACTTGCCCGACTTATGATGTGAGCCACTATACGTTCCAGAAAACTGTCTCGAATTAATAACAACTTGGTTTTTATGAGTTGTTTTTTTTTTTTTTATAAATTAAAAATAAAACAAAAAAAGTAATGTTCACAAAAGAAATTAAAGTCAACCAAACCAAATTTAAAATCTCCATTCTCTCCTAACTAAATACACCACTTTTGGGCTGATAGCCTCATATGTAAGTTTAAATATTGGAAGACATATTAATTTCAGAATGAAAAAATAAAATCTTATCACTTATAAGTTTTTAAATACACTTATCCCTTGATTAGCAGACTTACGAATGAAAGAAATCTAATTTCTAAACACAATCTCCTTCTACTCATAACTCAATACGTTTCTCTATGGTCCTGTACCCACAGCAGACTCTTAGACAGTTTTGCCTGAACAACAAAACTACATTTCTCCTTGATGAGCTTCTAATAGTCTTTGCCCAAATTGGAACTCCATACAGCAATATGGAGTTCAGTAACCTTGCGATCAGGATCCTTCGGCTCTGACGGGGTCCACCAGTATTTAGCATTATCGTAGCAAGTGCGTTGCCAACTACTGCTGCCTTTTGGCATGCATATTCCATGTGTGTTTTAAAGCACAACCGATCATCTATCTTAAGCCCCAGCTTTGTTATCGCCTGTGAGGAATCGATTTCCATATTACCCACTTCTAGTTACATGATTTCTTTCTTCCTGCATCCGCTAATTAAAACTACTTCTGTTACGTGTGCGGCAATTTTCAATCCAATAGTTTTCAGCCAGATCCTTATTAAACGGATGGTTTCATTCGCATACATTTACATTTCGTCCAGAAAGCGTGCACAGACTAGTACGGCTGCGAATCCTATAATGTCGGCCTCCTCGGGAATTTCAAGTTCGAGAACATGGTTGTACATTACATTCCACAGCAGCGGCCCCAGTACTGAGCCCTGATGGGACCACAGCCGAGGTCTCGTATGAGATCATTCCCACTTCCATCTCATACCAAATGGTACTGTGTGTAAAGTAGTTTCCTATGATCTTCATAAGGTAGTGTGGCACGTTAAGCTTTCGCAGTGAAAGCATTATGTGATTCTAAGCCACGCTATTAAATGCATTTTTTATATCAAGCGTAATTACCGTAAAATATTTTCTAGCTACTCCATTGCCCTCTATGGCTACTTTCGCCATTTGCCTCATCCTGTTAATAGTATTTATTGTCGATCGGGCTTTTCTGAATCCATATTGTCTTTCTTTTCTACAACTGGTAGAAGTCTTTCCCTTTCGAGTACTTTTCCGATAGTATCTAGTAAGCAGATCGGTCGGTAGGAGGATGGTTCTCCAAGGCATTTGTTTGGTTTCGGAATTAGGACGATCTTCTGTTTGTCTGTCCGTCTCTCTGTTTATCTGTCTGTTTGTGCATCCTTGTAAACCTTGTAATCAAAATATAGTCACAAATATAAATACCTTTTGATGAAATTTCGTATATAAGCTGTGGTAGGCCATATCATGAATGATACTGAAACCCGGTACAAGTTCAGACCTAATCTCCATACAAATGAAATCGATTTAAATTGTCCTAAGATCTAAATTTGGTTTGTGTGTCTTTATTACACCCATTAATCAGTAGTCCAAAAATCAACACTGTGGACATTCTTAGTCATAGCCTCCAAATAAGGCTGCTTCCTTAACTTCACTTAAATCTATCAAAAAACAAAAATATTTTACTGATATTTTTCAAATTTGTTTTGTATGTTTTTGAAAAAAATAAGTGACTACCATATATGATCATGCCAGGTCCCCATTAATGAAAAATAGCATCCGATAGGAACCTTTTCATATCGGTAGGCAACAAACTTATAAGAATGCCACTTTAGTTTGGTTAAGGCTTACTTTCTGTATCCAATTAGTTGGACCTAAGACTCTTTCACTAAACTCATTGTATAGGGTATCGTATAGTTGGTTTAGCCCACTATAATTATGTTGTTTTTAATTATTTTTATTTAAAAATTAATTCTTATTCATATACAATTTTTGTTTGTGCTTAGATCAAGTTTTTTTGTTATTTGGTGTTACAATTTTATCCACCTCATTCTTTAATTGATCACACATAAATTTTTGCCACTAGTGTAGGCCCACAAGTGTTCTCAAGTAACCTAGATTTTCTATTCCTTTACTAATTAAATATTTATTGGTACTCGCCAAATCAAATAGCTCACAAAGACTTCTTCTTTGTCGTTAGCTGTACATAATTCGAATTAAAAATTTAATAAAAATATCAATTACTTCCAATCATAAATAATTTGGGGTATCATATGATACTCTTCTTCTTTACATTTTCCTACTGTGTCATAGAAATTTGTTCCATTCAATCACATATTTGTACGCTAGTGTCATCTAAATCTTTAAGAGATACAACAGAAAAAAAAAACTAGTTTACCCGTATATGCATATCATTAATTTTAAGAGAAGTCTTAGAAAGATAAATAAAAATAGAAAATATGTAGTTTCTTTTTTTTTAGAAAATTGAAAATACATCATTAATATTAACATCTTTTTCCTCTTCTATGTAAATATGTATATTTAAGCTGAAAAGAATTTCTTTAAAAATGGAAATCTTATAAGATGAAAGAAAAAAAAACGAACAAAAATGAAATCAATATCACAACAAAAGTCCCATTTGAATACCAGAATACGAGCAGTAGTTAAAAAAAAAAAAAAAAAAATAGAATACTTGTTTGAACATTGTAAATTGTGATGATGCATTTATGAAAGTTGGTCGTTTTCATTTGATTGCAAAACAACCGTAAATTTTAAAAGAGCAGTTTCATTTGAATTTTTTTGTTGCTGTTATTTTTGTATCTTGGTCAACTAATAGACCAGTTTTCTTTAAGAGTTCAATGCTAACCCACATCAAATGATGATTCCAGGGTATTCAAAGATAAAAATTAAATTTTCTAAACCCGTATAAATGAAAGTGAGATTCTGACATAAAGGCTTCATAAGTGTTTACAATATCTTTATAATACGATCAGTTGTTGGTTAGTAAAAAAGACTGCATGTAACCTTATTTTGTATTACGGGTATTATACGGTTATGGCCAACTCATTAACATAAGCCATTTATCCGATGATAAATAAAGAAAAAATTAAACCAAATAAAGACTTTCAAAAATAAAGAAATTTATAATATTGAATACACATTAGGGCGGGCCAATTTGTATGGAGCCGAAAAATTCGATTAGAGCCGCCCCCTAGGATGATTCTATGGACAATTCTAAGCAACTTTGGTGAAGGAACCATAGGTCTATCTCGATTTTCGAGTCTCCCACTTTTCAAAAAATGATTTGTTCCCTATAACATCATTTTGATTCATAATTCGATTTTTTATTCATCGTTATATTATCTTTTTTATGTGTATATGGGGGGTTTTTGGGGTCGAGAAATTCATTTCTGATCTTTATTTTTACCTACGACCACCGCCAGAGGGCGTTTCATGCATATTTTAATTTCAACCAAAATTTTTTCTGCTGCTTTGCGTTCTTTTTATCTCTGACATTTATTGTTCTTAATTTTAAATAAGTCATTTAAAAACATTTTTTTTTTCGTTTTTCGTTTCAAATCAAAATTTGATATTTGAATAAGTTACACGGTACGAATTAAAAGCCCAAATTTAGTTATGAAATTGTAACTTTTACCATACCTTCGATATGCAATACCTTTCAATATAACTCTGTAATATAGTATGGAGCTTCTCTCCACGTCTAGTTTTAAGAAACGTCATAAGTAATACTTTTCAATACAACGCTGCAATATAGTATGGAGAGTCTCTCCACTCACGCGGAAAAAAGTATACAATGTAGTAAAAGTAGACAATGGATCCAAATGCATTGCCGTCTACATCGCAAACCGCAACAACATCAACGAGTACCGAAATTCATTTGAAGATTTGCCTTCGCACGATGTTGCTGTTTTTGGTGCATCTTGTGATTTGAGTGGACTCAATCTGCCAACGAAACAAGATATTTTAAGATGTTTTTTTTCTTGGCCGAACTTGCTAAACTCCAAAATAAAATGTTTTCGTATAAAACATTCGTACCGCACGTAACAGACAAATTGATTGAAATTTGGAGTCATGTTAATGTTGAAACTCTAAAAAAAAAAAGTGTTGTTAGAAAATTGGGTACATTGATTGACAAGTATCAAATCGAAACTAAACATCCAAAAATCGCCACATTCAGAACGTTCGTGCAATCTACAAAAGAATTATTTTACATCGGCAAATATCAATGTGACTTGAAGGCAGCATTATGCTCATGTGGATTGATTCCAGATCATTTGAAAGAGTTTATGCGAGATCAAAATAATGTCAGAAGATTGAAGATACCGGAATTCGTCCAACGTCAACAATAATACCAACAAGTGTTGAAGAGACCCATTTAGCATATGGACCAAGTACTGATACAGATGAGCCAAGTTCAAATCCACAAGATGTTCCGCCAATGATACGAGGACCGTATGTGTGATCGAATTGGTGTGTCAGATAGAATAGCAGCAGCACTCGCAACATCTCTTATGCAAGACATTGACGTAAAAGATGCACATGGCAATCCTATCATCATGGATAAAAATAAAGTGCGTCGAGAAAAAGCCAAATGCAGAGAAGAATTGCTTCGTAAGCAGTATGATGCATCCAATTTGATAGCATTTTCATTCGACGGCGGAAAAATTGATGCTTTAACAATGGAAAAAATCGATGAGAAGTTGCATCCACGGATGGTGAAAGAACCACATCTTGTTGTTTTGAAGGAACCAAATTCTCAATTGATAGGCTACACAAAAGTCGAAAATGAAGATGCTGAACACAAATTGATGACATTGAATGCATTCTTCGTCGAAAAAGAAATTGCTCTCGATGCATTAATCGGCATATGCTGTGATGGGGAGCCAACAAATACTGGCGTAAGAAATGGGATTTTGCGTCGATATGAATTGCATTTGAATTGACCGCTGCATTGGTTTGTGTGCCTTCTGCACTTCAACGAGCTGCCATTTCGTTATTTGTTTAACACTTTGGACAGATCATCGACCACTGGACCACGAACAACAACCGGAACGTTGGGCAAACAAATTGAAACGTGTGAAAATCTTCCGGTATGTATCATTTGTCATTTTTCTCATAGATTTTTTTCATTATTAAATGGTAAACTTGCATTTAATTCATCTAATTTTTTTTTTAAGCTTGTACATGAATTCGAGATAATCGTGCTAGAGAACATGCCACCTGATTTAGATCCATTTGAATTATCCACCGATTCAAAGTACGTATACAAAATGGCCAATGCAATTTCGAATGGTGTTGTTCCTGCGGATTTGTCTCACATTAAACCAGGACCAATATCACATTCACGTTGGCTCACCAAGGCGAATAGATTGCGGTTGTATGTGTCAACTGAAAATCCATCAAGGAATTTGAAAATTCTGGCAACATACATAATGAAAGTGTATGCGCCGATGCACTTCAACATCAAGTATTATAATTCGGTGGTCTTCGGTAGTATATTATTTTACAAATTCATTCGTTGGACACAATATTTGGATACAAATCTACGCGGAGTTGTGAATAATGTCATTAAAGACAATTCATATTACGCACATTCCGAAAATATTTTGTTAGCGATGTAATTTGATGATAAAAAAGAGACACGAAACATCGCAATCAAGAAAATTGTACACCACCGAAGAAATCTTTACGACCCGGCACATCTTAGAGTTTATCAAAAACCTTTGATAAACTTCAATTGTACAGATTATACGAATATGATTGATGTAAATAAAGATGATGTCTTATTCGAACCACCGTTTACGCATACCATTCCGTATGATCATTTGGAACAATATTTAGAATACGATGATCCACCATTGCCTGATCCAAGAATTCCGGTACACATACAAGCAACGGAAAGACATGTTCAATTGCTGGCTAGCGTTTCTAAACGTGTTTTAGAAAAAAATCGACACAGTGTTATGGCAGTTACATCAGAAAGCCGTGCAAAATACCCCAGACTTGAAAGCAAGAAAGACTTTCAAAAATTACTTATTTCGCTTTTCTTCCACTAAATTAATTTTTTTTTAAACATGTTCTTATTTTTTAGGTTGAATTTCTGTTGAAAAAATAAAATAAAGATCAATTTTAACGAAAAACTGTAATTTTTCTCGGAAAATAGACGAAAAATAGTTAAAACATGCATGAAACGCCCTCTGGCGAAAAAAACCCCCCATATACACATAAAAAAGATAATATAACGATGAATAAAAAATCGAATTTTGAATCAAAATGATGTTATAGGGAAAAAATCATTTTTTGAAAAGTGGGAGACTCGAAAATCGAGATAGACCTATGGTTCCTTCACCAAAGTTGCTTAGAATTGTCCATAGAATCATCCTAGGGGGCGGCTCTAATCGACAAAAAATTTGGCCCGCCCTAATACACATACTAGAAAAAGTCTACGGATACACTTTTATTTTAATTAGGAAGTGTAATTTCTCCCAAAAAAATACTTAAAAATTTAAATTATTTTGTAAAGGTTTTTTCTAAAGTCCGATAGAACTTGAAATTGTAAAAAATAACACAAAGAATTAAATTTTATTCAAAGAAATTCTTTTATTCGAAAGATCAATACATGACATTAACATTTGAAAATGATTTCGGGTATATGGCCAAAGCGGCTGTTCTTGACGAAGCTCAGTGTGGATGTTCAATTTTGATCTACTTTTTCCAGCATTGTTGGCCGTATATCACGAATAACATGAAGAATATCGAGACAGGAATTGTTGCTGGTTTTTCAACATAACCCAATGACAGAGGTGCCAAATCGCATGACCTTGGAGACCAATTGCCAGGTCCATTTCTCTAAATCAACTTGTCGCAAAATTTTGATTTCAATAAGTCGATAATTGCGGTTGCCGTATGGCACGTAGAGCCCTCCTGTCAAAAACAACAACTCGCCTTGATCAATGTAACGATGGTAACGATGTCGATTGACCGTAACGCGAGCTCCGGCTTTATTTTGGAAGAAATACGGTCCGATGATGCCACCAGCGTGTAACGGTGCATTTTTCTGGATGTAATGGAGTCTGTAGGGTCTGTTGTGCATTGGCCTAACTCCATATGCGGAAATTTTGTTTAGTAACAAACCCGTTAAGCCAAAGATGATCCGCAACGCTGAACACAATCTTGCGATAAACCACGGAGTCAGTTTCCAACTGCTCTAGAGCACAATCGGCGGAAGAATGACACATATATTGGTCTCGAGGCTTTAACTCCTTACCCCAGGGTTCTGTTCTTTCTCCTTCTCTTTTCCTTATCTTTCAGAACGACCTTCTTGGTCAAACTTTTAACTCTACACACTCTTTCGCAGATGACAGCAGCATTTGTCATTCATTTTCCTTTAATTGTAGGCCAAGCCTCTTGGAGGTTGGGGGCAAAAGGCGGACAATGAATGACACACTCAGTCAAGACCTGTTAACAATCTCCGAGTGAGGTAAAGCGAATAGGGTTGATTTTAATGCGCTGAAGACTCAATGTTGTATGTTGAACCATAGGGCCATGGATTCAACAATGTCATCTGTATATATGGTTGGTATAGGTATTGAGGAATCGGATACTCTTGATGTTCTAGGCATGAGAATTCAATGTGATGTTTGTTGGAACGAGCATGTTTTTCAAGTGTCGAAAGAAGCATTCAAGTGTCTTGGTTTTCTAAAACGGTGCAAAAATTACTTCACTCCTTCTGATCTCCTTAAAATCTATACCACTTACATCCGACCGAAAATGGAATACAACTCCCATATATGGGCAGGAGCTTCAAAGTCTATTTTGGAGCTACTGGACCGTGTGCAAAGGAGGGCGTTGAAGCTCATCAATGACAGTAGGGTATCCAATTCTATTGACTCATTGAAACATCGTCGGAATGTGGGTTGTGTATCACTGTTCTATAGATACTACCATGGGAAATGTTCTTCTGAGATTAGCGAACTTATTCCAAGTGCCCGAGTTTCGGTTCGCTCTACTCGCTTCTCTAGTAGATCACATCCGTTTGTAGTTTATTGTCCAGTTAACCGCACAACGCATTAATTACAGAGAGAATTCGCTTATCAGTCGAACTAGTCGTATTTGGAATAAACTCCCCGCAGAGGTCTTTCCTGACAGTTATAATCTAATAAAATTTAAGTCAAATATCCACAAACACTACTCCCTCTTTCCTCCTTAACCTATTTCCTGAGATCAACACAATGCACTGCATCTGTAGGGGCATCCCCTGAGTGTTGGTTAATAAATAAAAAAAAAAAAATAAAAAAAAAAAACAGCAAACAGCAAACACGAATTGCGTTTGCAGAGGAACAAATAAACAACTCCCCAAAGTTTTGAAAAAAGATCATAGTCTCTAATGAGAGCAAGTATTGTATTTTTGGAATAAAGGGACGGCAAATAGCGCGGGGAAACCAGGTATTGCACGTAATTAAAAATAATTTATCAGGTACAGTTAATCGTGGGGTGGGGGACTTATGTTGTGGGGGGTGTAAGATAGCTCATGGACAAATTCAGTTTATAAAGTCAACGTGGGCAAATGAGGTTACCTTGTTATTTTGAAAGCTAACTTGAAGAAGAGTGCGGCGAATTGGGGCTTGAAGATAACCGCTTGTTTCAGTAAAATAACGATGGATATTGTGAAGTTCTGGCTTCTATATAAAGTTCCAAACAAATGCGTATACCTCCACGGTTCCAAGATCTCAACCCAATAGAGCATTTGTGGGACTTATTGGAAAGGAAAATTCGCCATCAACCAATTATGTATATCGAAATGTATGCTAAAAGAAAAATTGCAGCAGGAATGGGATAAAAATACACAAGAGGCAAGTTTAAAACTTGTCCAATTCATGCCAAAAGTTTGGCAGAAGTTCTCAAAAGAAAAGGCTATCCTACTTGCAACGAGGGCGGTCCCAAAACGACCCCAACTGACGTAGAGATGGCGGCAGTAGTGAAAAGTGGCAACCTTATAAAACATATGTTTTAAGTTTTAAGGCGCCACGTTTTCTAGTATTCTTTTCGGGGTCATCAAAAGTAAACGATCTCAGTGAATTTGTAAACACGGAAAAAATTGGTCATCGTTATGTAATTCAATACTTTCATTTGAAAGGTCTCCGTCCAACCAATGTTATAGCCGTGCTAGATCTACTTTGGGGGAGTCTGATCCTTCGTTTACGACTTTAAAATATTGGGCGGTAGAGTTAAAACGAGGCCATACGGGGTGCGAAGATGAAAACCGTTGTGGGTGGAAGATCATGTCCAAAGAAGCCGAAGATAGTTCCATCTGCAGGCATAGTTATGGCATCTGTTTTTCGGGAAGCGTCTGGGTTAATTTTTAGTGATTATCTTCAGAGAAGAATAAAAATCAACGGCGTGTATTATTCTAACTTATTGCAGAGTTTAAGTGATGAAACGAAAAAAGGCCGCATTGGATTAAAAGGAAAGTGTTTCATTTAGACAATGCACCAACTTACACATCCACTATTGCTGCGGTCCAAATCCATGAACTAAAGTTTGAATTGTTTCATCACGCCTTTTATTCGCCAGATTAATTTTCCTTTGCACTAATTTTAATTTCCAAACTTCAAAAAGTGGCTCGGTGGTAAAATATTTGCCAATATGGCAGAGGTGGAGTCTGCGGTTGGTGGCTATTTTAAGGAGCTAGACAGTTCTTACTATAAACATTGTATCGAAGCTTTGAATATCGCTGAGAAAAGCGTATCGAGTTGAAAGGAGATTATGTTGAGAAATAAAGAAAATTTTTCATAAATTTGTTGTTTCCTTTGTCAGGTCGGGTTGCTCTTAAATTAAAATAGAAAAAATGCAGCTAATTGCCTCCAAAAAAGAATATAAGTTTTGTACACAGACGATTTCCTACCATTTTTAGAACAAAATTTTGTTTTTTTTTTGGTTTGTGGTAGTTTTATGTTTTTGATATCTTTTTAAATTTGTTTGTTTGTTTATTATTTTAATTAAATCTGAACATTCTATTTTCAATTTTTTTGTATGTCTTCTTTAGTTATTTTACTTCTACGCAGACTTTTTCTTTATTTAATGGAGAAATTAATTTTTAACATTTTTGCTGACGAGAAGCCGTTAAATGTTATGACAAAACATGAAACTCCCACTGCCATTTGTGAAACAATTTTTCTTAAGCAAAAATTATGTAAAAACTATGCTCTGATTAAAGACAGTGCTTAATTTTATTTTTAATTTCATCATCGTCATCATCATCATTATCATCTTCTTTGTCTTAGTCGTCGTCTTCTAACTCTAGCTGCATAGATGTCTCATAATAACTGTTCACGTTTTATATTATTCCCTTGAATAACTATTTACAACAACAACAAAAAAAAATATATATATGTATGTATATATACATATATAATAAAAATAAAAAAAAATAGACAAAATTTACGCGTGTGAAGTTTAAGATAATGATAATTTACTATTGGCTTGAATAACTGTGCACGATTAACCAGTCAGTATTCATTTCATTATTTGGGTGCTGCAAGTTAATGCTGGCTGGATTTGTTATTTAGATGAGGCTGCCTTGTCTTTGACTAAATTAAGTCAAAACTGTGCTGTTCTGTTGTTTTTTTCTTCTCTAAAACGAGGGAATCCACTTAGTTCTAATGTAGTAGAAAAAAAAAAAAAAAAAAAATACAACAACAGACTTTTAAGTCACGAAACTTAAAAGTCTTGGAATAGTTTTTGGTTAAACTTTTATGTTTTGTATATTCATTCTGTTTTATTTGAAAGATGTCATTAAATTAGAGTTTGAAAAAAAATATCACAGTTAATACAGGGTGAGCACTAGAAAGTCATTCATCAGAACTTGTTCCAAAAAACTTTTTTAATATGATTTTTTACGAATTTTATTAATTTAAAGTCTTTTGCGGCAGTTTATTTATACATTCACGGCTTTTTTCTTAGGAAAAGCTGTAAAAGATTTTGTAGTTGACACTCTTGTGCATATTTTTGAATAGCACTTAAATAGAGTTATTATAAATATATAAAAATACAATAATACTTTTAATTAAATTCTATAAAAAGTCAAGGCTGGGTCACCGAAGCGTAGGCGGTAGCGGCGCGAATCAGCTGATTCAACTTGAATTAGAAAATAATTCACTAGAACTTGTTCCGAAAAAATTTTTTACATGATCTTTTTACTTTAAGAATCTTTTGTAATTTCACGTTTTTTCTACAGTTTATTTAAATGTTAACTTCTGTTTTCTTAAGAATATTTGTGAAAATTTTTATAGTTGACCTTTTAGTGCATATTTTTAAATAGTACTCAAACAGAGTTGTTGTATATATATATAATAAACAGTAATACTTTTAATTAAACTAGCAGATTCCAGCGCTTGAACTTTATTTTTCAACTTAGCCAATTCCCAAACCAACACTTTTTTGGGCTATTATTATTATGAGTGAAGAAAACAAACTCATTAACAAAGACATTAACAAATTTAATAACACATACATAGCATATGTATAATTTTATGTATGTGTTAGTAGCACCAACTTTAAATGCAATTTACTCAAAATAAAGGAAAAAATTTAAAAATCTCTAAATCTGATGAGCAGCTGAAAAGCAAAAAAATCCTGTGAATCCGATCACAGGGAACATGTGTAAATATCTAGTAATTAAAGATTTTTTTATGTCACTTTTGTAAAATCAAACAGAAAGCGTCATCTATGTATCACTTATAGCAAACAACTGCAGGGACTCTGGTTATACTTGTGGGGTTGTTGAATTATGTATGTATATGTTATACGTTTATATTGTGAAATTTTTGTCGTTTTACAGCAAAGGGTTGTTGAACTAGCTGAAACAATTTTATATCATAATTTTTTCACCAATACAATCATAAGTCACACCGATTTGTCTTACGGCTCACAGCGTAACAATGTGAGCTCACATCAATACCTTTCAAATAATATATGTTTGGTCAAAATCGGGATAAAAACGGTAGAACAAAACATCGGTCACAAGAAATCGCCTAGCCTATTAATATTATAGATGATATAAAAAGTTAAGGCTCTAACGGTAACAGCTCGGCTGATTCAACCTGTCTATCGAAAAACTTACTTACATACTTACTCTATGTACACTTGTTACTCATATAATAAATTTTTCTGAGTGAAAAAATAACGGTACATTATTTGTTGATTTACTCATATATTTCCAAATATGCAGTACCGTTATGATTCTTTGAAAATATAAAAAACTTTTAGCATTTCAATGTGTAGTTTTGTAAACAATCAGAATTTCTGAACACATTGTCGAAGTTAAGTGAACAAATAATTAAGGCATTTTAATTATTGAACGTAAGGGAGATCATTTGAAATTGCTTCCAAAAAGTTGGTTCAAGTGGTGAAAATATTATCATTATCGCGGGAAATGTTGGCAACGCTATTAAACATTATTAAAAACGTATAACTTTTGACAATTTGCAAAGACATAAAGAACGCAAAACGACAAAAGCGGAAGATAGACTTATGGCCAGGATGAGTAAAATTGACCCATTCCTCATATCAACTCAGATTAGATCGTCCGTGGAGTCAGAGCATGTCATAAAAACATCGGCAAGGACCGTTAGAAGGCGTGTGACTGAAAATAATCTTCATTGCCGGCTTGCAAAACCCCGCCTCCAAATTTTTGAAAATTGATAGTGGTGAGTGATGAGTCAAAGTTTTCGGAAACTACGGCAGGCCCTATGTGCGACTACCAGTGAACAAATAAAACCGTAAACCACGGAGGGTCGCCAGAAATGATGTAGGGATTTTGTACCTTATCCGGGGTTGGTCCCTTAGTTAAAATCGATGGGAAAATGGCTGGGGAAATGTACGAAGATATCATGCAGAATAATCTAGACAATGTTTATGCTGATGATTTACCACTAGCACGGATATTTCAGCAGGATAACGGCCCGAAGCATACATCTCGGGTCGTTAAGACTTGGTTTGATGATAACAAAATAAAGGTTCTTGAGTGACCAGCTCAACGTCCCGATTTATACCCTGTTTCCATAACACAATTCGTCGCAGACAAACGAAAATTTGTATGAAGAACAAAAACAAAATAGACACAAATTTTCGTTCGTCTGTGATGAATTGTGTTATGGAAACAGGGCATTAAACCCCATAGAAAATCTATGGGGGATCGTAAAACGGCCAATTGCGGCCAGAAAACCTACAAATAAAAATACATTCTGGGATATTATTCATGCAGAATAGAACAATATTACTTCTCAGCAGTGTTACACTTTAGCTAAAGCAATGCCAAAAGGGTACCCAAAAAATACTAAAGGTTCAAAATAATTTGAATTAAAAATAAAACAACTTAAACAGATTTTAACAATTTCTATTCAGATAACCGAATTTATGTCCACACAAAATATAAGACTGATATTTGCGTTGTAAAGGGTCCGCCAAATAACTTTTTTTTTTTTGAAAATGCTATAAAAAAAAACTACTGAATATTATCTCAAATTTTTTTTTTTATTTGAAAGTACAATCCTTCCGGTTAATAATGGAAAATAATTTCATTCAAATGGCTGCCTCGGCTGGCCATGCAGTAGCCTACACGATCGGTCCAATTTTTAAGCACATTATCGATTGTGTGCAGCTGTATTTCACCAATGGCTTCACGAATATTGTCCTTTAAAGCGTCAATTGTCTCTGGCTTGTTGGCGTAACACTTATCTTTGAGGGCACCCCACAAATAATAGTCCAACGGTGTCAAATCGCAGCTCCCAGGTGGCCAAACCACATCAGCTCAGCGGCTGATAATGCGATCTTCAAAAACAGAGCGCAAAACATCGAGTGTAGCTTCGGCTGTGTGGCACGTAGCGCCGTCCTGTTGAAACCAAATGTTGCCAATATCCTCCTCTTCAATTTTTGTGAACAAAAATTCGTTCAACATGGCCCGATAACGATCGCGATTGAAAAATGGAAGAAAAATGGCCCAATTATGCCTCTGGACCAAAATCCGCACCAAACAGTGACTCGTTTTGGGTGTATCGGCTTTTCAATGTATGCGTGCGGGTTTTCTGTGCCCCAAATGCGACAATTTTGCTTGTTTACATACCCGCCAAAATCAAAATGAGCTTCATCTGAAAAGATGATTTTTTTTTTTTTTTTTTGGCAAAATCGGCATCTTCTGTAAGTTGATCGCAGGCCCACTTAGCGAAGCGAAAACGCATTGGATGGTTAGTTGGCTTCAACTCCTGAACCAATTGGACTTTGTATGGCGTCATACCAAGGTCTTTATGCAAAATTCATCTCAATGATGCCTCGGAAATGTTCAATTCTTGAGAACGACGGTGAATTGATGTTGATGGCGCTTCACCCACACTTTCTGCCACAGCAGCAATATTCTCGGGTGTACGCACTGTTTTTGGCTTTTCACGCTTTGATTTATTGATGAGGATGCCAGTTTCTTTCACTTTTTTCACAAGATAACGAACATACGGAGCTGACGGTGCTTCTCTTCTTCCAAAATCCGTACGCAATTTTCGCACACATTCTGCAACATTACCATGATTTTCAAAGTAATGTCGCAATATTTCCCAGCGTTGTTCAAGCGTATACACAACCATATTCGTTCAGCGGAAGGATAAAACTAATTATCTGTCAAATCAGACATGAACTAAGTGTTACCATTCACGAAATAAGCACTAGTTGAAAAAAAAAAAAACGTTAGATGGCGGACCCTTTATAAACAGTTCAATTAATCTTTCAGCGTGCCCCGAGTCTCCTGTTGCAATGAAACGAAAGCGAGTTCCTGAATTGTGGAAGCAGAATGTACGTAAAAAATCTTCGTGACCGTGGTTTGCCATTTACCAACAAAAGCGGAAATCAAAGACCTGGTAGAGCAATGGGACCGACTTGCAACCGTTCTTGTTTCTACACCTGCACTTTAAATATACCTGATGAGCAAAGGCAAATCATCCACTCATATTTTTGGAGCCTAACTTCGGGTGAAAAAAAAATATTTTACGGAAATTTTGTGAAAAGGGAAGCTGTTAAACGCAGAAGAACTTCAGTAGTAAAGGACCATCTCAAAAATCAGGCATCGTTTCACTTCTTCTTTATGGCAGGCGACAAAACATTTCAAGTTTGTAAAAAATACTTTTTGAGCACCCTAGCAATCTCCGAAAGAACCATTTATTACTTTTTTTGCAAAACACTTTGCAATTGATACTGTCAAAGTCGAGTTTAAAAATGAGAAGCGTGGAAGAAACCCCACAGATGAAAGTCAAGTTATGGAAGTAAAGAATCATATTTCAAATTATCCCTACAATTGAGTCACATTACTGTAGAGCTTCGACTTCAAGAAAGTATTTAGAAGCGCATCTAATGCCGTTTTCTTTTCTGACAAAGAATGTCGCCCTTTTTCTGCCCTTTTTTTAGAAAAGTGTAATTTTTTATATATTCTGAATTAAGAGCAAGCTTATCTTATATATCAATCGAAAGGTCTCAAAGTCGAGCCCTCGTAAATCAGAAAAAATTCCAGCCATTGACTTCTTTTAGGTCATAGTGTGAGAATATTTCCCCATTGTTCCCTTTTTTGAATATTTTCACCCTATGACTTCCAAGATGATAATAATGCAATTTTTTTTGCATTTATGAACACAGCACTTTGAGACCTTTCGATTGATATATAATATAAGGTTGCTCTTAATTCAGAATATATAAAAAATTACATTTTTCTAAAAAAGGACAGAAAAAGGGCGACATTTTTTGTCAGAAAAGAAAACGGTATAAGTGTACAAAAAATGTATGATCTTTACAAGACCGCCGTTAATAACCCGGTTGGCATATACACGTACAGAAAGATATTCAACACATTCTTTAATCTTTCTTTTTATATACCAAGAAAAGATATTTGCGATAGATGTCAACTATTTAAAGTCAATGCCACCAAACATTCTGAAGCTGAAGTACAACTGCATGAAAAACACTTGGAAGAAAAAAGATTTACGACTGCCGAACGGGACGTTGACCTCCAGAGTATCGATACAAATGCAGCTATTTTAATGTATGACTTGGAAAACGTATTTACTCTCCCAAAGATGTTCGCATCCAGCTTCTATTATAAAAGAAAGCTATGCGTCTATAATCTTACTGGCACCCTGATTATACCTGGTCAGGAAAAGATTACATACTGTGCTATGTGGAATGAGACCTTAAGTGGTAGAAGTGGAAACGATATCGCCAGTGGATTAATTAAAATACTCAGTAAAGCAGTAAATTGCCACTCTAACCTAGTCAAATTTACGCTGTGGAGCGATTCCTGCGTTCCTCAAAATCGTAACAAAATTACATCAACTGCTATACTTCAGTTTATGCACGATCACCCGCAAATTCAAGAAATTGTGCAAAAATTCAGCGATCCTGGACATTCTTATTTACAGCAACTTGATAGTGTTCATAGCACAATTGAAAAATTTTTGCGGAACGTGGAGATTCCCAGCCAATTGTGTTTAATTCGAATACTCAAAAACGCACAGTTTCCCAACGTCAAATTACAACTACTGCAAATGAACGATATTGATTTTAAATGCTTTTCGATAAAAGCAGAAAGTTTGATTTTCAAAAACGTACAATTTTTCAAGTGTAAGTCTATTAAATATTCCAAAAATTACTACTTTAAAGTTGGAACAAAATTATCATTTAAAGAACTTGAATATCACTTTTTCGATTTAACGAAAAATAAAGGAAGGTTTAGCACAAATATTTGGAAACACAATCTTCGAGCTGTTCCCAAAAAAACACTTGATAACAATAAAAAAAGGACTTACAAAGTTGCCTTCCCTTTATAGAAAAAGAGGAAGATAGAAACTTTTATCGTGCCATTTTAAACCTTTAATAGCAACCAGTATTTTAGAAATGATATTTTTATACAACTCAGACTGAATTTGATATTGAAACTAATGTTCCTTAATTTTTCCTATTGCATGTAAAGCAAATATTTTTATGTTTATTTTTATTTTGTTCTACTTTATGTATTTTTGTGGAAAATAAAAAGTGAATTTGTTGTAAAAGTATTAACAAATTTTTTTTATTTATTTACTTTTTTTTATCGTATAATATTATTTGTACAATAGTCAAATTACAACTTGTGTTTTGACTGTTATAATATTTAATAGTATTTTGTCGTATGTGTATGGACTTTAAGCATACATTTTGAAGGTGTGGTATACGACAAAATCATATTGAAGAAAACTCGTACTAACTCCTATAATATCATTAAATTATATACAAACATTATTGATATCTATTGTTCATGAAACGCTTAATAATCTCTACAATTTTGGCGTTTTGGAATAATAGGTTTCCAAACTTCAATTGCGTTTTCCCTAAAATCATGAAATGTGATATATGACAATATTTTACCCAGGCGACGATATATAAATGTGCCATCCTTGTTTGCGTTCCTTTTTCCTCAGCACTTTCTTCAATTTGTTGGTAGCATGTTTGACAAAGTTTGAAATGTTTCCATGGATCAAAAGTATTTGCCTTTCCCATTCACAACAAATATTATATTGCAGATAAAGTTGTTGTTTCATATCAGTGTCAGTGCTTTCCTCTCCGCTGCTATTGGCATCATCGTCATTGCTGTCAATTGTATTAATGAAACTTTCCTCAATCATATATTCCCCATTTTAGAGAACTGTGCGAGTACAGTTTCAGTGTTATTTTCTTCTCCCTTAGTAACATTTTTCCTTTGTGTACAAAGATGTGCATTCGGAAATTGATTTTAAAAAATTAATTGTTTCATTGTCGTATCTAAATCACATAGGAAATCAAGAAATCGAGATAAATTGCCGTGCTTTGGAAGCTTCATATTAAGCTGGCTATGGAAGCATACTGCGCCGTTGCTTGTTCGGATCGGCTCTCTGTACACAGAGAAATTTATTACTTTTTCCATAAAAGAAATGAAATATTATTATTGAAATGAAATGAACTGCAAAATTGTTCATATACTTTGATGAAAGGTTTAAAATAGCTTTCTGACATATTTCCTTTAACATAAATATTTTGCATCAACTGCATCTGCTTTTAAAATTTGGTATGCTGCTGTATATCATTTGGTTTTAACAATGGCAGATATAAGAAATTATTAAAGAAAACTTTAGCCAGATTATTCATCTATAATTGAAACTAGCAGATTCCAGCGCTCGAAATTCGAGTGAAATTTCTAGACAGCTTTATTTTTCAACTTAGCCAATTCACAAACCAACACTTTTATGCTTTATTATTAATGTGAATTAAGATAACAAACTCATTAACAAACAAATTAACAAATTTAATAAAAAACACATAGCATATGTATAATTTTGTATATGTGTTAGTAGCAACTTTAAATGCAATTTAATCTGTAAATCTGCAAAACGGCTAAAAAGAAATACTTTTCAAATAATATACGTTTGGTCAAAATAGGGATAAAACGGTAGAACAAAACATCGGTCACAAGATATCGCCTAGCCTATTAATATTATAGATGAAACCAACAACCAACCATTTCTTACTATTCTTGGGTATAACATTTTAATGGCATTATGCAAACCATTTTCGTAATTAGTTATAAATTTTTTTGGTTGATTATCTAATCTATGAGACTTTAAATATGCTTCCTCTGTTTTCTTTGACATCAACACATATATAAATGAAAATGCCTGAAAGCATACATAAATAAATTAATTTATTTTAACAATAAATTTTTTAATTAATATTGATATATTTAACAACATTATTATGACTTACAAGGCCGTTGTGAACGATATGAATAATGAGCAATTGCTTAAATTCTTTCGACATTTGTACCACATTAGAAGTTGCATCCAATACGTTATTACGAGGTTCAAATATGCTCATTGATTGTATAGCTTTCGTAATTGTTGGTGAGACGAACAGAGTGTATGAGAAATTGTCAGTAATTATTATATCAGTATACATTTTTTTTCACTTTCCCATTTGGAATTCCAAATTGTGTTACAACTTCCTCGTTTTTAAATATGTCAATGATGTTAGCGAAAGTTGTGGGAGACTTAGGAAATTTTGTTGCTTTTATATTGAACAGTTGTCTACCCATTCTGTCATACTGTAATGTATTGGAAAATTCTTTGAATTGTTTACATTGTTGGTCAAAAATATCACGTACAGTTGATCATTTAATTGGCGCTATTTTTACTTCACATTTAATTTCTTTTGTAAGTTCCATTTTTCATAAAAGTTCTCGTTGCGTTCTATGAGCTTCAAATATTGCACTCTTCCGTCAATATATTGTGTTATTAAAGTCCACCGCAACACCAACGTGACAGTTTTTTGATAGCAATCAAAATATATAACATTAGTTCTGCTATATTTATATTTAAATGTATAATAATTTGCTGGATACCCTAAAGTCCAGGCATTAATTCGCATTCAAATATTTGTTCTTGTTCCATTTTATTTTTGTATTTAAACTACCCCAAAGTGGATCGGATGGGACTCAAGTTTTTTACATTAAATTATTATAATATATTATTCTTTTATAAGGTGAACATTTAAGTTATTTTTAGAAAAAATCATAATGAATTTTGTTGCAATTTTATTCCGCAAACGTTATTTAATAAAAATCTGAAACTAAATTCAAAAATACTTTATTCTGATATTAATTTGTTAAAATGGAACTAATTGATAACAGCGATAACAACATAGCGCTTTTCGCGCTAAATTGAGCGCCTTTAAACTACCCAAAAAGCGCATTTTTCCATTCAGCGCCTTTAAAACACAAAACGATAAATTGGCGCTTTTCTTTCCTCTTTTTTAGTGCCTTAGCGCGTTATAAATACAACTGTTCATGTCAAACCAAATTGTACACATTTGAACAACTTCCTTCCAAATTTAAACTTTCTGGTTAAAGAGACTCATAATTGGTTCTGTTATTCGTCAGTAGGACAAAAATTATATAATAAGATATATATTTTGATTAACAATGATTCCGATATGCCAAGAAAAAATGCGATGGTAGCATCAACCAGATAATTTTGCAATAATTATGAAAGGCTTTAGTTGAAAACGTTGTTAATGAAAAATCGTTTGAGATGACGAGCTTAAATAATATGTGCAATGATTCCAAAACTATATTTATATCTGTTAATCTGTTAATTACGAGCTAAGTACTAAAATACTATATAATTTTACAACATTAAAAAATTTCTTAGCTAAGAGTGGACAACATTTTTTCAAAAAACTGTAGATATTGTAAATTTTATAAAAGAATTTGGAAGAGATAAAAAAGAAATGGAAGAAGTGTTTAACTTCACAAAAATTCAGTAATGAACTCATGCTTTTAAATTATTAAGTATCGTTGAATATATTTCAGAGTTCAGAAAAAAACACACACTGAATAAAAAACTCGTACATATGTATATGTAAACAAACATAACTTAGACCAACACACACATATTTTTATTTTCATATCAATTATGTTTGTTTTTAAATTTTCTTCGGTGCCCAACACAACCATGACTAATATTTTAATATTTCGTTATTTACACGAACATTTTTGAATCACGTACTTTTTGTTTCAATCACACATAAACCACACATTTTAGAGTGTTGCTTTATTTGAAGTTCATGTTCTGGTACGTGTACTGAAAAAAAAAAACCAGAACATGTACAATAAACAGGTTCGAGTTCAGTTATATTTTAAGTCGTGTTGTGGCTCGTGTAGTAAGAAAAAACAGAACATGTACAATAAACAGGTTCGAGTTCAGTTATATTTTAAGTCGTGTTTAAACAGACTGTTTTTTTTATATTTTTTATATATAAAGTTTACTCGTTAGAAAAGGAGAGGAAAGAAACGAGCAATTTTTGCTCGTTAGACTACAGACTAATTTGATTTTGAAACGCAGTATGAAGACTAAATATTGCCATCTCTTGATTTTTTATTTTTTTCGTAAAGATTTTTAAGAAATGTTTATTTTTTATGTGGTGCTTTGGCATCTCTGCGATCAAAAGCAATTTTTCCAATAGATAGAACTTTTTTACTTCCAATTTAGACAGCTGAACAGCTGTTAAAAAAAAATTTCTGCAGTTACTCAACCTACAGACAATGAATCGAGCTGCGGGTTGCTCGTTATAATTCGTGTGGCGTAAGAAATGTTTATTTCTACCTCGCCTGGAGTATAATGTGTATACAATTTGAAGTAAATCTGTTAAAAACTATATGGGAGCAATTACATCATTTTAAAAAAGTGGGCGTAAAAGTGGGCGTGGTCGAAAAAAGTACCCAGTTAAATGCTGTGAAAATTTCAGGAAGATCGGTCCAGAGGTTTGGTCTCCTATAAGGTACAAACAAACAAATAAACAAACAAACACACATTCCATTTTATATATATATGTAGATAGAGAGAAAGGATAAAGCGCCAAATAAAAGAATGAATAATCAAACGTGCGCCAAAAGTGAGTAAAATAAGAAGGAGCATTCCCTTTTTGATGTTCACTTACCTCTCGGGAACTAAAATGTGCAACACATCAAATCTTAATAATGTTTTGTTAAAAAATATATTAACAAATATTCAAATAAAATTAAATTCCGTAACAATATAAACAGACATTTGATAAAATTCTATCAAATTTTAAAATTATAAAAAAAAAAATAAAATTTTATATTGAAGATGAGAAAGAAAACGACACGATTTTATAAGAAAATTCATAATTCACAATTCAAAACAGGGAGATTAATTTGTGCTCTTTTTTGAAACTATTGTTAATAAATGCACAGGCCATGAGTTGTGAATTGGTTAAAACTGATTAGCATACCTTTAGGCTCTTATAAAATTATTTATTATAAATATTTTAGTTTATTTTATTTAATTTAATATATTTGTAACACATGTTATACATAAATTTTATCATTCTGCACTTTTCCTCCATATGAACTATAACTATGCCAAATTTCACACTTCTCCGTGCTCGCATTTTGCTTAAAAACTGGTTCGAAAGATTTACCTTCACGTATTAATATATTTATAAATAATATTATTTTTTTACAAAATTATAATGAGCGTTTTGAGTGCTTTTACTTTCATTTTAATTTAGGGCCTTTTAGTGCTTTTTGGGGTACTGTTTTCAGCTTTTTACTCGGAATATTTGGCATCGCTGATTAATCAGATGTCTTCGTACGACACATGTGAAAAATTTGCGCTGAACAAATTAGAACAAAAGTCTGATATCTGATTAACTGTGTTGTTCAAAATCCAGCTTTTTCATCTTTGAATTACAAGGAAAATATCTTTCCAAACTGTTTTTGTTTAAAATTTTTTCTTAGTTTGTTTCTGCATAGAAATATTTTCAGATGGCAATTTTTAATCTGGTTAAATGGGTTAAATACCTGCATAAGAATATTTTTCATAAAGAAACTGTCAAAAACAAATTTTATCGTTTGAATCCATGTTCATTGCTAATTCTAATTCTCTATTAATTTTGGTCTAGTCACCCAGTTTTTGTCCACGTAACAGTTGTACAATTCACGTTTCTAACTAAATTCATGACAATCAAATGATTTACACAATTATTTACTATAATGATTCTTAAGTTTGCTGTTTTTTTATAATTATGTTGTGCTCTAAATATTTAGGTAATTCGACAAGAAGCAGCAGAATCTATCCGTTAAAAGTAAAATAGTATGTCAAAGAAATTTGCGTTTATCTTAATTTTGAGATCTACGACGGTTAATTTTGTTTTGGAAATTTTGTTCTAAAAATAAATTAATTTGTCATTAATTGTAGGTTTGTTTGAACATAGAGAAAAAAAAATTATATTATTTTTTAAAACAAAAGAAAAAGTATGACAATTATTTTTCTTCTTTGGTGGTTTTCTGTTTAATTTTGTTTTTATAAAGACAAAGATATTTTTTTTTAACGGAAATAGGTTGAGGTTTTTTGTACTTTTCCGTACTTATTCAAAGAAGAAAATTTTTAGCATCTTCCACAGAAATTCGCTTTTTTTTTTTTTTGCTGTTCATATTCTTATAACTTTTATATGCATATGGTTTCTAATTACATTTTTGCAAACATCTTAGATTACGTACCAACCACAATATTGTCACTTTCTTAGGGTGGAGAAAAATAGTAAAAGTTAGCTGAATTAGTTAATGCTTTAATCTTATGTTTTATAATATTATGTCTTAATAACAATACATCTTTGTTACCGTTACTACCTTAAGGACTTTAGCTCTTGGGGTTTTTGTACATTATAAAATGATTTATAATTGATAAAGATCTATTGAAATCCATTAATTTCGTTTATAGACTCTTTCAATGGTGATTTGTAAAAAATAAATAAAACCTGTATTTTTGTACAAGACTTAAAAGTTCTTTATGGCGTTTTCATGGCTGTGAATATATGTATAGTAAACTATGCCAGAAGATTATTTTGTTTTTCTATCCCACTTTTTATACCCTATACCCTGGTTAGGGTAAAATGAATTTGTGCTAATGTCTGTAACTACTAAAAATATTTGACCTAGACCCTTTTATTACACTGATCGGCTCAGAATCACTTTCTGAGTCGATTTAGCGATGTCCGTCCGTCCGCCCATATGTTCGTCCGTCCGCCCATATGTCCGTCCGTCTTTGTGTCCATGTAAAACTTGTAATCATACTACACGTCGCGAATAAGACCATATTTTGATGAAATTTTACATATAAGCTTTTATCCGCTATAGGACGAACGCTATTGAAGCCATCAGATCTAAATTATCACATATATCTCGGTCAAGTTGGGTTTGTGCGTGTTTATTACATCCATTCATCAGTAAGTAGTCCCGATCATTACTTAAACCTATCAAAAGCAAAAATATTGCACAGATTTTTCTCAAATTTGGTTTGTATATGTTTTTGCAAAAGCTAAGCATGGTCAGGATCGGTCCAATTTTCGACCTAGTCCCCATACAAATATAATTAATAAAAATTAATAAAAATTGCACTTAAATTTGGTTTATGCTTATTTATACCCAATTAGTTGGACATAAGACCAATTCTCTAAATGAATGGTATAGGGTTTCGCATAGTCGGTCTAGACCATCTATAATTTTCTTACTCGTTTTCTAATGACATCAGAAACGAATGGCTTTCGATGTGCTGCACTATTCTGACAGTCAGGTTTCTTTTAATATTTTGTAAACGGTGTCTTAATGGATGCCTTTGTGGATTTGATTTGTGGATTTTGTGGAAAAAAGTCAAATTGTCAATATACTCTTCATGCAATATGCAGTGATATTTTGAAATTTTAGACTAAATGGTACAATCAAATCAAAAAGAATTACTCCGATCTGACTGCTAGTTTTTTTTTTATAGCGTCTCATACTCAGTACTTGTATGTTTTACCGAACTAACTTAATTTAAACCTAAGAATTTCAAAATGAATATTATTTTATTATGTGAGCTAACGTTTTTCTTTTTATTTTTTATTTAAAGTAGGATATTTCAGTATACTAAAATTGAAAAATAAACTCTGCAGAGACTTAAGTTTTTATTGTTTGTTTATTTTTATGAACATATAACAAAAATCCGGTTTGTCTCCAAACATTTGGACCTGCAATTTTAGCACTACTTTCCCCCAGTTGGAAATCACTACTAATACATTGTCTGACATCTGTTTTTACATTTTTAATCAATTTCAAGTGCCCCTAGGTGCCCCCTTTCAATTTGTTGCATTACACAGCACAACATTTTTCAGCTGATTGATTCGGGACTCTATTCTGATAAGGCTCTTTTGTTTTACATAACTCGAGAACCACTAGTCGAATTTTGCTGAAACAAATTTAGAAAAATCAAGAATTACAATTACTTTCATCTGTTCATATAATGTTTCGCTACATAAGCAACAGTTTCGCAGTTATAAATAAATGTATGAAGAAAAAAAAATATTTTTGCCTAAAAAATTGATTTTTTTTTAATTCATAAAAAATCCAAAAGGGTAAAAAAGTGTCAAGTCATATTATTTTCGCGTAAAGTCGCATAACGTATGAACAAAATGAGACATAAATCATGAAAATCGATTAACGCGTTTCGCTTTTATTCACAATTAAACAGAGTTCAGAAAAAAACACACACTGAATAAAAAACTCGTACATATATGTAAACAAACATAACTTAGACCAACACACACATATTTTTATTTTCATATCAAGTATGTTTGTTTTTAAATTTTCTTCGGTGCCCAACACAATCATGACTGTGTTCGTTTCAATATTTCGTTATTTACACGAACATTTTTGTATCACGTAATTTTTGTTTCAATCACACATAAACCACACATTTTTGAGTGTTGCTTTATTTGAAGTTCATGTTCTGGTACGTGTACTGAAAAAAAAAAAAACAGAACATGTACAATAAACAGGTTCGAGTTCAGTTATATTTTAAGTCGTGTTGTGGCTCGTGTTCTAAGAAAAAACAGAACATGTACAATAAACAGGTTCGAGTTCAGTTATATTTTAAGTCGTGTTTAAAATATAACTGAACTCGAACCATATTTACCGATCCTAGTGGAATTTAAGCGAATTTTTCTGAAAAATTTGTATCATCATTTTTAACAGGGTTCGTCCTTGGTCCAATATAAATGTATGTTCCAAATTTCATCCAGTTATCTCTTAAATTGCGACCTATATCGTTTTTTTCCTCACTTCCATACAAAAATTCCCAGTGTGCGACGTACTGCATTGAGGGGTGTATACTGCCTAGATCCGAGAAATTTCTAAGCATTAGGATAATTTTTCTCTCATCAGTACAGATTTCTTTGATTTTGAGACTCGTTTAAAAATATAATTTTGTCTTCTGCTAAAATAAAATCTATGTACGTTGTTGTATAATTCGTGGGATTCCCCTAATTGTAAATGCACGAATATTTTTCTAGCACTTATAGTTGCCATATTGTATTATTTGCGTTACGAATTTAAATTAATATTTCCAATGTACGGATACTTTTTAGCAAGTGTATTCCAAAAAAAAAGGCAAGGTGATTTCTTGTGACATCTTCTACGCCTTTAGTTATCAACCGATTTCGACAAACAATATACCATTTGAAAGGTATTTCTTTGCAGATGTGCACCATCTTTACAGATGTGCACCATATGGTACATTTTTTGGAGTAATAATCATTTAAAATTGCTACTAGTACACACATAAAACACTTATTTAAACTTCAAATAAAAAACCATACAATGCTGTGTGTGTGTTTATGAATTGGCTAAAATTGATTAGCATACCTTTACGCTTTTATATAATTACACAAGTCAACACTAGTTTTGGTGCCAAGGAACTGCATATATTTTTTAAACTAGGACTTCATACTGATTACAAAAATAACAAAAAGTTGTAATTCTTACGTGTAGTTTTCTAGTATTTTGCTTTTGTGCATATATATAAAAAAAAGTGATTTTTTGCATTATTATTTACATAAAAACTTTCTTTTTCGTGACTTTCGTGAATGATGTGCAGTGGGAAGGTCTCGTTGCATTCCCCAACAGTAGTCAGCCATCATATGCCGATCCCATCGGCCTTGGTACCTCTCTTCCATAGTTTTCAGATCCTGATGAAACCACTCCCCTTGCTCATCGCTACAAGATCCAAGATTATCTGGGAATCGGTCGAGATGACTATAAAGGTATATATAAAATCCGTTATAGGTTTTCTAAACTTTTTAACGGTGTAGTCACCACAAATGTAACAAAACACGTTTGGATCATTGAGACAACTTCTTCGCGATGACGACATGTTATTAAAATGATTTTATTAAACAAAATTACCGATAGGGACATTTGACAGCTGCTATTAAAAATTGACATTAAATCCAAAACTACACGTAGAAAAAATTTTTTTTCACATTTTTAGTATTGGCAGTGTCGGCATGTTACAGAACCACTAACGGTTTCTCGGCACCATTTAACTTTTTTGAATTTGTTGACTTGTGTTATATATCAACAATTTAGTGAATTTTATTTAAATATTCAAAACATATATAGATAAAAATAGAATCAAAAGATAAAAATTGAATGGAAAAATTAAATTCCCTAGAATTTGCACTCAATTTCGAGTTCTTGGATCTGTTAATCTCAATTAATGTATTAGACTCAGCGATCCTTATCCCGTCTGTGCTCATTTTTGGCAGTTGAACAGGATTACAAATATAAGTTCTCAAATTTGCCTTAAACGTGGCCTTAACATTACTCTTTTCTCCAAAGCTTTTTAAAATAATATTTGAAGAACAACATATTTTAATGCAACAAATTTATAAAAAAAATTAAATCATTTTTTTTTCTATTTGCTTCATACAGAAACATTTTTTGAAATTAAAATTTTTAAAAAACATTTTGAATTCTTTTAAAAATTTTATTCTGCTAATGCGAGTCAGATTTTCTTTCTTTTTTTTAGGAAAATATTTTTGAAGAACATTATTATAAAAAATAAGAAAAATCGGTCCAAGATTTCAAGAGTTCTAAATAAATAAGAAGTTACTTTGAAAACTTAATATTTTTAGGAGGCATCACCTCAGCTATTTACATACATACGAGTAGTTTAATACGGATATATGTTAGTTTGGACGGGCGGCCAGAATGAGGCTTTTACAAAATTAGATTGTTGGAGTTGTACGACGTACTGCATTGAGAAGTGGCTCCTGCCTATGATCCGAAAAGATTTAACCCCATTTCAAAGTTTTATAATTAATTTTCTCTCGTCAGCTTCGATTTCTTTTATTTTATATCTCAAAATTTAGTTTCTCAGAGAAATATTACTCAGTCAAATCAAATTTAATCAAACAAGTTTGTCTTCCTCTAAAATAAAATCGATATAACAGACCCGTCGTCGCTCAATTGAATGGTTTAATACATTTTTGTGCAAAAACTTTTGTGACTAAATTAAGGAAAAAATTTAAATTAATCAAAATCGGCTACGGTTCCATTTTTTCGCATGATATTTTTTCTACCCAGGCAAAAGTCTTCAAATTTGGTGCATATACTTTCTAGAATAAAAATAAGTAAGAAATTTAAGTCGGTCTAGACCGACTATTCGATTCCATATACCATGGTTTAGAGACCCTATCTCTTCGGTCCAACTAACTCGATATAGAAAATAAGCATAAACCAAATTTGAGTGGCATTATTATAAATTTTTTTGGCTGCAGATATGGAAAAGGTCATATCGGATGCTATATTTATAAGGAGACTAGATCGAAAAATGGGCCGGCCCTGAAAATATTTGGTAAAGTCACCTATATTTTGAAAAAATATATACAAACCAAATTTGAGAAAAATTTGTGCAATATTTTTTGGTTTTTGATAGATTTAAGTGAAGATCGGGAAGCAGCTCTATATGGGGCCTATGACAAAGAATTGTCCTATAGGTATTATTTTTAGACTACTAATTAATGGATATAATAAACACATACAAACCCAATTTGACTGAGATCTATATGATAATTTGGATCTTATGGCAATTTATGACGATTTCATAGGGGTCATTTGTATGGGGACTAGGTCTGATCATCGATGGAATTTCACCAATTTCAATAGAGTTCATCCTATGGCCGACAGAAGCTTATATACCAAATTTCATCAAAATAGATTCATATTTGCGACCTGTAGTTAGATTACAAGGTTTACATGGACACACAGACGGACGGACATCGCTATATCGAGTAAAAGATGGGTTTAGGTCAAATATTTTTGGTAGTTACAAACAGCAGCACAAAGTCAATATACCCTGACCACATAGTGGTACATGGTATAAAAAGATGCATGGCAAGTTTCATCAATATCTTTATATTAAATTCGAAAAAAAAACTATTTATTCTTCATCTATCATTTCGTTGGCTACATCGTCATATTACAAATCCTGTTTGGGGATGGCTCATGTCTTAAGTGTTTGTCGAAATTCTATTGTATTTGCTGGAAAACATTAACCTTTACTTCCTAGTCCTTAGCTCTTGCTTTTTCACTTAGCATACTAATAGCAAAAATTGCTGCATCTATGATTAGTTTTCCATGTATAAATATTTTATGGACGATGAATCAGAATCAGTAACTGATTCGATTTAACGATGTCCGTCCGTCCGTCCGTCTGTGTCTCCATGTAAACCTTGTAATCAAACTGCAGGTCGCAAATATGAATATATTTTGATGAAATTTTGTATTTAATCTTATATCGGCCATGGGATGAACGCTATTGAAATTGATGAAAATCGGTCCATGTTACGACCTAGTCCCCATACAAATGACCCCTATGAAATTGACATAAATTGCCATAAGATCCAAATTGTCATATAGATCTTACTCAAATTGGGTTTGTATGCGTTTATTACATCCATTAATGAGTAGTCCAAAAATGATCCCTATGGGACAACTCTTAGTCATGGGCCCCATATAGAGCTGCTACCCGATCTTCACTTAAATCTATCAAAAAACAAAAATATTGCACTGATTCTTCTCAAATTTTGTTTGTATACATTTTTGGAAAATACAAGAGACTTTACGAAACATAGTCAGGATCGGTTCATTTTTGGGCCCAGTCCCCATATAGATATAGCATCCGAAATGAACTTTTTCATATCTGCAGGCGAAAAAATTAATAAAAATCCCACTCACATTTGGCTTATGCTTATCCTATGAGATAGGATCTCTAAACGCATGGTATAGGGTATCATATAGTCGGTCTAAAGCGACTATAATTTTCTTACTTGTTTTTGAATTGATTTTCAGGCCACACTTTATTATTTGTAATATTATTCGGAAAGGATCTATTATCTCTTCGTCAACTTCGGTAATATCACCAACGAGTGCAGGGCTGGAGAAAAAACGTATTGCCATCATTGGATGATCCTGTTCTTGTTGAACTGAATCGGCTGTTATGTGCATTTGTTCCTCGAGTGCTTTTTGTATACGAAGCTTGTTTTTATACCCTATACCACTATGTGGTTTGGGTATAATGACTTTGTGCTGCTGTTTGTAACTACCAAAAATATTTGACATACAATGCGGATTGATATTGAAGCTACCTAGCGCTAGATGGCTGCACAAACACAAAAACTTTTTTTTTTAAATTACGATCTGTCAAACGTCAGCTGTTAAAATGTGACCCAAATTCATAGATTAATTTATTTGTTGTAGTCGTTTGAAGTAAGCAGCTTTTGTGTTTTTTGAAAAATGGAAAAAAGCGAATTTCGTGCAGTGATTAAACACTATTATTTGAAAGGGAAAGCGGCGAAAGAGACAAAAGAAAAGCTCGATAAACATTACGGTGAGTCTGCTCCATCAGATTATATGGCAAAATATTGGATTGCTGAATTTAAACGCGGCCGAACAAGCACTGCAACAATACCATCAACAGGAAGGCCAAAAGAGATGGTTACTGAACAAAATATCAAGAAAATCTTCGATATCGTTATGAATGATCGCCGAGTCAAGTTGCGTGAGATTGTTGAAATGGTAAACATATCATTTGAACGTGTGTTCAACATTTTGCATGAACATTTGCATATGAAAAAGCTATCGGCAAGATGGGTGCCGCGTTTGCTCAGTGTCGAACAAAAACGAGTTCGACAGACCACTTCACAGCGGTGTTTGGACATTGATAAAGCGTAATCTTGTTGATTTTTGGCGTCGATTAATAACTGTTGATGAAACGTGGGTCCACCACAACACACCTGAAACCAAAAATCAATGGGTGGAAGCTGCGCGAAGTGCTCTGAAGAAGGCGAAGGCAGTGAAATCGACTGGCAAGGTTATGGCCACTGTATTTTGGGATGCACACGGAATATTGCTCATCGATTATCTTGAAAAAGGATCCGCAATCACAGGAAAATATTATCGCGCATCAATCAAGAAAAAACGACCACATTTAAAGAAGAAAAAAGTGCTCTTTCTTCAAGACAACGCACCGGTTCACACAGCATTAGATACGATTCTAAAATTACGTGAAGTACACTTCGAATTGGTTGATCATCCACCTTATAGTCCAGATTTAGCCCCTAGTGACTTTTTTCTGTTTCCAAACTTGAATAAATGGCTCGCAGGAAAAAGATTCATCTCAAACGAAGAAGTGATTACCGAAATTAACGCGTATTTTGAGGGGTTTCCGAAATCGTATTATTCAGATGGTATAAAAAAGTTGGAATATCGTCTTTCTAAGTGTGTCGAAGTAAAATGAGAATATGTTGAGAAATAAATGGTTTTTGAAAATTAAAAATGTTTTTTTCCTACTTAGGTAGCTTCAATATCAATCCGCCCTCGTGTACCCATCTCTTACTATACCGATCGACTCAGAATTACTTTCTGAGTCGATTTAGCGATGTCTGTCCGTCCGTCCATTCGTCCGTCTGTGTGTCCATGTAAACCTTGTAATTGGTGAAATTCGGTCCATGTTCAGACCTAGTCCCCATACAAATGACTCCTATGAAATCGACGTAAATTGCTAGAAGACCCAAATTATCATCTAGATCTTAGTTAAGTTGGGTTTGTATATGTTTATTATATCCATTAATTAGTAGTCCACAAATAATCCCTATAGGACAATTCTCAGTCATAGGCCAATTCTCAGTCATAGAGCTGCTTCCCAATCTTCACTTAAATCTATCAAAAAGCTAAAATATTGCACAGATTTTTCTCAAATTTGGTTTGTATATATTGTATATCGGTCCATTTTTCGACCTAGTCCCCATATATCTGCAGCCAAAAAAATTAAGAACAATTCCACTCGAATTTGGTTTATGCTTATTTTCTATATCCAATTAGTTGGACCGAAGAGATAGGGTCTCTAAACCATGGTAGGGTATCGTACAGTCGGTCTGGACCGAATATAATTTTCTTACTTGTTTTTATTTGTTTATGTTCGTCTATTAGTGCAGACCATTTTTGAAAGGGTTTGTTGTGAGTAACATGAACAATGCACTCCATAAATTTATTTGTAGTGTGTAACGAGGAAAGGCCCAATTTACATGCTTCCCCATCAATAGCTTTTCTTGAGATTGTATCTAATTGATTCACTTCGGAAGGCTTCGCTTTACAAATATATTAACAGTTTGGGCCGTCTTGCCACCCTATTTCCTTAGTAAACACTAAATTATGTTTCACACTGAATTGCCCACCACATGCTAAAATATCTGTACTTTTCAGCATATTCGAAGGAATATAGTGTCTTGTGGACGAAGGGTTTTAATTCGCCAGTATTCATCTCCAGATGTTGATTGCAGAGTTAAAGGCACCATGGATACTAACAACAAATACCTATCACTAATATCACCTGATAAGTTCCGGTTATATTCCACATGACCAGATGAACCATCACGACCCGATTTACACATGAGCATGCAACCAGAAACTGTCTTATCATTTACTTCTTCATTTGAAAAACTTATTGTGTGGTCCAATAAGCTTTACAAGCATCTTTTTCGGATATGTACATATCATCAGGATAAAACTTTGCTTTCTCTTCAGCAGCTTTTGCATAGGGCGGTTAAAAATTGTAACTTGCTTTTTGAAACCATTTTTGAAACATTCATACTGGAACTTCGTGATCTTTACATCCATCATTGTTGCTAATACAATCGATGACGAACTGTAAGATGGAGTTGCAAAATTTCAAACCGATACTTTACTCGCCATAAGCAAATGCTTTTCTGTATATTGCGATTACAGCTTTAAATATTTTGACGCGATCAGTGCAATCTTCAAAGGTTTTAGCAGGCCTTCCCTCTTTTCGGAACAACTAGGTTGACCATCCAGCAACTCAGCCCACACTGCAAATATTCCTAATTATAATTATCATATTAATGGAAATTTGAAATAATTTTATAAATTTTCTAACCAGTGATCATGATATCCTGCTTTGCTATTATAAATTTTATGTCGTTCATAACTTAACTTAAAGACATGTTCCATGTTTCGTTAAAAACAAAAATCGTGTTTATTTAAATGCTTGTACATGTAAGCCATCTATCATTGAGATGATTAAGGAACCACTTTGAAATGGCTATTTAAACACATTCAACTTGCTCTAAAGTAAGTTTCGAATTTGGTTTTTATGAAAGTGTTTAATAATTTAATTTCTCTATTCCAATTAATTATTTCTGCATATGAAAGCGAAAACAAACCAATTTTTATAACTATGTTATATATAACAATTTTCTAAACTTTGAAAATTAAAATCGCAAATGTTGTTTTTCTTCCTTTTGTTCACTACAAAATGTTAAAAATAATCATTTGCTAATCCTAAAAATTCATGTGGTTTTGTTTTTAATTATCTGTACGCACTTTTTCGCCACAATTGTTAATAAATTGTTGTTATATTCAATGTTCAATAAATAGCAGCCGTAAAAGAATACAATAGTTTTTTTTTTTTTTTTTTTTTTTTTTGCAAAAAGTTGGTGACAAATTTCATGACTTTTACCAGAAATTTTTTATAGTTTTCTTCCTGTTCCAGAAATATTTGAGAATTATTTTTTTTTAGTCGAAAGAAAACATTCATACCTTACAATTTATTGAAGGGATAGCTTGGGGAAAAGAGGGATTTTTCCATTAAAAATTAAAAAAAAAAGTTCATTTTTAGAGGCTTATAGGTTTGGGCATATCTTCTTAATGGTTTATGATTTCCCCATAATTTTTTTAAAGTTTATGTAGAATTGCTATATTTTTTAAATATATTTAAGTCAAATAGTATTATCAAGAAAATTATACATATGGGGGGTTTCATGTCAAGTGCACCAACTTTTGAAAACGATGTCTTCCGATCGTGATGAAATTTGCACCAAGGTTAGTCCTATTGGATAGTAGTTTAAACACAATTTTTCAACAAGATCGGTCCAGATCTCTCTGAGTTGACATTTTGGCCAAACAGGTGTTTTTTTTTCTCATCCATGTAACTTATTACCTATTCTTGTTAGAAAATTTTCTCCCAAATAGTTTAGATAGCTATTTCTTCAATATTTCGGAAAAAATATTTTAAAAAAAAATTTTTTTTAGGCTTTTTTTTTGCTAAATCAAAGCATTTTTGCCTTTTTTTCAAAAAGGCCATTTTTTTTCTCATAAGAAAGCTTAGGATTTTTCCATTAAGAGCTTTTTGGTCGCTTAGTGGGATGGAAGTGGGATATCTATCATCAAAATAAATGTTTTGTAACTCAAGACAACGGTTTTTCATTTTATTTTATTTATTTTATTTATTTTATTTATTTATTTATTTATTTATATTAATTACAATGCAAAGTAAATTTGTATTCTAATTTGGGTCCAGGCATAAGCCGGCTGACAAAGACCATATGGCTGGTGTTTTTGCAGCGACAGACCAAAGCCTCTGGTGGGAATCGAACCCACGACCCCCGCATGATAGGCGAGCACGCTACCTACTCACCTACCGGGGCGCAGTAAATAAAGGCGACAAAAAAGCTGGATGAAAGACTGGGTATTTAAAAATTTACAAGACTTAAATACTTCATCAGCTACAATAAATTAAGTATAAAAATAGTTATGATATAAATTGATCTAATGTAATTAAGATTAAATTTTATCAAATTATTTATCTTTTTATTTTTAATATTATTATTATTATTATATACAATTATTATTACAAATAAATAAAAAATAATAATTTTTCAACATTTCTATAGAAAAAAAGTGATTTTTTTCCTGAGGTTAACATATTCTGGGTATTACAGTATCGAGGGTATGAAATCTTAGTTGGGTATGTTACATACCTTCGCAAAGTTTAATTTGTCTAGTTTCTGAGTATAAGTTTAATTTGTAAGGTTTAACACACAAATAGGCAAAAATTCAAAATAGTACATTTGTGAAAAATTGAAAAACCGTTGTCTTGAGTTACAAAACATTTATTTTGATAGATATCCCACTCCCATCCCACTAAGCGACCAAAAAGCTCTTAAAGGAAAAATTCTAAGCTTTCTTATGAAAAAAAAAAAAAAAAAAATTGCCCATTTTGAAAAAAAAGGCAAAAATGCTTTGATTTTGCAAAAAAAAATAAGTAAAATTTTTTTTTTAAAAGTATTTTTTCCGAAATATTGAAGAAATAGCTATCTAAACTATTTGGGAGAAAATTTTCTAAGAACAATAGGTAATAAGTTACATGGATGAGAAAAAACACCTGTTTGGCCAAAATGTCAAATTTTGATCCCCTCTAACTCAGAGAGATCTGGACCGATCTTGTTGAAAAATTGTGTTTCAACTACTATCCAATAGGACTAACCTTGATGCAAATTTCATCACGATCGGAAGACATCAGTTTCAAAAGTTGGTGCACTTGACATGAAACCCCCCATGTCGATGGCTTAATATAAAAAAGGCGTAACTCAATTTTTTTCAAAATAGTGTTTTTTGTTTGTCTGGTAGACAAATATCAAATGTACCTGACTCAAATTTTTCTTTAAATAAGAAATAAATTGTGTTGCCTCTTGTTATTAAAAATTGCATTAAAACTTTTTTGTATCTGAAATTTTACGGATTAAGTTTTTTTTTATTAAGTTACTAGCTGTTTTTACCCGGTCTTGCCCGGGATAAAAAGGCCTTTGACTTGAAATATGGTTCACTATGTTTACCAGGCGCTGAGTACTAAGTCCCCAATTAACAAATTCCCCAATAAAATTAACTTTCTCCCAAAAATTTGTATGGGCAGTAAGTTCATTTTTATTTTAATTAAAAATTTTTTGATTTTTTAATTTAGAAGTTTCTTATAAGATGCTGCAGCAAAACTGCTTCAAAAATAAGCTGCGAAACCGTTTTAAGTTTTTTTTTTTTTTCAGTTTATTTATAAACATCAAATATAATGGAATGGTTCGCAAATTAAAGGAATCAGAACTTTTAAAAATTGAATTACTTCATTCAATAAGTGATCATCATTGAGCAGAGACGTCAAATTCAAGTTTCAGAAATGAAAGACTAATGCGACGTTTAATATTGTGTCGCAAGGTTTCTTTAAGCAACTGCTTATAGTATATGTGTGGCCTATTTTGATCAACAGGTAATTATTTCACATACGTAGATAAAATTTATGATACGACATTTCACTAAGCTGTGTTCCGCGAGCGAGTCGCGTCCGCTTCCGCACGTTTCGCAGCCACACCCGTGATGCCGCGCAGTTGTTGTCAACTTATTTTAATTGCCAAAATATATTTTTCAGATCATTGCGATATTTTAGCTGAGCTGTGTTCCGCGTCCGCATCCGCGCGCCACGCGCCGCTTCCTCGCAGCTACTACCCGTGCTGCCGCTTAGTTCTCGTTAACTTATTTTAATTCCTAAAACTTTTTTTTTAGAGCATTGCGATATTTTAGCTGAGCTGTGTTCCGAGAGCGCGTCGCATCCGCATCCGTCGCGTCCACGTTCGCGAGCCGCGCGCTTGTCAGCCACACCTGTGCTGCCGCGCAGCTGTTGCCAACTTATTTTAATTGTCAAAATATATTTTTCAGATCATTCCGATATTCTAGCTAAGCTGTATTCCCCGTGCGCGTAGCTTCCGCGCAACGAAATGATGCTATTGAAAAGAGTACTCATTTTAAATGCATTTATTGTAGGACATATATTGAGAGCAGTGTGCAAATGTTTACTAAAATAAATATTTAACAAAATTCATTAAATAAAAATATGTAAAAATTTAAGAATGAATTTGGGGAGTAAGTTCATTTTTTATTTCGATTAAAAAAATGGGGAATTTGTTCATTTATTTTGGGTACCTTTTTTTTAAGTTTGGGGAATTTGTTCACCGTGTAGTTATTTCCTTGCAAACCAAATCCGTTGAAAAGTACAAATTTGTATAGGGAAGAAATATACCACACAACAAGATATGAATTTTATATGAAAATTGGGCGTAAAAGTAGGCGTGGTCGGTAAAAATCATATGGCGACCTTCCCTGGAATATGTACTAAATTTCGGAGAAAGCCATTGAAAAATAAAAGTTTGTGTAGCAATCAAATAAAGAAACAAAAGGAAAAAAATAAGTTTTATATACATAGAAGTTGGCGCAAAGTAGCATATGGTGACCTTCCCTGTAGTATAGAGATCGTGTGACCAAATTTTAGACATCCCTTGAAAAATAAAAATTTCTATAGTGAACAAATATACCAAAAAACAGAAAATTAATTTTGTATAAAAAGTGGGCGTAGAAGTAGGCGTAGTCGGCAAGAATCATATGGCGATCTCTCTGGAGTACAGAGATTGTGTGTAGCAAATTTCAGAGAAATCGGTTGAAAAATAAAAATTTATATAGCGAACAAATATACCAAAAACAGAAAATGAATTGTATATAAAAAGTGGGCGTGACCGGTACGAAGAATATGTCGACATTCCCTGAAGCAGAGAGATCGTGTGTACCAAATTTCAGAGAAATCGTTTGAAAAATAAAAATTTGTATAGCGGTCAAACAAACAAGCAGAAAATGAATTTTATATCATTGATTTTTATTATTGATTTAAACTTTTCTTTTAGTTGTTCGATTATTTCCGATTCTGGGCATACGTGAGAGGTTGAAGGTGTTGAATTTGGGAAAATGTTGGTTTTAATTGATGCTGTTATTTTTTCTAACTTTCTAGTTGTATACCCTTTTAATGGAATTTTTCTCGAACATATTGGAGATTCTTGTAAATATGTTAAACTTTCGTTTAACTTAGAAATTCGAACATCTCCCGAAACTGATGCTTCACTTTCCGAGTCTGAAGTCTCGTTTTCTGGCTCGTTCATAGATTGAATATTATTGTTTACACTTCCTTTTAATTTATAAAGTTCTCTTCTGCATATATCACATATTTTATTTGATATTGAAATGTTATTACTAATTCCAGTCATCCATTGCTGAACTTTTCGAAGTCCTCTTGCATTCCGGACATGAGCAACTTTTTTAAATTGTATTAAATGACATATTGTTTACAGAGGCAAAAAACAATCAATTTGAACACTATTGGTTTTATTTCAAAATATTGATTTTATAGCAACACATGTGGTTTTTTAAAGCAACGTGCTTAGAATGGTTTTTTTTTCGTGGTGCTTCCTTTGACTTCTCGTTTTTCAATAATTTCTCTATATCCAAGTTATTTGACACTACGAACCACACCCGACAACATTTATACTGTTGTCTCGCTCTAACATAATTACCTGTCAAACCAACCCTAACACAGGTCTGTACTGAGTACAGTACAGAGCTAAAGAACCAGAAACAAATAGCGGCGTGCGTGCATAGCCCGCCGACGCTCACGAGCACAACCAACCCCATTCATAAACAGTAACAGTAACAGCACCGACTTTTTAAATATCTACCTTTACTCTATGATAAATATTTCTGGATCCAAGCATACCCCCAGTCTGAAATTTTTTGGAACTTTAGGGAAGGAACCAATCTTAAACATATATTTTTTTCAGATTTTTAAAATTGTCGTTTTTACAGCTATAGCCTCCCGAATTATAGGTCAAGAGATGTGACCTTGGACCTTTCCAAAAAAAAAATCATGTTGTATATCAAATTAAAGGTAGTTAATTAACCTTTCAAATGCAACCTTGATGAGTTGCGTAACTATAATACTTTTCAAGAAAATGATAATTAAGTAAGTACAACTTTGTAAATTTTGACCTTTTTTTACGATTTTCAAGACCACATATTTCCGGATACAGAAGTGCCAGTGCCCTCAAACTTTGCACTTATTTTAGTTCTGTAATGATCTGTCTTCCTACGAAAAATCATACAATTTGGAGAAGGTAGTGTACACCCATTGGTTGATTTGACATGGAATTACCCATATATAGATTGAGCTTTTTCTTTCTCCTGTAAAGTAACAGAAAAATCGAGTTACGCCTTTTTTATATTAAGCCATTGATATTTAGACAACTGAATTGAAAATATAAGTCATTTCTGGTTTAGCACTTTTGTTCGTACTCGTACTGTACTTCAATTTTTCAAAATTAAAACACAATTTTTCTATAAAACATTAATGCACATTTCATATTTAATCATTTCTCAAAAAAAGGTTTTGACACCAAAATTCCACTGTGTGTCGTTGCATAATTCGTGGGAATACTTTTTCTGGTACTTATAGTTGCCACACTACATTTTCTTTGTTTTTTTTTTTAAATCGAGTAAAATTTCCAATGTGTCAAAAGTTCGTAATTGGAAATTTTTTATAAAAATTTTTATTAATATTAACGATTACTGTTTCAAGCAAGGGCATCAAGGAACGAATAACAACTTTTGTAGGTATTTTTCAATATTGAAATAATCCCCACGGCCACTTTGTATTAAACGAAAAAATTACGATATATTTTTTTTAACAATTAAACTTCGATAACTAAAGCCATCATAAAATTTGTTATGAGTCTGCGACAAAAACGATGAAAATTTTGTTGAAAGAGATCATATTATCGAAGAAGTTCTAAGTGTGATAAGATTTCAACAAAATTCACTTTGTTTCATTTAAAGATGTCGATTATATTATTTATTAAAAGCAATGTCCAATTTCATTGGAAAAAATTATGGGCACTTTTCATTAAAAACTACAAAATATAGGTTATGTTTCGAAAATTAATATTTAGTTATTAATCCTTATTGTTTTATAACTTCCTCCAGTCACTTTGGCATAGAATTAACTAATTTTTTCGTTACCTCTGGCAATTGAACTAGGCCGCTAATTCAACTTTGTCTATAATGTCCTCATTGAATACCAACTAGTCCAACCCTGCAGTGGTACATAAATCCCCACATAATCACTCCACCACCATCAAGTTTTACAGTTACGGCTATGTTTCGTTTTTATAGCTCTCTATTGGGCTTTCTCCACACCGCGGTCAATTTTGATGAAACTTTATATTTTTCTTAATTGAGCTAACCAAAGGCTCAGAGCAAAATTTCAACATTCTACGAGCACTCCTTATATTTTTTTGCCAAACATTGTTTGAACAAATCCCACTGTGCACCGTATGGCGGCCATCAGAACGAAAGGTATTTTACTTGCTTTCACTAATGAAATAAGAGTTTACGTTTAGAAACAGGACAATTGTAGTTCTCTTCATGAAGTGCTCTTAATATCAACAGCGATCTGTGTTGGTGATATTTTGGATTTCACTTTGACTTTTGTGATTATCTGGTTACATTCAAGGTTGCGTAAAGATCTATGGCGACATGTATGCTTTGCACTTTAAAATGTTGAGACTTATCTGATGTTCTGATTGGTGTAGCGACTTCTATCTATTATTTCTCTAATCTCAGCATAGGATTTGCCTTGATTGTGCAATATTTTGCGCTTAACTTCGGTGGTTTGCTCCTGTTTTTTTTTTTTTTTTTTTTTTTTTTTTTACCAATTTTTGATATAATCATTATATTCTATTCGCCTTTGGTACCAACTACCCCCCAACATTCAAATTATTAGCAATGCAAGGCACTTCAAAGCAGCTATATTTAGCAACTTAGCGTAATTAAAATATTTTATAATAACTATTATACTTGTTTTACTTTTAATTAAATAATTGTCAAGTTATTGTTTTAAATATTTAAAATTGTATAGGTATTAATTTTATTTTATTTTGTTTAACAATATTCTATTTTAATCTTAATCTACCAAATACTGTAATATAAGACATGCTCTTGTTGTATTGTATTTATCCTCAACAAATAAATAAATAAATAAATAAAATAAATAATCAATTAATTTTTTTGAAAATTTAAAGCACTCTGACATTTGGACTTCGTTATGTGACAACCGTTCAATTATTTACACAATTTTCAATTTTATTGATACATTCAGTAGAGTATATTCAGGTCAAATGTTTATCAAGGTGTTCGCCAATTGTTTTTATTATATACTAGCTGTAACCGGATGCGCTTCGCTACACCCATCGTAACGAAATAAAAAACTGGGAATACATTTGGTAGAAAACTGATTTTGTAGTTTTTTATTTTAGCGATTTTTGTTATTCCCAATTTTTGGTTGTGGCGATTTTTGACTTGGCGATTTGTTGTTTTTTTGTATTTTTGATTTTGGCGATTTTTGTTTTTTAGAATTTTTGATTTCAGCGATTTTAGATTTTGGCGATTTTTGTTTTTTTTTTGATTTTGGCGATTTTTGTTTTTTTTTTTTTTTGATTTTGGCGATTTTTGTTTTTTTTTTTTTTGATTTTGGCTATTTTTGTTATTCGCGATTTTGGATTTTTCGATTTTTAAATTTGGCGATTTTTGTTTTTTGTGATTTTTGTTATTCGAGATATCGGTGCTCGCAATTTCTGTTTTTGGCGATTTTTTTTTTTTTTTTTTATACCGATTTTCGTTATTCGCGATTTTGCCGATTTTTTACTTTAATGATTTTTTTGTGATTTTTGATTTTGGGGATTTTTTATATTGGCGATTTTCGGTTTTGGCGATTTTTGACTATGAAGATTTAATTTTTTCATTTAATAAATTATTTTTTAAGATCCTAAAGGTATGCTAGTCAATTATAGCCAATTCACAATTCAACACTTTTTAAATATCGATTACGTTATTGGTTTATGTCCAAAATTATTTTTCAATTCAGCACAATTATTATTGTGAATGAAGAAAACAAACCCATTTTTTTGCTAGCACATTAACAAATTTAATAAACACATTGTATAATTTTATGTATGTGTTAGTAGCAACTTTAAATGCATTTTACTCCAAAAAAAATGTAAAAATCTGTAAATCTGGTGGTCAGCTAAAAAGAAATACCTTTCAAATGAGATACGTTAGGTCAAAATCGGGGGAAAACTGTGAAACAAAAAATCTGTCACAAGAAATCGCCTTACCTATATTATAGATTAGGCATAGATTTGGTTTTTACAGTTACGTGACTTTTTGGTACACTGAAAGCGATAGCACCATTTAAAAGATTTTCAAAATTTCAAATTTTTTTATCAGTTTGATCACTATTTAAAATATTGAACCTAGCATTCTTTCCCCAATTGGCGTTATTGAAATTATAGTAGTAGTAAGATTTTCTTTATTTACAATAAATTATTGTTTACAAATTTCGTCTTAATTTATAAAATAAAGTCTTATTGAAAATTAGAAAATTGAAAGTAATATTCGACAATGTTTTATAAAACGTGTGTCGATAACCATAAAAAATAAACTTTAAAATTCTTATACAAAATAGTATTCTTGTATTAAAAATTTTCTGTATTGTAATGCTGACTTTAGGTAATCCACCAGTTTTTCCCAGTCTGTATCTTTTTCACCATTAAGTATATTAATCATTTCAGTTTAAAGTAAATTCGGTTTCTCAAAATTAACAATTCGGAACTCATTGAGAACTGGACAAACACCTAGGAAATGTTCAAATGTTTCCATTGTACCCATATTACAAAGCTTGCATAGTTTATTCTCAACTGTCGCCCCGAAAGTGTTGTAATTTAGTTTAATAAGACCACATCTTGCTTTTAAAGACCCACGTTATTTTAGATTGATTCATGTTGTCAATAAAATAATTTAAACCTCTTTCGAAATCTAAATCTTTATAAATTCTTGAGGTTGTAGCTTTATTTTGTAACCACAGATTAAGTTGATGTTGTTGTATTCTGTGTAGTATTTCATTACTTTGAGTAACCCATTGTTGTTTATTTGGTTGTGTACTGGATCATGGACATGTACAGTAGATGTAGTTCTAAGGTATATAAATGGTTGTTTACGGCGCGGCGGCAGTTTCAAGCATCAGAGCATAATTAGGTGTAAAATCTGGCAGCATTAATACTTTTTTCAGGAAATATTTTTGTAGTAAATCGATCTCCTCAAAATACGCATAACCCCAAACTTGTGCTGCATATGTTTGTATCGACCTGCATACAGCTAAGAGAAGGTTCCACTTCTGTCTCAATTTAATTTGTCTGTTAGATGTAAAGTTTTTCCAGGTACAGTTAATATCTGTTTTTGCCTGTGTATTTCTACTTTCCACATGTTTCGTAAATTTCATTTTCGGTGTAAGAATTACTCCTAGGTACTTGTACTCATTGGTAATTTTGATATCGTTTCCATTAAACTGCCATTTTTCTTGTGATTTTAGTCTCCCACCATTTCTGAATACAGCTATTTCCGATTTATTTAAGTTTACCTCTAGGTTCCATAAATCGCAATATTTTTCCAGGTTAAAGATCATTTCTTGAAGAGTACCTATATCATCAGCCAGTATGACTATATCATCCGCATACATAAGTAACCGGATATTTATATCTTCTACGAGTATGCCACCACCTATGGAGTCGTGCAAATCGTCAATATAAAGCGAAAATAAAAGTGGGGATAGTAAACATCCTTGCTTAACACCTGAATTCGTTTGAAAATACTCAGATAACTCCTCGCCATTCCATACAGTGGATTTTGTATCTGTATAAATATCCTCCAATATTTTTAAAAATTTGTAGGGAATACCCATTGAATACAATTTATATATTAGTGATTTTCTAGCCACTTTGTCGAAGGCTGCTTTGGAGTCGACAAAAAATGCATATACCTTTTTCTTTTCGGAAAACTTTATATTAACGATACCAGCCAGATTGAATATATTGTCAACTGTTGAATACTTTTTTCGAAAACCAGCTTGATATTCTGTTAAAACTTGATTATCTTCCACCCAGTTATATAACCTGTTGTTTAAAATTCCCATCATAACTTTTGCTAAGGTATTCATGAAGGATATACCTCTGTAGTTTTCTGGCATATTTGGATCACCTTTTTTGAATATAGGAAAAACCACTGTCTTGCTAAAAACTTCTTTTATTTTACCATCCTTATACATTTTGTTAAAAGAATTTAACAGATGTATTTGGAAATCTTCCGACGAGTTTATAATAAACTCGTATGTGATTCCATCCTCTCCAGGGGCTTTATTTACTTTTGCGTTTTTTAGAACGTATTTTAACTCATCAAGTGTAAAATTAGATTTAAAAGTTTTTTAAAGTAATTTTTAAAGGCAGATTATGATATTTGAGTGCCAATTGCATGATTTTGACCCCGTACTTCTCTCGCAAACCTCCACCATTGCCTACTATCATTTATGTTATTTATTTTGACCGATAACAGTTGAAAATATTCTTCTTTACTCTGTTTACATATTGTTTTGTATATATTATGTTTTTGCAGGTAAATTACTTTATCAGCAATGTTTGTTGAATCCCTATACCTATTAAAACATTCCATAGCCTTAACTCTGGCGTTATTACATTTATAATTGTACCATTTATTCTTCGGTTCAAATTTTTGGTATTTGGGTTCGACCGCCGATGCTTTGATCATATTTTGCAACTCTTGTAAACTAAAGGTATGATTATTTGGATGTTGTTCGATTTTAGAATTCAGATTTGATTGATATTTTGCCTTTTCATTACAATACCATCGTAGTTTGGGTAATAAATTGATGCTCTTAATGTAATTTTTATCCCAGGACAAGTTTAATGTTAATTTTATAGGAAAATGATCGGACCATACTTCATTGTCCACACAAAAATGCATTACATGTTGTAAATTTTCAAAATGACTCACCAACTGAGCTTGCGTATGTTAAGGAACCTTCTTCATCTCCATCAGTTTGACCATTAAGCACAAATAGATTTTCATCTAGCCAAAATCTCATAAACTGTCTTCCCTTATTGTTATCAATAATATCTTTTGATCTTCTCACTTCTCTTCCCGATTTAAACATTTCCATATGCAAATCGTCTACGTTTTGTTGAATACTACCGATTCTGATGTTAAGATCACCAATAATTAACGGATTAGTTATATGATTTTCCTCAAAAAAGTTTTTAACAAAATTAAACTCATTTTGCCAGTTACATCCTCTTAAATACAATGGAATAAATGTAATTTGTATATCATGTATATACAATTTAGCTAATTTAACATATCCTTCATCGACAATGTCCATTCTAAAGCTTTCGCATTTTAAACTGTTTCTTATTCCATACAAGCATCCACCAACTGCCCTACCGAAGCGATAGTTTTTATTGCTGGTACAAAGTATAATGTAAAACCCTGGAAATATTTCCGAATACTTTCTGTTTTTTCTTCAATTAAGTGGGTTTCTATTAGAAAGAAAATGTCAGCTTGTTTTATGTAATTAAAAAGCGGGGGAAATATAAGTTTGTTTTCAATGCCATTTATATTATACGATATTATTGATATATTATGTTTTTCTAAATTAACGGCATTGTTTGTTTGTCGACAGACACGTTTTAGTTTTTTGACTTAGAATTACTTAACAATGTTTCATAATTAAAATCTAATAATTTCACCTCCTCTCCATATACTTTTGCCAAAGTTTCTATGCCATCTTCTTTACCACACACCAATTTGTTTTCTGTATTCCATATAAACCATTTTTCTCCGACTTTGAGTTTGTCGTCTCTTACCAAAACTTTGTATTTGTTATTCATCTCAACCAATTTTTTCTTTAATTAAAAAAAAACTATTTTCTTTTCTTGTTTAAATGGTATCAGATCACGTTCAACTATGATTGATGTGCCAGACAATTTTTTGGTATTTTGAAATATTTTTGAAATGTTTGCAGTAGATTCAAAATCAACTGCAACATTAATTTTCTCATCTTTTTCAAAAATCTTCCAAGCAGAAATAATATTAACATCGATATTTAATTTGTCTTTGCAAGTCTTTCGAATGTCGACTCTAGGGCTATTTTCGTTGGCTAAGCCTTTAAAAATTAATTTATTATTACCCGACTGTTTTTCAAGCCATACAATATTTTTCTTGCTGGTTTCCTTTTCTTTTTTTAAATTTTCTACCTCCATTTTTAGTTGCTCATTTTCGCTTTTCAAAGCAGCCATTTAATTTTTTACTGCTCCTATCTCCTGTTTAATTTCCTCTACATCAGATTTGGTAGCTAACATTTTAATTTTTTCATCCAGATTGTTGTTAATGGTGTTTTTAATCATGCTCATTAAATCATTTATCGGCATGCTGCCTACGAAATTACATTTTTATGGTGACAATTCTAGATTCTTTCTTTTTGCTTGCTGGGTTATTGAAATTATATTTGAGGGAATTTGAATAATATTTTCAAATGAAACAAAGTGAATTTTGTTGAAAACTTATCATTCTATCTGGTAAAAATATTTGTTTAATAAAAATAATTTTAATTAAACCATTACACCAAACGTGAAGCTGAAAGAGCTTACTGTGCCAATAATTTAGTTCGTCGCTGTATATATTTACATTCTAAACAACCACCTTTTCCTAACTAATGTTGCACTAAGTCTTCTCATATTTACTTCAAATAAGTATATAGCTACTCGCATGGGGTATTATATCTTTGTTGGTTCTGACCCTCTATAAATTCTTTTTTTAATGATATTTTTCTTCTTCTCTACAAACTGTTTTTAGTTTGGTTTATCTTAGTATGACTTTGTTTACCATCTTATTAATGATATTTTGATGAGTGGAGTATTTTTTTATTTTTTTTTTTGCTACATTTACTAGAAGTGTTAGTTTTTTCTTCTTCAATTTTGGTTTGTTTTGCCTTTTGCTACTTCAGTAATTAAGGTCGGTAACATTTGATACCTACAGAAAGTGCACAAACATTTCATTAATTCAATGTTGTTTTCTTGACTATTTTGTCTATTCATTCAGTCAGTCATTCTTTTATTAGGCTGTAATATAAGACTTCATTCAAGAAGTAACAATAATAAAAGTAAAATTTATGCACACATTAAAATACAATTTTCTGAAACTTAAAAAGAAAAAAGTTAATTATTGTTTGGACGCACTTGGTGTAACTATTTTAATGGAAAACACACAACAAAAACAAAAAGATTATAATATATGACAAGAAGAATTTGTTAAGTATAGGCGTGGCCATGGAGTGCAAAATATCTTTCATTCAGTGACCCAAGACTCACACAATGAGTACGTATTTTTAAATATTTTTTCACTTTTTGTTAATGTAAAAAGTAGATTTTCTCTTGGAAAAGCCATTAAAAGTTAAAAAAAAAAAATTATAATAATTTTAGATAACACAGTTAAAATGTATTTGAGTTTTCGGACATTGAATTTTGAAATGAAATTTATTTAATTTTGTTTTTTTTTTTTGTGAATATTTTTAAAGTAATTACTTTGGAATTTATATTTTTCTGACTATTCTTTAGTAAAATGAACAAAGTTTCGACAATAAAAAGCAAATGATTTTCCCTTCTTAGAATTAGGAGAAATCTTCAATAATAAAAAAAAACGTTATCTCAATTTCAAATTATGGCAACTAAGCTGTGCTTAAGTTACACACTACTCGTATTCGTTCATGCATTTCTATAGTTCAGCTTGGCATCTTGATGGATATTCAAACATATGCCTCATTGTTTGAAACCTAACTTTATATGCGTACATACGTGTACGATGACAATATCTTGATATATATCTTTTAAGGTTGTGAACATATCTTTGAAAACAAACCTTTGTAAAAATATGCTAAAAAAGAACAAGATATAATGTAATAAAAAAAAAGTAGAACTGACAAGTGAGTTAGAAACGATGTTTAAATTATGTCTGCCTTGCAATCAAGATAAGCTATTCAAATACCCTACAAGGCACTTTTGTCCAAGTTATTATTGTGGCCATTTAACTTAAAAATTTGTAATTGCTTAATGTTAGTTGAAAGACCAAAAAAAAAAAAAAATCCAGCCCTCTTCTAAAGAAAAATACTTAGCTTTAGCCACTAATTTTGATTTTTTTTAAAGCTCTAAATCTTGTAATATTCTACTTAGACCTATTATACTGTTCCCAGTTTCATGACTGACATTTTAAAGAGTGCACAAAAATTTGTTTGCCTTGCAAACTTATCTTGTTGGAGTTTAAAGCCCCTTTTTTTTGCTCTTTAAAAAAACAAACAAGAAGAACAAGAAAAAGACAAAGAATAATAAATATAGTGCAACGAACAAGTGTGTTGAGAACCTAAGAACCCTATCAATACGAGTATATGTAAATAGCTTATATAAGGAAAAACAAAAACTTGATTAGTTTGTAACTGCTGCCTTCGCTCAAATCAAAAAGAAAAACAAGTTTTTTGCTTAAGTCTTTTGTTTTATTACGGTGCAATTTGTTGCTTAATTCTACAATGTTTCCGATTTCGCAGAAAACCCATAAATATTTATTAACACACATTTTTTCACCTTTGGTATGGTTTTTTCGTCTTTCTTTTTTACATTGACTCATATTATTTTAGAGTAAAATTAAAGCAAATTATAACAGTTTGATGAAACAATTAGATATTTTTTATTATGTTTTGGACACATTAATTGCTCTGGGGCCGCTAAAACACCTGGTGAAGCCAGTATATCCAGTATATTTATTATGTTGGCAAATTCAATTCCAGTTCAAAGATTTATGTTAGTGTTTGGTATGTTAAGTGTTAAGAGAGCTTCTGTGTTACCTTTATGTTTCGTTTTATTACTTAAATTGGCCATAGAGAAGATTAATTATTTAGTTATTATTATGAAATGTTACTTTGCAATTTCTTACAGTGCTGTTTCTTCCATTTAACGTAACAACGAAAGTAGTGTTACTAAACCATATGTACATTAAAGTTTCCGTTGATTATAGTTTGGTTAGAGGAAGATGTTCATTTCGTTCATTGTTTCTTAATTTTCTGTGTTTTTATTTATTTAAATATTTTCAAAAATATCTTTAAGAACTGTATCTTGACTTCATAAATTCTAGAAGTTTATATTTTAGTTTTAGTATCTATAATATTATTAGGCTAGGCAATTTCTTGTGACCGATGTTTTGTTCTACCGTTTTATCCCGATTTTGATCAAACGTATATTATTTGAAAGGTATTTCTTTTTAGCCATTGTGCAGGTTTACAGTTTTTTAAATTTTTTGCTTTGTTTTGAGTAAATTGCATTTAAAGTTGCTACTAATACATACATAAATTATGCAATGCTATGTGTGTGTTTATTAAATTTGTTAATGTGTTTGTAATAAAAATTAGTTTGTTTTTTGTGTTGATTTGTGAATTGGCTATAATTGATTAGCATACCTTTAGGGTCTTTATTTAATGAAAAAATAAAATTTCGTAGAATTTTCACTCGAACTTCGAGGGCTGGAATCTGCTAGTGTCAATTAATGTATCCACACGAATAGTCTTCGTTCCATTAGTTGCAGAATTTCGAACAAAAAATTTTTAAGTAGGAAATTTTGAATAATTTAATGTTGATTAATAGATTAATTAATAGATTACAACATTTTTTTTTACTAATTATGTGTTCGTGAAACTATTTTTGAAATTTTTCATAAAAATAAATAAAAATATCAAATGGAATTTTATTAAAATATTAAACAAATAAATCGGAAGTTCGCCTTCATGCAAAAAAAGTTGGATATGTAGTTACTATATTTTTTTTTGACGTGTTATGGTTCTTTAATAACAAACACGCTCGAACTTTAAAATTCTATGGATAAGTTTTTAAAAAAAATTTTTTTTTCCTAAAATTTGGAATTTTAGCAGAGGATGCTCCACCGATTTTATCATAACTTGATAACAACTTCACCTACTTTATTATAAAATACATCAGAAAATTTTGAACTAAATTACCTCTAATAATATGCTGATACTATCTTTTTATACACTCAACCGTTTTGGAGTTAACCAAAGTGAAATGTTGAACAAAATTTTTTGCGCACAATTGAAATATAAATAATTTTAAAAGATTTTAATTTTTAGCTAATAAGGCCTAAATTTTAATAATGTAATTAAAAATGCATCAATTACAGTTTGGTCCCGACGCACAGTGGCGCCATTTGAGTTTTTTCGTTGCAAAAATCATATCTTTTGAACCGAATAACATAATTGAACAGCTTAAACAGCATATGATAGATAACTGTTCAGCATATGAAATGAGCGTTTGGAAGGGGTGCTACGCTTTGTATGGGCCTACTTATGGGTTATCGAAGTTAAAATTTGTAGAAAAATCAATTTTATAGTAACTAAAAAAAATTATTTTTACATTTTTAGATTGTTTTTATTTTTTTTCTTTAGGGTTTAAAAAAAAAAATTACTTCTTTTTTAAATTTATTTTTTCAATTTTCTGTAAAATATTCATCACAATTCGTAAGAGAAGGTATATCTAAAAGACTAATCATTTCTAAACTATAATTATTTTCTAACTCTATTTGTGACTTCAGATGCCGCAGGGAAGAAATAAGTGGATCGGAAGATGCTGCCAACATGTTGAAGAGGTCCTCCATTTTGGCTTACCCTTGATGCTTTGAATGTGTTCTGCAATCTATATTTTTTATAAAATTTGTTAAGAGACTCCTGTGCTTCTTCAGAAAGCTCGCCAATTGGCAAAGACTGGTACTCAATTATATCTTTGCCATGCGCCAATATTTTATGGACGGTCGGGGTCAACTTCTTCTGCGGATACATTTCTGCTAAAAGAGATGCAGTTTTTGATGCATATTCTCCATATTTTGTAGAATTGACATTTTCTTTGCAGTTTAAAACATTCAAGATCGTTCCCAATCTTTTCACGATTTGATTGCCAATTCCAGTGATTCTAGTTACTGCCTCATCATTTTCAAAAAATCTCCTAGAAGTGTTTCCATCGTTTGAGTTACCGTATCCGTGCTTGGGACAGTCTACTTTTAGTCCAACTTGTTTAAAAAAAGCATCCCGTATTTGCTTCTTTCTGATCTTTTCCTTATCCTTTATTGATGTATTTTCATCGAAGTTTTCCTTCTCTTGTGGTAGGGTATACGCCAGTTTTAGCAAGAACTCCATACACCTTATCCTTGCGTGCAATGGTGACATTCCATATTCGTAATTCTCCTCGTTTGTAGAATCGTTTAAATTACCAATGTTCTTCTGATTCTTTTTGCAAATCGGACATGACAATGTTGAGGTTGTTCCTGTCAGTTCGTTTACGACTTTTCCGTCAATTACGAGTTAATTGCAATATATTTTCCTTCTCCAATTTGCAGCTTTGTAGGCTTAATCTTGCTTATTTGTTCTTCAATGTCCTTCACCGTGGTCCTTATGAGTTCTGCCGATTCCCTTGCAAACTGAAACATTATTGGTCGGCAATAGTGCACTGATGAAGGACGTGGATTTTTCCAGTGTAGGGAAACATCAGATTTTAGCCGCAAAGGAACAACAGATGCCATAAACATATTTCCGTCCGATATTGTAGCGTCATCGGAAGATATCCTTTGCTTATAAACGCTTTGTCCGGATGATCCATCGCAGTCCCATTTGCTGATCAATGTCAGTTTCTCAGAAAGAATTTTCACCTCATTTTCAGGAAGACTCTCCAACAACCGTTTTGCTATATGGCCCATGAGATCCTGCAGATTGGCTTTCACAGAGACTTCCGTAAACTCCGTATGCAGTGGTAGTGAATTTATTTTGGCTTGCGTAATATGCTTGTATCCTGGTAAAACGTCAGCCCCGTGTCGCATCAAGGATGCCTATAGGATCTCATATTTTTCTTTGGAAAGTTGTAAGTCCATAAACAAGGCCAAGGCTTCTTCGCAACCATACTTTTTAATGTGTGCGTTTGTGGGCGTGGGAATGCTTTCCTTAATCCTTTTTAGTCGCAGTGGGCTTGCATCAGCAACAGATTTTGTAATCTGCGACCTAACTCTTTCACTATCCTTTGTATATTTAATAGACAGCGCGTCCGATAAATGCTTCGTGGTCAAGTCATTGGTGGCATCGGCAAGTTTCCTCTTTCTTGTGAAAATTGAACACTCAATACTTTTTTTTGGCCTTCCTTTTGCTCCTCTGGTTGATGTGGTGGGTTTATCTACTGCCAATATATCCAGGATGGTGTCTTCCTTAAGCCAGTCCTCGTATTTGGAGTTGAAGTTCTGAATGGTTCGATTAGATTTCACCCATTTTGCCTTAATATTTGCATATATCAGATAAAAATAATTTTTTATAATTTCGCTTCTCTCAATATTTCCGTATAAGCTATCAAGTTCTTCTAAAGCAGCTTCCATGAAAAACTTTTGTGTGGTCGACCTTCTAAACAGTTCAAATAATTTTAAATTGTTTAACACCATGGTTTCAGTACTTGTTGCGCCAACTTTCAGTCGTAGACTAATCCAGGCATTATGCTTATTTTGCAATATATAGGCTTATGCTACCATGCCTAAAAATTTACCTGTTCCCTGCATACATATGGATTTAGGCTGAATTATGCAATTTTGATATTATGCTCGTGTCTAAATAAGATTTGTGCCTACCTGGAGGGACCATAAGTCAATATTGTTCTTGACCATTTGTACTCCAAAGTAATTTTTAAGTGAGGTGCGTACCTGCGAAATTCAATAAGTAGTTTTTTGTGCATCCTGTGTCTGTAACAGAATATTGAGAGTAGACTTTGGCAGAGGCTCACAGGTAGACAACCGACTTAAAATGCAATTTTCAAACTATTAGATCAAACTACTGTCAGTCAAAACATGTAAGGGATGCACGCCATACAATTTCTGCAACCATGTTTTTTTAATCTTTTTTACCTCTAGAAGCCAAACGAGCACGTACGGGCAGATAAAACCTTTTGAATTATGTAAAGAAATAATCAAAGAACATGTTTTGCAAATATGGCAAATATAGAAAAATATAGATTTTTTTTATTGTCCGTCAAAGTTGAAAAATAGTGAAAAAACGGATAGTTTTTAAATAGTGATTTACCAGGAGAAACACAAAGCAAACAGTTAATTTTTTTTATCATTATACATTTAATAAATACACCAATCAATACAAACAAAAAACAAGTAAGAAAATTATAGTCGGTCTAGACCGACTATATGATACCCTATACCATGCGACCCTATCTCATAGGCCCAACTAACTGGGCATAGAAAATAAGCATAAACCAAATCTGAGTGTGATTTTTAATTATTTTTTTTGGCTGCAGATATGAAAAAGTTCATATCGGATGCTATATCTATATGCGGACTAGGCCCAAAAATGGACCGATCCTGACCATGTATGGTAAAGTCTCTTGTATTTTGCAAAAATATATACAAACAAAATTTGAGAAGAATCAGTGCAATATTTTTGTTTTTTGATAGATTTAAGTGAAGATCGGGAAGCAGTTCTATATGGGGCCTATGACTAAGAGTTGTTCAATAAGGATCATTTTTGGACTACTGATTAATGGATGTAATATATACATACAAACCCAATTTGACTAAGATTTGAATGATAATTTGGATCTTATGGCAATATATGTTGATTTCATAGGGGTCATTTGTATCGGGGCTAGATCTGAACATGGACCGATTCTCACCAATTTCAATAGCGTTCATCCCATGGCCGATAAAATATCAAATACCAAATTTGATCAAAATATATTCATATTTGCGACCTGCAGTTTGATTACAAGCTTTACATGGACACACAGACGGACGGACGGACGGACGGACGGACGGACGGACATCGTTAAATCGAATCAGATAGTGATTCTGATTCGATCGGTATAATTAAAGATGGGTCTAGGTCAAATATTTTTGGTTGTTACAAACAGCAGCACAAAGTCATTATACCCAAACCACATAGTGGTATACCCAAACCACATAGTGGTATAGGGTATAATAAGGCGATTCGTTACCTATTTTTCGTGATATTACACCTGAAATCGCACCAAATTGACTAAAAATTGTGTGTTTTTTTGAAAACCGAAAGTCGGTCAACTTTGAACGGTTATATCTTCTAAACTAAAAATGTGATATTATTAAGGGTAGCATATTTGAAATCGGGTTTATGGGTTTATTCAAAACTACGTCGGCGCACATGAAAATTTTGATTTTTGCAACCTCGTTTGCTCTACGGGCGCCACTGTGCGACGTTTCGTCGATTTTATGTCGACTTCCTCTGGGGATTTTCTCTATTTAATGATAAAAACAAATAAAGTAAGTTAAAAATTATTACACCAAAACATTAAAAACTTACAATCTTAACGCTATTACATAAATATTTTTTCAAAATTAATAAAAAATGGAAAATGGCCAAATATGATAATTTTTATTGCTATACTAGCAGTAACCCGATGCGCTTCGCTACACCCCTCGTAACGAAATAAAAAGCAGGCAATACGTTTTGAAGAAAACTATTGTTTTGTATAGCAGGTGCCACGCCCATTAGTCTGATTCTGCCGGATTCCGGATGTACCACGCCCACTGATTGAATCTCGCCCATTTTTTTATGGGACTACTAACATTAATAACTCATGAACTCAGACAAAGTTCCAAGGCTTTCATTATTACAGTAGCTCAGCTATATGACATTATATATTTACTTTGTATGCGAGGTACCAAGCCCAATGATCGGATTCCGCCCATTCTTTTTTCGAGTGCTAACGTTGATAACTTATGTTCTCACACAAAGTCTCAAGACTTTATCTATTACAGTACTCTAGATATATGACATTTACTTTGTATGGTGGATACCACGCCCATTGGTCCGATCACGCCCATATTTTCCGCAGCTCTTCGAATTATTTAAATATGTACATGTACATAGTTTCAGGACTCTTGCTGTCGTAGTACTCCAGACATTATATGTTAAAATTAGATGTTAAAAATTCACTTTGTATGGGAGGTGCCACGCCCACTTGAAAAATCGAAAAAATGTATAGCCTACAACTCCATTTTTATATACATATAAGATGATAAAGCCACATATACTGCAAATAAAACGAGTCATATGCCATGAAAATCTATCGGGGAATGTAGGTTTTATTTTTAATAAAGTGAAGGTACCTGCTTTTGCTTAGAAATTGCAAATTTTTATTAAAGTACGTTGTAACAAGTACTAAATGTACTATATTTCTTTGTTTTGACGTTCTGTTCATTGGAAGTCATTTCATAATCCCCTGGACCTTCACCTTCAACCATGTGTAGCACTTCAGACGCATCGAATCCGAAGCTTTTAACGCAACATGAATTAAATGATCTCACGAGAGATCTCGATCTTGTGAGGACTTATAATTTAATTCTGAATAACTCCAAAACTGTTAAATGTATAAAAAATAATATTAGCATAACTTAGAGGAAATTTAAATTAAAAATTTTTATTACAAAATTGTCAAATTTTTCTCAAGTTGTGATAAAATCGGTGAGCATCCTCTTCATAAATTCCAAATTGTAGAAAAAAAAAAGTTTAGACTGTTGTTTTTGGAGAACCATAACCTTTATTTAAAGAACAGGAAAATAAGTTCATTTGTTCCTTTTACTCCTGCAAGAAGCATAGGGCCCTCACTAGATTATGAATTTGCCGTCTCCCGGTGTGCGATGGTCTTCCAATACGACGACTGCCCTGCGGGTTCCAGTCTATGGGTTGTTTAGCAATGCCGTTGGGTTGTTTACGCAGTGTATGTCCAATCCAATTCCACTTGAGTTTGCGAATTTCAATTTGGATTGGTTGAGATAATTTGAGATTGTTCTAGGCCAGAATATATGAAGAATCTTTCTCAGGCATTTATTTACAAGAACTTGTATGGAATGAATGGCTCGTTCTACTGCATTCCACGTCTCGCATCCATACAACAGTGTGGATTTTATATTCGAATTAAATATATTTAGCTTCGTCCTTCTTGATATGTATGACGAGTTCCACACTGATTTGAGTTGGCCGAATGCTTGCCGGGCTTTGTTCATGCGGCTGGAGATGTCAGCTTTGGAACCTCCACTTTTATCCAATATGCTTCCCAGATAACAGAATTAATCGACTTCGTCAAGCGATTGGTTTTGAACGGTTAATGTTCGTTCATTATTTACATTTATTCGCATTATTCTAGTTTTGCTGATATTTATTTTCAAGCCAGTTTCCTGGACTAGTGATAACTTGGATTGCATGTCTAAAAAGGTGTGAGTAAGTAGGCAAATGTCATCAGCGTAGTCAAGGTCCTCCAGTCTGCCTTGGAGATCCCAAGTGATTCCCCTTCTATGAGATGTTGCCTTATCCATTACAACGTCAAGTACGCAGTTAAAAAGCAGGGGAGATAATACACACCCTTGCCGTACACTGGCGTTAATGTTTTTCGTGAAGAATGCAACTGGTAGCGTTTTCATATATACCTTTGTTGAGATTTATTAGCTTGGCAGGTACACCTTTACATTCTAATGCGTTCCATATGGCTGCGTGATTCAGGGCATCAAAAGCCTTCTCAAAGTCTATAAACGTTAGGTACAAACGCCATCTCCATTCTACAGACTGCTCTATGATCACTCTTAAACTATTAATATGATCGACATAGGATTTGTAAGCACGAAAACCGGCTTTTTCCTTCCTCAGCTCAGGAAGAAGGGAAGTTGAAATTCTTTTATTTATTATGTGTGCAATCACCTTGTTGATCATACTCAAAAGCGAAATTCCGTCTCCAATTTTTACGGGCTGTAAGATCTCTTTTTTTTGTGGTAAACTTATGATGACACCTTCAGCAATTTCCTCTGGGAGCAGTTCCGTGCGCCAGAATTGGTTTATAATTGGCGTCAGTAAATGGGCACTCGTTGTTGTGTAAATTTTTAACAGCTCTGGGAAGATATTGTCTATACCAGGCGATTTATTGTTTTGCAGTGATTTTATTGCTTCACAAATTTCAGTAATTATACTGACTGCTATGTGGGTAGGGACGACGACAACATAGTTGTATAGAATTCTTCCAAAAGTTTCAGTTGTTGTTGTTTGGATGTAACGAGTTCTCCAGCATCGTTTTCATAGGTTTAACAGTATGTTTTGTACTGTTAGTTATTTTCTTTGCCACACGACAGAGATCTCCCATACGATACGTTTCGGCAGCAGCCTGCGCCTCTTTAGCGATATTGTTAATCCAGTTTCTTTTGTCACGCCGGGCACTCCGCTTGACTTCTCGCTTGAGGCGATTATGCAATTGCTGGCACAGTCCTTTGGATGACCGCGTTCTTTTCTATCCATCACCAGTCTCCATGTTTCATCACTAATCCACTCTTTATGGGAATTGTTCTTATATCCCAGGTGATTGTCTGCAACTTGTGTTAATATCTTTTTTGTTTCCTCCCAGCAACGATCTCTATTATTGTTGTTCTGAATCGATGTTCTCCATGCTAACGTGAAGGAATTTGCTACTGCTGAATCTTTAACTTTATCAACGTTATATATTCTTTGGGACATTTGTGTACCTTTTTAATGGCGGTAATTTTTATGCGGATTGTTGTGATTACCAGATGATGATCACTTGCGACATCGGCTTCTCTTTTATTACGCACATCTAGAAGTGAATTTCGCCATTTTCTGCTAATAGTAATGTGATCGATCTGGTTCTCAGTTATCCCGCCAGGAGAAATCCATGTCACTTTGTGTACCCTTGAGTGAGGAAACAGCGTGCCACCAATAACAGGTTGTTTGTTGTACATGTCTCTACTAGCAATTCTCCATTCTCTGTCAGCCGCCCTAATCCATGCTTTTCCATTGTGCTCCCTACGCTGGTGTTGTCTGCTCCTACTTGAGAAGTTCATAATCAAAAGAAATAATATATTTGAAATAATTCATTCTTTAAAGTACGATTTTTTAAATTGGTTATTACAGAAAAACTTAGGTAATATAGCGTACGTTACAGGCGATCAGAGCTGAATTTTAGAACATAGTTAACTTAACAAAAATTAAAATTCGACGTGTTCAGATTTTCTTTTTTCAATTTTAACGATGATACTTTTTTGGTATTGTAAGGTAAACTGCTTTTTGATTCTTAAATTATATTGGTATTATCTGAAATACAATTGATATTTTTTTAAATACAATTGATACTTTCTGAAATTCAATTCATATTTTCTGAAATTCAATTCATATTTTCTGAAAATCAATTGATATTTTCTCAAAAGAAATTAATATTTTCTGAAATACATTTGGAAAAGGTGTAGACTTAAGCAAAAATTCTTTGAACTTTTTTTTTTTTTATAAGTTGAGATCACACTTTTTGTGTGCAAAAGTTGTATGGTCTTAGCAATAATGATATATCAAGAGAAAGCTCGTAATACAGCTTGTGCAAAACTATAAAAGTATTTGATTTGTATAGGGTGCGCTATCCTTTATGTGAATGTTGAATAATAATAAAAAAAAAAGATTTCCATATGTGTGATATTTTTATTGAACTTGGTCCTTTTCAATTCATTTGGATTTCTTTTTTAACACAACGTCAATGAAATGGCCGCCTCTATTGCCACGGAAAAATTTGCCCTTTTTGCTGCACATTTTCCATACTTTTTCCGGTATCTCGGGTGGTATAGCGATGATTTCGGCACGAATGTTTGCTTTGAGCTCGTCAATGATCTGAGGTTTGTTGGCGTCCACTTTGCTTTTCAAGAAGCCCCATATAAAAAAGTCCAGAGGGGTCAGATCTGGAGATATGGGTGGCCAATCAATATCGCCTTTCTTGTACATCACATGTCCAGGGAATTTTTGTTGCAGAATCTGCATTTTTTGATTTGCTGTGTGGCATGGTGCACCAGCAATCAGCCAGACCTCTTTTACGCATTTTCGGGCAGACATAATGATTCAACATCCACCGATATCGTTTCCCATCCACAGCTTTGTCTTCTTTGAAGAAAAATGGCCCAATGATCATTTTGACGCAAACCCCGGCCCAAATAGTCAGTTTTTGGTCATGCAATGATATTTCCTGGATTTAGTGTGGACTTTTTTTGTTTCCCATGTACGGAATTTTTAATTGATGACACCGCCACAGAGTATAAATGGGCCTCGTCGGTCGTCAAAATTTACTTCCAAAAGTCAGGATCGGTGCCAACCATTCGAGCGGGTCTTTGGCTATATTGCAGAAGAAGCGGCCGGTCGGGCAGCAAAATTCTTTACGTCAACTGCACATTATACGGAAACAAATGCAAATCATCCTTCAACAGGCGCCGCGAAGTGGTTCCACTGAGTCCAAAATGCTTATCGCAGTTCATTGGAACGTCTTAGGTATTGATGGAACGCAACTCAACAAAATTCGATAGTGAACGAAGAATATTGTTGCCAGTCGGTGCTTCTTGGCCGCGATATTTTCAATGTACAACGTCAATATTTTGACGCGTTGTTGATTTGTTTTTAATTATTGACCATCATTCAGGGGATGCCCCTACAGATACAGTACAGGGAGTAGTGTTTGTGGATATTTGATTAGATTGTAACTGTGAGGAAAGACCTGTGTGGGGAGTTTATCCACATACGGCTAGTTCGACTGTAGTGCATTGTGCGGTCAACTGGATAGTAGACTGCAAAGCGATGTGATCTACTAGAGAAGCGGGTGGAGCGCACTGAAATTCGGGCACTTGGAATGAGTTCGATAATCTCAGAAGAACAGTTCCCATGGTATTATCTATAGAACAGTGCTACACAACCCACATTCCGACGATGTTCCAACGAGTCAATAGAGTTGGATACCCTACTGTCATTAATGAGCATCAACGTCCTCCTTTGCACACGGTCCAGTAGCTCCAAAATAGACTTTGAAAGTCCTACCCATACATGGGAGTTGTATTCCATTTTCAGTCGGAAGTAAGTGGTATAGATTTTAAGGAGATCAGAAGGAATGAAGTTATTTTTGCACCGTTTTAGAAAACCAAGACACTTGAATGCTTCTTTCGACACTTGAAAAACATACTCGTTCCAACGAATATCACATTGAATTCTCATGACCAGAACATCAAGAGTATCCGATTTCTCAATACCTCTACCACTCATATATATAGATGACATTGTTGAGTCCATGGCCCCATGGGTCAATAAACAACATTGAGTCTTCTTGGGACTGAAATCGCTTTATCCCACTCGGAGATTCGAGAAAGAGTTTTAGGTCCAACTATACCGAGGCTAAGCTATATTCTCGGTGTTGTTATTTATAGCTGTAAATATGTAAAATTTTAAATTGTATGGTATTTTTTCTATATCGGAAAGTTAACTGATTACGATCGTATTAAGTGACCTTACACTTTTATTTCTCAAAAACATAACAAATTAAATTTTGAGTAAAATCTGTATCAGTTAACGACTTCTGACAGATTTAAGTAATGATCTGGAAGCCGTTTTACGTCGTGACTCTGATTTCAAATAGTCATACTACAGAGCTTCCTTTAGACGGATTATATATGGGTGTGAAACACACACAAACCAAATATACAGTGGGTGACAATACATTGAAAACTTTTAGAAAGCTCTGAATTTACCAATTTTGTTTTAATAATTTTGCGTTAAGTCCTAAAATTATGATTTTTTTGGGGTATTCTATATCGAAAGATAACAAATTTGTTACAAAAAATCATGTGAGTCCGATCACAGGGAAGATCTGTAAACATCTAGTAATTAAAGATTTTTTTATGTCATTTTTAAAATCAAACAGAAAGCGTCATCTATGTATCACTTATAGCAAAAACTGTTTCAGCTAATTCAACAACCGTTTGCTGTAAAACGTTAAAAATATCCTAATATAAACGTATATAAGTGATACATAGATGACGCTTTTAAAAAAGTAGCATATAAAACAATTTTATATCATAATTTTTTCACCAATACAATCATAAGTCACACAGCGTTATCTGCTTCAGCTCACACCGATATGAGTTACGCTGTTTTTGTGATTGTATTGTGAAATAGAAATTTACCCCCCTGCGCGTATAGATGTTTACACATCAAAATTCAATAAAAACATTATGCAAAAACAATGGAAACTTTTAAATTTCTGTACCAGAGTTGAATAAACTAATAAAAATAGAAAATGGTATGAGAGAAAATGTATAAAATCTTAACCGTTATATCAATATTTATAGTTTCTGAAATTATCTTTCAACTGTTTTTTGAACATAATTTAATTTCTCATTGTTTTAATTTTAATTTTAATAAGTTTAAAAAATTTCAAAAAATTCTACCTAAAGAAGTCATTAACAATCTGAAGCTAAAAATATGTGCTCCAACTGTTTCCCGACGAGCAATTTCCACTGATCTTGGTTGTTGTCGTCCTGATAAGAAACTGCTGATAACAGAGAAAAATGGTGTGAGACGAATAAATTTTGCTAAAGAACACAAGACGTAATTGGAATACTGTTTCTCTTTTCATGTACATCCAAGTTTAATTTAAGAGGCCGTGATGGAAGAACGTTTGTACAACGACCGAAGGGAAAGAGACTAGACTCAAAATATACAAATAAAGCTGCTAAGTTTGCTGGTGGCAATATCATGGTATGGGGTTGCTTTTCGGGCCAAGGAATGGGTCCAATTCATGTAGTAAAAGGTACTCTAACTGGAATTGGATACAGGTAAATTCTAAACGACGTAATGTATCCATACGTAGACGAAAATATGACCTTGGTCTGGAACGTGATAATGATTCAAGATATACCTCCAAATATGTAACCGATTAGCTACTATCTAATGCAGTTGGTGTTTTGGCATCGTTAGTCCAATCACCACATCTCAATCCCATAGAAAATATATGGGAATTTTTCGATCTAAAAATGCGGACACGAAATTACACAAACAAGACAGATCGCATAGAGGCAGTTAATTCAGAGTGGCAAAAATTTTAAATGTATATCATCAACAATTTAATTTAATTTTGAAACCAAAAATAGAGGGAAGGTATCCATAATATTAATAGGCTAGGCGATTTCTTGTGACTGATGTTTTGTTCTACCGTTTTATCCCGTTTTTGACCAAACGTATATTATTTGAAACGTAGTTCTTTTTAGCCGTTTTGCAGATTTACAGATTTTAAATTTTTTTCCTTTATTTTGAATAAATAGCATTTAAAGTTGCTACTAACACATACATTAAATTATACAATGCTATGTGTGTGTTTATTAAATTTGTTAATTTGTTTGTAATAAAAATGAGTTTGTTTTTGTGTTGATTTCTGAATTGGCTTTGATTGATTAGCATACTTTTAAGGTCTTTATTTAATGAAAAAATAACATTTCCTAGAATTTGCGCTCGAATTTCGAGGGCTGGAATCTGCTAGTAAACTTGAATACTTTTAAGTTTTGTTTTGTTTTTTTTTTTTCTGAACTTAAGCTATTTTATATATTTTTTTAAAATAAATAAAACACAAATTTTGAAATTAATAAAAGAATCCAATTGATATTGACCGTTCTAGTCGTCAAAAATATATTTTGTTAAAAGTTTTCATTGTATTGTCACTCACTGTCGAGATTTTAGGACCATTTGAGTCGTGCTCATAGGGATCGATTGTTGGAGAAGTGGACTAGGTCTTAATATGCACCAATTTTAATAACGATCGTCCAATGGCCAATAAAAGCTCATAGATCAAAGTCATTGATAAACCGACTCTGATAATTTTTCTGTAAATAAGTAGCTACAATCATCAGTGACAACTGGAACCCCACATTTACCGACTCCATGGTCGCCCGGATTTGACAAAACAAGGACTAGCCAGGTCGACTAGTTATAACGGTAGACTGGCTGACAAATAATTTTATTTTAAAAGAAGTTTTATATCAAATTTACAAACAATTTTTAAATATTAAACACTATTTCGATTAATTTTAGTTCCGTTACTTCTAAAAGAACTAGACATAATTTCGTATAAGGATGATGTATATTCTATGTGGTTAGCGAACAAGAAATTGCAAAAATGCCACTTCAATTCAAAAAGTACTGTATTTTGCATATTTATATATAATGTTATGAGAATTTTTTTCAATTTTTAGACCACTTTATGTCACAAAACCAAAACGTCGCACAATGGACCATTTGACGAGAAGGCGGTCAAAAATCTATAACTTTTGATTGGATTGGAATTTTGATATGCGGTTTTTTTGTTTGGTAGGTGAGACTTTAGCCTTTTGGTATAAAACGTAATTCTCGACCGAAAATAAAAAAAGTTACGGAGGGTTTAAAATACATTTTCATTTGTAGTTGAATTTTAGTACAAAAGTGAAGTGTGAAAAAAGTTTTTTTTTTTAATATACTGTCCTTATTTTTTCAGTTAATTTTACAACTAATACTTTTTAACAATTTGTTAAGTTAATTTTTTCAGAAAATGCCAAACTTTGGCCCCCGTAAACTTTTTAGTCCTAATGTGCACAAGGGCCAAAGGTTGTTTTTTTTTTTTTGTTTTTAAAGATCCCGAGTTAAAATATAATTTATTAAGCAGCGAACGTAAAAGTTACCTTATATTGGTTCAAGATAGAGAAGTTTCAATGAAAAACTCGTATGTTTTTGCTTTAGTTAAATTTTTTTTTATTGTCTTTTTAAATATTTCTATATCAATTTTTATGGTAAATTTATGAAATATAACAATTTTTATTGTAAATTTGCAAAATATATAAATTTTTAAATCAAGAAAATTTTTTAACTATATAAAAAAAAGTGTAACTTATTGTTAGTATAGTGAAAAAGTACTTTAAATCAACCAATTTTAGTAAAAATTTCTCCTAAATAGCCTTGATTTTCATCTTCTAGAAGTTGTTTAGCTTCTTCGTCTAATTCAATAGAGGTAGTTTTCCATTTTTGACGAATGTTGGACATATATGGATCTGAAGTGCACAACAAAATAGTGCTAAGGTCTTCATTAGTACAACATCTGGACATTTTCCTTGTGTTGTGCTCGCGAAAGAATCTGTAGTCCTTGTTCCTTTTTTCTTGCGCTTCTTCAGATAGATCTCCTATTGGTAGCATATTGTTTTGAATTATTTGTTCCCCATGGTACAAAATTTTATGAACTGTGGATAGCATATATCTCCAAGAGTATTTTTCATTATAAAGTATAGCTGTTTTATTGGCGTACTCTCCAAATTTTTTTGCATTTATCTTGCTGCTGCATGCTGGAAATTGTAATATGATTTTGAATCGTCTTATTAATTCATGATCTACACCTGTGATAGATGCTGAAGTTTCCGGATCGGAAAAAAATCTCCTTGCAGTATTTCCATCATTTGTGTTTCTTCCCCTTATTTTGGTTGGTCGATTACGAGGCCTAGCTATAGATATTTTTGTTGAATTTGTTTTTATTTTTGCTTTCATTTTTCTTCATTTTCTTTGTTTTTTTCTCACTGTTTCGCCTAACGGACCAAATTCCAAATCATAACCCAATTTAAGAATATGCTCCATGAAACGTATTCTAGCATGAAGAGGGGACATTCCAAATTCGTAGGCTTCCTTAAAACTATCGTCTTCTGGTGGAGGTTGGCTTAATTGACTTGATGTCTTTTGGCATATAATGCAGCTTGACGTTGACTTTGTTCCAGTTAAAGCTTGTGCAACTTTTCCATCAATCATTGTGAGACACATTTTAAAATGTACTTCAATGTCTTGGTCATCAAATTTAAATATTACTGGTTGAAGTTCCTTAATTTGATCTTTTATTTTTTGAACTTCTTCAGTTATGACATCTTTGGTTTCCTTTTTGAATGCAAATTTTATTGGTCTGCACTACTTTGTTGAAGATGGAATTTAATTTTTCCATATATCAATTTCTATTGCTCTACTAGTTGACGGCTCTAGGACGCTATACCTTTTTGTTAAGCGCAATGGAGCGAAAGATACCATAAATAAATTAGCATCTGATGAATTTTCGGCATTAAATTGCTTGTATTGTTTCTGACCAGAGGATCCATCACATCTCCATTTAGAAATTAAAGTATTTAGCAATCGTTCTGCAGTATGTTGAAGGAGATCTTGCAATTTTATTTCTGCTGATGTTGAAGTGACACTAATAGCAGATTGTGAAGGTAAGCATTCTTTTTTGGCAGAAACTAAATCTCGATACTCTGGAAAAGTCCCACAATGCTTTTCATTGGTTCGCTTTTCATTATTGATTTTTGGTCAATTTCAAATCCAAAAATAGAGGGAACGCTTCTTCCGGCGTAAATTTCTTATCTTCAATTGGTGTGGGAATGCTTTTCAAAATCCTCCTTGCGCGCCAGGGGCTCGCTTCTACTATTTTTTCAATTATTTCAATTTTATTATTTTTTATTTTGGGTTGGTTGAATTTGGTGCAAAAATGAATCCTTAATAATTCTTTCAGAAATTTCTTCATTGATATTCTCCAGCTTGCGCCTTCGAGATCTTTTACTACATCCGTCAATTGGTTTTGCTGGTCGACCCTTTTTTCCACTTTCGTTGGCAGTTGTAGATGCACTCTCAAAAATAAGTTCCTTTATTAACCAGTCTTGGTAACGTTTGTACATCTTTGCCTTGCTATGAGAGCATTCAATGTACCGTCTTTTCAAATTCGATGCAAAATTAGTAATTTTTCCTTTGTGCATTTCAATGTCTTCTAGGTTACAATTCTTAAAGAAGTCGTTGCTCACTATGTGCAAAATTACATCGTCTACATCATTTCGTTGAAAATAAATATCTGCCAGATCTCTGTAACAGTACTTAGCCATTGCACAAATAATGAATAATAATTGTGGAAACATTATTATAAATACTCTTTCTTGCAATTATGTAAAATAAAAATTTTTATCTTTTATTACCACTTTTAGAAGCATAAAAAACCCACACCCTAACCCCTTTTAAAAGGTGAAGCATACCTGCTCATATCTTAAAGGGCTATGTCGCAATAGTTTTTTTTCCATTTACCTGTTATTTAAATTGTTTCCCATTTTGTCAGGTATTCAAACTATATAGTTAACTCTAATTCAGACTATTAATGTTTTTGAAAGATATCTATGTAAATGTACCTGTAACAATTAAGCGCATTATATCTCAACCCTTTTTTATAAGTATATAACAACTCCTGACAACTCTACCGACACGCAAAAAATACACCGGCGTGCACCGGTACGACCAAATTTTGTATTCATAATACTCAGACGGACGGACGGACATTGTTTAATCGACTCAGAAAGTGTTTTTGAGTCGATCCGTATAATAAAAGATGGATAAAGGTCCAATATTTTTGGCAGTTACAAACATCACCTCAAACTTAATATATCCTAACCACATAGTGGACAACTTTTGTATTCATAAATTTTGCAGAAAATATCTAACCTTGGGTCAGAAAAATTGTTCTGGTGCACACGGGCGGAAACTGGCGGGTGTATAATGGGGTATAGGAGTATAGGGGAGGGTTCGGACTATAGAAGAGTGCAAGATTTTTTCTGACTGATTTTGACTGGCAGGAGTTATGCTCTATTAAGTAGGAAATTTTCGGAAAATTTGGAGCTTTTTTAAAAATTTTTTTTTTTAAATTTCGGAATGACTCAGTGATTTTACATTTTTAATTAATGTACGGAAGCCAAAAAATTATACAAAATTTATTTCACTTGAAAATCTTTTAAATCAAAAAAGTTACAGTCATTCAAAAATAAAAATTTACAAAGAAATTTTTAATTTTAGCAAAATACTGAGAAGGCCCATTTTCGAAGACCCTGTTCGCTGTGATATAGTCCCGAGGTTTACTAGTATTTACTTTCAAATGAATAACATATCATTAAAATCGGTAACAAAAAAAAAAAAAATGATTTTTGGCCGCCTACTCAAAATATGTTCCACTGTGCGTCGTTTAAGTAATTGAAATAGACGGTGTAAATGTCATGTAAATGTTAAGAACTGAGTTGAATATTTTTTAAGTGAATTAACGCTATTTATAAATTGTATAGAAGAATTTTAATAAAATAAAATTATTTGGTTAAACTTTATAAATGCTGTCATCCAGTTAACCAGTATTACCGAAAAAAAAAAAAAAAAAAAAAATAATAATAATAATAAACGGTAGACATGTTATGAAAACCGGCCTATCCGGTCTTACATTTTACCAAATAGACCGGTTAACCAGTTCAGACTGTTGGATCTAGGCACATCTATATATTAAGACGTGAAGGTGAATCTTTCGGCCAGTTTTAATGCAAAATGCGCGCGCGGAGGATTGTCAAATTTGGCATAGTCATAGTTTATATGGAGGAGAAATGCAGAATTATAAAATTTATGTATAGTATATGTTAAAAATATATTAAATTAAATTAAATAAAATAAACTCTTGATTTTGTTTGGAGTTAAAATTGATTTGTGGCACTAAATATGATTATTTTGTCTCATATTTAGTTCATTTTCGCCATTTTAGTTAATTTTTTTTTTCTAATTTAGCTATTTTTTTGGCCTTTCGGTCCAGAAATCGAACCTAGGATCATCTTATTGGGGTGTCCACACCCCAGCTACTGCTTCTTTCTAAACCTACTTTTGCACTACAATTTTCTTTATCACAACAATCTGTAACTGTAAACGAAATGTATATTTCTCTCATCTAACAATCTTTAAATTACTATGATTTGTAAACAATCTCCATTAAGCTCAGCAAGTTCCTCAGCGTATAATGTTCAACAAAATTAATAATAACCATTTTAAATCATATTTGTGTTTTATTATACTAAATTATACATAACTTCTTTTACTACTCAATTTAAGATTAAAATATTTCTTCACACTTTTATCTCAACCTATATTAATGGTGCTAGCAAACAACATAAAATGTTGTAATACGAACAGAATAAATTCTAGTCATTCTACAGTTTACTAAAGTTACTAGCACAAGACACACACACTCACACACACTCACTTACACACAAAAGATAACCTAGTTGTATTTTCATAAAAAAGGGCTTCGTGAAAAAATTGTTCCACTTTTTTTTTTCATAAATACAGCACAAGACAAACAAAGAAAAAAAAACCTTCAGCTATTCTTGTAAAGTCACGTTTTATTTGGTTTATTTCAAAGATTTTTAAACGATAAATGCTAAATTTAGTAATAAAATGAAATTTTTTTAATTATAATAGTACTATGGTCCGGAAAATTCAATTATTTTCTTTTTGGTTTTAATGAGTTTGCCATAAATCTGTTCACAGAATATGTCTGTCTTCCTTAAGGCGAAAGGTCTGAAACTGATAGGTTATTTTTTATTATAAATAGTGGTACACACAACCTTAAAAACGCTATAAATTCATATCGCCTTGTGTCAGTACATATTTCTCACGAATCGGATGAAACTAGATACCAAATAGAGTAAAACTGCGTTTAAAGTATTTTATTTTGTATTTCTTGTTTTAAAAGGACTTTAAAGTTTTAAATGTTTACTAGCAGATTCCAGCCCTCGATATTCGAGTGCAAATTCTAGGAAATTTTATTTTTTCATTAACTAAAGACCCTAAAGGTATGCTAATCAAATATAGCCAATTCGCAAATCAACACAAAAAAAAAACAAACTCATTTTTATTACAAACACATTAACACATTTAATAAACACACATAGTATTGTATGATTTGATGTTTTTGTTAGTAGCAACTTTAAATGTAATTTGCTCAAAATAAAGGAAAAAATATAAAAATCTGTAAATCTGCAAAACGGCTGAAGGGAAATTCCTTTCAAATAATATGCGCTTGGTCAAAATCGGGATAAAACGGTAGAACAAAACATCGGTCACAAGAAATCGCCTAGCCTATTAATATTATAGATGTTTAAAATATATATATATATATATATATATATATGGGGGGTTTCATGTCAAGTGCACCAACTTTTGAAACCGATGTCTTCCGATGAGATTTGCACCAAGGTTAGTCCTATTGGATAGTAGTTTAGACACAATTTTTCAATAAGATCGGTCCAGAGCTCTCTGAGTTAGAGGGGATCAAAATTTAACATTTTGGCCAAGAAGGTGTTTCTTCTCATCCATGTAACTTATTACCTATTGTTCTCAGAAAATTTTCTCCCAAATAGTTTAGATAGATATTTCTTCAATATTTCGGAAAAAAATACTTAAAAAAAAAATTTTTAGACTTTTTTTTTTGCTAAATTAAAGCATTTTTTGCCTTTTTTTCAAAAAGTGCATTTTTTTTTTTTTTTATTTTTTCATAAGAAAGCTTAGGATTTTTCCTTTAAGAGCTTTTTGGTCGCTTAGTGGGATGTGAGTGGGATATCTATCAAAATAAATGTTTTGTAACTCAAGACAACGGTTTTTCAATTTTTCACAAATGCACTATTTTGAATTTTTTCCTATTTGTGTGTAAAACCTTACAAATAAAACTTATACTGAGAAACTAGACAAATTAACCTTTCCGAAGGTATATAACATACCTAACTAAAATTTTATACCCTCGATACTGTAATACCCAGAATATGTTAACCTCAGGAAAAAAATCGCTTTTTTTCTATAGAAATGTTGAAAAATTATTATTTTTTTATTTATTTTTAATAATAATTAAATTAATGCATAATAATAATATTTAAAATAAAAAGATAAATAATTTATTAAAATTTAATCTTAATTGCATTAGATCCATTTATATCATAACTATTTTTATACTTAATTTATTGTAGCTGATGATGTATTTAAGTCTTGTAAATTTTTAAATACCCAGTCTTTCATCCAGCTTTTTTGTCGCCTTTATTTACTGCGTTTTTTTGTCAATCCTTTCTTGGCGTTACTAGGTTCAGCTGTTGATTTCGCTGCTGGTTTATTTGTTGTCTTTGGAAAGAAATCGCATTAAATAGAGGCAGAAAACTTTTTCAACTTGAGTCTTCCATCGACAAGCGGTATAAAAGCATGGTATTGAGCAGTGCCATCGATTGTTACCGCAGCATCGAATCTGCTCTTCAGTGTTTTCAATGTTTCCTGATGATCCTCTTTGCTACTAAAAACTATTTTAGTTTCTTTACAATAACTCTTTGCCCAATGGAATAAAGCAGTCGCATCTAAGATGCGATCTTGATGAGAGCACTGGAGGCTATACTTCGCTGCATTTCTTTTAAGGTTTGCTCCAATACCATCACATGCTCCTTTACCATGAGCAGTAGGATGAAAATGCCACTCAGCTGGCATTCCAAAATCTTTTTCATGGGCCATAAGATTTGCCAAACTACTTTTGTTTTTAAAATGTTGACGAGCTCCGTCCGAAACGTAGTATACCTTCTTTACTGTAAATTTAGATTTTAGAAATTTTAGCATTCTCTTCTGGTACTCATAAACTGCAACGCTATCATGTTTTAAATCGTAGGATATGATTGACATACTTTTGTGTTCCAGTTTTTCATCTTTCATGTAGTAAATAACTACTGTGAATATAGTTGCTTGGTCGTTATTGAAGTGGAATGCTTGCATGGCATCCTGAAGAACATATTTATAGTTTTCTGCGAAATCATATGAAATAACGAATTCACCAGACTTCAAATGTGTCTTCAAATTCTTGAAGAATGACCATTGCTCTTTGACTAAAAAGTCATGGTTTCTCAAGTTTAGCAATCCTGTACACATTTCTTCCACAAAATCATCCACATTTAAAATGATTGTTTTCAATGTGCATCTGTCAGTCTGAATCCAAGAATCAAATTTGACCTCCTCTATATATTCTCGATCTAAAGAGTTGATTAAATTTTCTTTGATGAATGTGTTTTTCGGGCAATTGGTACATTCACCTAAGTGGCAAGAAGTTATTGCATTAGGACACATAGCCAATTTAAGGCAATCGCGGTAATCGTGTAAATCTTCTGCCGAATCATCTGTTAAATACTTTAGGTTGATTTCCTTCCACATCAGTTTAAAATTTTCATGGTAAATTTGGCTTAATTTCGTGAAGCCACATTGAAATGTTGCAAATAACTGTTTCAGGTTACAGATAACCATTCTCTTCTGTTATGTTATGAAGTTATGTTACATACCTTCGGAAAGGTTAATTTGTCTAGTTTCTCAGTATAAGTTTTATTTGTAAGGTTTTACACACAAATAGGAAAAAATTCAAAATAGTGCATTTGTGAAAAATTGAAAAACCGTTGTCTTGAGTTACAAAACATTTATTTTGATAGATATCTCACTCTCATCCCACTAAGCGACCAAAAAGCTCTTAAAGGAAAAATCCTAAGCTTTCTTATGAAAAAAGAAAAAAAAAATGCACTTTTTGAAAAAAAAGGCAAAAAAATGCTTTAATTTAGCAAAAAAAAAGTCTAAAAATTTTTTTTTTTTTAAATTTTTTTCCGAAATATTGAAGAAATATCTATCTAAACTATTTGGGAGAAAATTTTCTGAGAACAATAGGTAATAAGTTACATGGATGAGAAGAAACACCTGTTTGGCCAAAATGTCAAATTTTGATCCCCTCTAACTCAGAGAGATCTGGACCGATCTTATTGAAAAATTGTGTCTGAACTACTATCCAATAGGACTAACCTTGGTGCAAATTTCATCCCGATCGGAAGACATCGGTTTCAAAAGTTGGTGCACTTGACATGAAATCCCCCATATATATATTGTACAATGTAAGAAAATAAATATTGGTTTAGAACCACTATACGATACCCTATGCAATAAGTTTCGAGACATGGTTTTAGATAGCAAAGAGGATCATCAGGAAACATTGAAAACACTGAAGAGCAGATTCGATGCTGCGGTAACAATCGATGGCACTGATGTCATAATTGTATACGCTCAAACAATTTTCACATTAAGAGTTTTGTAATCTCATCAAATTTCATTGCTGAGGAAACATTTAATCAAACTTTTTAGCAGTAAGTCAAACCAAATTACTGTACTTTATCGTATTTGTTTGATGTCGTTGGTTTCAGTTATTTAAAATGAACAATATTTTTTTGTTTCAAAGAATGTTTATTAATTTCAAAGAATGTTTGTTTAAATACAATTTGATTTTAATTCAAATTATATATGGAGGGCTCACAGCTGAGTCAAGTCATAAAATATAAGATATTTTAAAACTAGTGCGAAACTCTCCGCAAAGTTTAATTCTATTCAGTTCTGTAACGGACTAAGGCGGTAACGTTAAAATGCCCAAGTCAATGGCTCTCATTTTCTATTTTTTTTTTTCGAAGCCGAAACAAACGAAATCAATGCGATTCACTTTTCATCAATATTATTCGTGAATACGTCTTTGTTGCTATTCAGTTTTTAGAACTATTATAAGAAATCAGTGTTAATTAAAAATGGGAAGTGATAATAGTAGTGCTAGTTATTTTGCCCCTGATGAGGATGAAGAATAGCTTCCAACCAGGTAATTAAACATTTGCTTATTAAATAAAATTGGGTTTATTATTTTTATACCCTATACCACTATGTGGTTTGGGTATAATGACTTTGTGCTGCTGTTTGTAACTACCAAAAATATTTGACCTAGATCCATCTTTTATTATACCGATCGAATCAGAATCACAATCTGATCAGTTTGGCCGAAAGATATGGTCAGAATCACTATCTGATCAGAAAGTGATTCTGAGTCGATCGGTATAATAAAAGATGGGTCTAGGTCAAATATTTTTGGTAGTTACAAATAGCAGCACAAAGTCATTATACCCAAACCACATAGTGGTATAGGGTATAATTAATAACAATGCCACTCAAATTTGGTTTATGCTTATTTTCTATATCGAATTAGTTTGGCCGAAAGATATGGTCTTTGAACCATGGTATAGGGTATCATATGGTCGGTCTAGACCAACAATAATTTTCTTACTTGTTTTTTTTTGTGTTATTTGTTGTAAAAAATGTGGCTGAAGAACCTGTGGCTGGGCCATTATCTGCATCTGCAGAACCGTAGGAGGAATCATTGCTACATCTGGGAAGGAAAAAACAGTGGAAAAGAATACATAAATCAAAAAGGTCTTACGATTTCTGCAAAAACATTTATTCATAATTTTGATTTTACATGCAAAAAAAAAAAAAAAAAAGGTAGCAGCCAGGTGAATGAGCCAGGTAGAGAATTATTTTTTATCTCATTGTGGAAACTGGCAGATCATTGCAAAACAAAATTTATTTTAAAGAGGTTTTATTAAATCACCACAACCAAAAGCTCAACGCATTCGGGATGGAAGTCACGGCCCAAAAAACAAAAGTTTTACTTACTCAATGTTGGTTGAAATGTTCAGGTATGTAATTTTTTTTTTTTTTTTTTGAAAACTTTAAAAAATGGTTGGGGAAGAGTATATCGATGCCTGGTACGGGAGGAGGTATTTGCTGTGTTTGAAAAAAATAAAATAGACGATAGTGGCGTTATCGCACAAATTAAATTATTCCCAGCTTATCAGAGCCATTATAACAGAAAAGATATTCCGGAACGAAAATATCTTGACTCCCATTTGAATATATGGAAAATGTACGACATGTATGTGAAGAAGTCTATTGCCGATAACATATCAGCCATTATAATGTATTTAGCACGAAATTTAACTTACATTTTAAACCACCAAATAAGGATACCTGGCGAATTTGTGATGAGCTTGACATGAAAATTAAATTTGCTGATGGTGGAGATTCTAATTTAATTTCGGAAAAGGAACTTCATTTGAAAAGAGCATTGCGTTTTCCAAAGCTATCAACATCTGTTGCTTATTACAAACGGAACATGTGTATTTATAATTTTGAAATTTATTCAATGAACACTAATTTTTTTATTACTTTCGTCAAAAGTTATACCTACCGTTTTTGATTTATACATTTTCAAAAGCAGTTTGTAAAACTGATATCATTAAACAATTTTGAGAATAAACTTTAAAACTGTTTTTGGTATAACTGAAATATTTTCGAATTGTTTTTTTTCTGACTTGGTTCGCTTCAGCTGTGAGTCCTCCATATGCGAACTTTAATGATGACGTTTACAACATGTTGGTACAGTAGATGTTTATAAACATTGTTTTGCATTTGCTTTTATTATTTAATAAAAGAAATAATAAAAAGCACACATCGAACCGTTTATTTTTATTGTGTTGTCGTTTAAATTATGCCAGTAAATAAAAACAATTTGTTAAATAATATTTACCGCTTTTTCGGTTGTTTTTTGTTATTTAAAAATAAAATAAATAAATTTTTTGGTGTTGATCTAAAATCAAATATTGCGGATTTTAAATGTATGTGTATTAATTTGTTTTGGTATACATTTTCAGTGTTTTAACTACAAAATATAAAATATATATACAATGCACGCTCTGTATTCGCGACTACTTAATTTTCGCGTTAACCGAACAATAAATTTCATTGGAAAAATAGTGTGTAATTATTAAAAGCAAAAACCTTTTTATTCATATTTTTATGAAAAATTTACATTTTAGATACATATTTTTAAAACAGTTGGAAATTTGAAGTTGCTTTTTTGGCAAATTATTTTCTAAAATAACGGCTGAATCATGTAGTTCATATAGGTTCACGGGTTAACATTTTCCATTAAGAATATGTTTAATTTTGTTTTCTTCGTGACTACTGTCATATAAATCCTAAGTTTCCGTTTCTGATAATTCTACTTTCTCTTGAATGCAGTTTATGGCAACACAGGAAGCGGAAGCGGACGCGACTCGCTCGCGGAACACAGCTTAGTGAAATGTCGTATGATAAATTTTATCTATGTATGTAAAATAATTACCTGTTGATCAAAATAGGCCATACATATACTATAAGCAGTTGCTTAAAGAAACCTTGCGACACAATATTAAACGTCGCATTAGTCTTTCATTTCTGAAACTTGAATTTGACGTCTCTGCTCAATGATGATCACTTATTGAATGAAGTAATTCAATTATTAAAAGTTCTGATTCCTTTAATTTGTGAACCATTCCGTTATATTTGATGTTTATAAATAAACTGAAAAAAAAAAACTTAAAGCGGTTTCGCAGCTTATTTTTGAAGCATTTTTGCTGCAGCATCTTATAAAAAACTTCTAAATTAAAAAATCAAAAATTGTTTAATGGAAATAAAAAAATGAATTTACTGCCCATACAAATTTTTGGGGAGAAAGTTCATTTTATTGGGGAATTTGTTAATTGGAGACTAATTACTCAGCGCCTGGTAAGCATAGTGAACCATTTTTCAAGTCAAAGGCCTTTTTATCCCGGGCAAGACCGGGCAAGATATAACTTTATTTTGAACAAAAATTTTTGTAAATTCACAAATTAAATCAGCTGTTGTTTACATTTAGAGGTTATGTCATACGGAAATACATATACACGTGTGATAGCAAATATTATAAATCGTATGTAAAACGATAATTTTGACAGACATACGGAATTACGTATGGATAAAAAACATTACAGTACATATGTAAAAAACACATCGTGTGATATCACCTTTAATTCATATCTTAATTTATGCAAACATGATAATGTGTGTTTTTGTTTTCCCAGTTGACAACATTCTCCTGTTCTCTTAATTTTTCTCTCTTTGAAACACATTTGACATACATATATATTAGTAAAGCTTTAATTACAGTTAAAATTAGTTTATTCCAGATTTTTCTACGGTTCGGTTGTTTAATAAAGGGCAAGGAGTTAAATTAATTTTTTTGTCATTAAATAATATAGAAAATGCATATCTTTTATCATAAAAATTGCAAAAGTGTTTTCGAATTATATAATAAAAAGTCTTTGAAGTGAAAAAAATTTACGTTTACGTATCGGTCAAAATCTTCCATTCCCCCAGCCACGCATTGTGTTAAAGTATTAGGAATTAATCAAGAAAAATATGTTTAAATGCGTCCGTCGTTTTTATTAAATTAGTCGGTTATTTATTCGCGTTTATAAACAAGAAACTTATGTCAAGAAAATTACTCATTATTTGCCTTTTGTTCGGTCAGTCGTTTGTGTCATAGTAAAAGAGAGTGATGAAAACAAATACGTTTAATTGCAACGGTCGTGTGAAAAGAGAAAAAAATGTGAAAAAAAATTTGCATATTTACACCGGTCGTTATGTTTTCTTTGTTCGTCAATTTGTTTGTTTAAAAGGAAGTAGTGTAATGAGTGTTTTTGTTAGCTTGAATGCAAGAAGTATAAATCAGCTTGAAAAGCGATACATGTTAAAAAAAAGGTAATTTGCTTTATATGTACGTTCATAAAACTTTAATTTAATTTTTTAGCTTTCTAATTTTTTTTTAAGTATTCTGTACCCTTTCGAAAATCTGTGTAAAATATTTTTTTTAAGCCCCTTTATCTATGATACTTAGTACTACTTTAAAATTCTTATTTGTATATAGTTGAGAGTTTTCTTTGGATCGGTTGTTACATAAGGTGCAAATCAAGGATATTTTTGAAATTTTTAATTCATATTTTAAAATAAATATTATATAAATAAAATGTTAAAACTGTTAAATAATGTTATTAAAATTCAATAAAATACCTACCATTTCAATCCATTTAAATGAAAAATATATTGGTAAATGATTAAGAAAATATGCGTTTGCGTGCCAGTGACCAACTTACTCAGTTCAGTCATTCGCTTGTGTCGTGCTAGGAGCCGAGAGAGATGTGAAAAGCAGTAATAATTAATTCATATCTCATTACTACACAGTAAAACATGAAAGTGCATGCTTTTTGTTTTCCATGTTAAAAACATTCTGCTGTTCTCTTTGTTCTCACTTAAAGGCACATTTGACATTTAAAGCTTTAATTACAGTTAAATTATGTACTCGTAGTTTGTTTCAAATTCTTCTACGGCAGAGTTAACCAAAACTCTCAATAAATGAAATGCGTCTGTATTGGATAAGATAATATTGCCCAGCAAACAAAAAAGTAAGCATTACAGATGTAATGAATTTTACTTTTAAAAGCAAAATGGAAATGAAGTTTAAGAAAAGTTAATAAAATTAAATACAAAATATGCCTCAGTTTTTACAGAATTAGGCAATTTTTTTCACACATATTTGATTGGTCGAGTTTAATTTACAATTGAAACTTAAAAAACTAAGTGTATTTAGGCATTATAAATTAAGTTTTCCAAATTTAAGATTTTGTAACAATTTCTTATTAACAAAATATGTTTTAAATTTGAAGAACTTAATTTATTTCTCTGCTTGGAACAAATAAATTTTAAGTCGGAAAAAGTTTGTTCGCAGCAATATGTAGAAGGAAAAAGGGATAACAATTTCAAAGCATTTCTTTTTAACTCTGGAAAATCGAAATCATTTAGATTTTTTCAGAATTCTATCCCATTTTTCCCGGAGCTTGGACTTCGGTTCGAAGAAATATAATTTCTGATTGTATATCGAACTCATATTGAGTAACATCACAGTTATAAGGGTTATTAAACAAATCCAACTGCAGTTGTATACTCTTAAAATCTGCAAACTTGTCTTCAAAACTGTTGAGCAGTGTATCAAAAATCTCAACTCGCATAGTTTTCACAGCATCGCACAGCGATTCTCGGAATAGAGATGTTTTTTAAAACTGGAAAAGTTATCTGACTTAATTTGGCAAAGTATAAGAAAAAGCTTTGTTTTAAAATTAAATAAAATTTTACAAATATCAGATATATTCTTACCTTTTCCTTGAAGCTCCAAGTTGAAATCATTAAGCAAAGAAGTTGTATCAGCTAGAAAAGCTAGATCTGATATGAATTGTGTATCTTTTAAAAAATTTTTTGCCGACTCATCGATATTTTCTTTTTCTAAAAACTCTAAGACTTCCTCTTTTAAATCATATAGCCGGTTAAGACAGTTGCCACGACTGAGCCAACGTACCTCAGTGAACATTTTAAGATCATTGAAAGTTGCGTTTTTAGATGTTAGAAATTTTACAAATTTTAGATGAGTGAGCTCTGCGATCTTCATAGTAGAGTCTTGAGTAATAAATTTAGACGCAAGCGCGGCTTGATGGATAATGCAGTGAAAGTTTTGCATTGCCATTCCACTTTTTTTTTATAATACCTATCAAACCTGTGTTTTTTCCTACCATGACATTTGCCCCGTCTGTTCAGATACCGACAATTTTGTTTACATCAACAATATAAATAAGTTTATCGCTTACAACTTCCATCAAAAGCTTTCCATTACATGTCCATAAAAGGTTTCCAATGACAACATTGATTCGCAAATATTGAAATGTTCATCAATGCCTCTTACACAGACAACCAGTTGAAAAAGATCCTTGATATCTATACTTTCATCTAAGAAAAACGAAAGAAATTTACAATTTATCAATTTTTCTCTAATAGAAGACTCTACCGAATTTCCTATTTAGGCAATACGCCTAGCCACAGTTTGGGGTGACAAGGGAATTCACTTTATGAAATCTGTTCTATAATTTAACGTTTGAAAAGTTTTTTGTAAAATATTTTTTGTTAACATTCCATCCATAAATGGTCTGCCTTGCTGAGCGATTTCCAAGCTTATTTGGCTTGAAATCTCCATTTTTAATTTTTTATTTTGCAAAATTTCCTCATTTTGCTCTTCTTGCAGAACCCATTCTTTAATTTTTTGCATATAAAGGTTTTTTTGCTCAAGAAAAAACATTTTCCTTTTTTACTCTTTTAATTTATTTATTTCTTTGTGAGAAATGTCAAAATGCCTTTTAATTGAAAATGTTTTCTTTGTTTTAAATGTTTGGTAACATAAAATGCATTGCATGTTACCAAAAGCATTTTTAATGACAAAAAAAAAAAATTCTGTGTTCCATTATACTATTTTGTTTGCTGGTTTATTTTGAAATTAAATCGAAGCTGAAAAAACAATAAAGCTGAAAAAAAGCAGTAAGCATCCGCGCATGTTCACTCGTTAACACTCAATTAACGACTGAAATCAAACTGAAATAGAAGAGAACAAGCGTCGGTGTGAGTTTTTTTTTTATTGTTTTTGTAGCACAATTGTGTACAGAAAATGAATATTTGGATTACTCTGTTCTACGGTTCTGTTGCTTAATAAAGTGCAAGATATTAAATGAATTTTTTTCGTATTAAATATATTATTTGTTCAAGTTTAATGAAACTTACAGGATTCTTTCTTCCTGGGAATATAATTTAAAATATTATTCTAAATTTGTTTAACTCATTGGATTTTCTTTCAAAATTTTGTTCGGAACGGCTTAAAATTAATGAGCAATCTATGAATTTATTCGATTACAAGCAGTATAAAAATGTTTTTCGAGTATTGGTTCCCAGATGCTACCATTTTTTTTGGACTGCTTTAAAATGAGGAAAAAATAATCCCTACATACAGTGCGTGACAATACAATGAAAGCAAAATATATATTTGACGATATAAAAAAAAAAAAATATATTAACATAAAATAGTTTAACTATTAACTAACAACATAAAAATATTAAGTTTTATGCTGTTGACAAAACATTAGAACCTTTACTATACACTAATTGAAAAATTTCCCTCTATTATTGGTTTCAATATTTTGTTGGGTATCCATTATTTTTGGTACCGCGTCATGTAGTCAATTAAATTGTTGGTGAAATGTTTGTCCACTCTATGGGATTGAGATCTGGTGATAGGGCTAGCCATTCCAAAACATTAACTGTATTAGATTGTAGTTATTCAGTTATAACTTTGGATGTGTATTTTGGGCCATTAACATGTTGGAACTTCCAGACTTGGGGGGCATATTTTCTTCCACGTATGAGTACAGTACGTCATTTAGAATTTGGCTGTATCCAATACAAGTTCCTACAAAAATTGGACCCATTGATTGGTTTGGAAAACAACCCCATACCATAATATTTCCGCCGCCATACATACATAACAGTTTTATTTGTAAATTTTAGGTGTAGTATTTCTGCCCATTTAAAATCATCGAAATCGGTCCAATGGGTGACGAGATATAAATGAATATGTGAAAAAACTCTTGAAAAAATAAAAATGTTCAATGGTTTTGTTGTTTTTCCTTAAAAATATTTTTGAAAGGTATATTTCTTAAAAAATATCTATAATTTAAATACTTTTTTTAAAAAGAAATATATTTTTTTTTCAAAGTACCTTTTTTTTAAATATTTTTTAAGTACACTTTCTAAAAGGTTTCCTTTACTTAAAAAGGAGCCACTTTTCAAAAAGCATCCTTATTTAAAAAACTAGCCTTTAAAAAGAATCGTTTTTTTAACAAAAAAAAAAAAAAAATCCCCTCTTCTGAGTCGATTTAGCGATGTCCGTCCGTCCGTCTGTCCGTCTGTGTGTAAACCTTGTTATCAAACTACAAGTCGCAAATATGAATATATTTTTAAGAAATTTTGTATATAAGCTTCTATTGGCTATGTGATGAATGCTATTGAAATACTTAGGTGAAAATCGGTTCATGTTCAGACTTACTCCCCATACAAATGATCCCTATATGGTCGACTAAAATTGCCATAATATCGAAATTGTCACATACACTTGTGCTCACATAATTAAGTCACTAGTATGCTACTCGGCATTATTGTCAAAAATACGTGAACCCTTTTTTTTAATTCGAATATAATTTTTTTTATTATTCTTATATGTTAGCAATCAATTTACAGTGAAATTAAAAATTACAAAATTTTGGTTCATTCCAAAAAAATAAAAAAACTTGGAAATTAGCCAAAAAGAGCTGCTCACATAATTAAGTCATTTGAAAAAAAAAATGGTTGAAATCGTAGAAATAAGTAATAAATTTTGTCGAGAGTCCCATGTTTTCATTAGCTTATCCATTATTTTTAGTATTGAGTAGGATAATCTTTTTGCTTCAATACTTTGGAGCATAGCTTTGGCATGCTAGCTACAAGAGAATCGCACTGGCCTGGAGTGATTTGGTGCCACTCCTCTTGGATAACTTTCCATAACATGTCCTTATTTGGCAGTTTTCGTGCTGCAATGACTCATTTTATTAAGACCCACAAGCGCTCGATAGGGTTTCAGTCGGGACTCTGCGGCGGCCATTCCAGAAGCTTGATGGACTGTGTTGCCAAACCACGACTTAACCACCTTCGAACAATGCTTCGGGTCATTGTCATGTTGGAAAATACATGCAAGCGACAAATTGTCAGCATATTCGGTGGCCAAATTTTCCTTTAGTATATTCTTATACATTTCCCCATTCATTATACCGTCAATCTTGACTATAGGACCCACACCGAATGCGGTAAAGCAACCCCACACCATGACTGGTGAGCCACCGTGTTTCACAGTTTTTTTTTTTTTTTGGTGTATTTTGGATCCAATTCCTTAAGTGGAGGACATCGCACATATGGTCTACCATCATTTCCAAAAACATTAAACTTGGATTCGTCGCTCCAAACAATTAAATTCCAAAAATTTATGCCTTTAGCTAGATGGTCAGTCGCAAATCGGAGCCGCTTCTTAGTGTTCTTCAAGGAAACCAACGGTTTTTTCCTGGCCATTCGTCCATGCAAATTGTTTTCTTGCAAACGTCGTTTTATGTTCTGCAACGAAACTTTACGCCATAATCGGTTTCCATTTGAGCTCTGATTTGCGACGAAGTTAAAAAAGGATTAGATTTACTCAGGTTTGCAATGCGTCTGTCATCATTTAAAGTCGGTTTTCTCGGTTTTTGGCGCGGAATATTTTCAAGAGTTTCATATTTTTTGTAATGCGTAATGGCTTTTGTAATTTTACCCCGAGAAAGGTTCAAAATCTCCACTACTTTTGCAATATTATTGTATCTTTGGAAACAATCCCATATTATTTTCTCTTCAGCCGAATTTGAACATTTTTTGTTTACCCATAGCATTTCAGCTGATGCTATTTGTTTTTAATTTAGTTGTTTTTAATTTATTTATTATTTAAACCACAAAAAAAAAATCTTCGAAACACTAATTTGCTCATGATACGCGTGGTGACTTAATTATGTGAGCACAGCGCATATGATCGTTTTGAGGTTTTCCATATTTTTCGGGGAATACCCGAATTTTTAATTTTGCTTCAATCAATTTAAACAACTGCTACCATAGCAGGGTTGCACAAAATAGTAAGGTTAGAATCGGAAAAAATAGGTTTAAGATAAAAACTACAAAAATATTTCATTGCATCCCCTTGACTTAATTATGTGAGCATAAGTGTAGATCTTGGCCATATTGGATTTGTGTATATTTAACGCATCCATTTATCAGTAACCCAAAAATAAACCATAAAGGAAGTACAGTCATGGCCCCCATATGATGCTGATTCCCTATCTTCACGTAAATCTATCAAAAAACAAAAATATTGCACAGATTTTTTTTTTCAAATTTGGTCAGGATCGGTGTATTATGCGACCTATTCGCCATATAAATACAGCATCCGATATGAACTTTTTCATATCCGAAGGTAAACAAATTAATAACAATGCCACTCAAATTTGGTTTATGTTCTTTTGCTATATCTAATTAATTGGACCTAAGAGATGGAGTCTCTAAACCCATGGTATACGGTATCATATAGTCGGTCAAGACCGACTATAATTTTCGTACTTGTTTACAATGTAAAACTTTTTTTAAAAAGTACTCTTTTTTAAAAACAATTCTTTTTTAAAAAGAACGCTTTTTTTTATAAAAAAGATCCTTTTCTGAAAAAGTACCCTTTTTGAAAAAATAACTTTTTTAAATACCCTTTTTTAGAGTACACTTATTTTAAATACCCTTTAAAAACTGAAATTTTAAAATACCCTTTTTAAAAAAATTAAATTTTATTTTTTTTTTTAATTACCTTTTAAAAAAAAAATACTTTTTAATATTATTTTTAATGAACCCTTTCGTATACATTAACTTTTCTTAGGAAAGTAATTTTTTTTAGAAGTTACGTTTTCTAAAAAAAACTATTATTAAATTTTTTGAAAAAATACCTTTTCTCAAAAAGCATTGTTTCTTAAAAAGTACCTCTTCTTAAAGAATTGAATTTTTGCAAAAAACATATACATTTAAAAAAAAAACTATTTATGTAAGGTTGCCTTTTTCACGAAACTGCCTTTTTTTAAATAGTACCCGTTTTTTAATAAGTACCTTTTTTAAAACAAATACTCATTTTTAAAAAGTGTATTTTTTAAAAATTAGCTTTTATTTAAATTCTTTTTTCTTAATTAATTTAAAGTACCCTTTTTTTAAAGGTACCATTTATTTCAAAAAGTGTCAAAACTACCCTTTATTCAACGAGTATCCTTTTTTAAAAAACGCCCTTTTTTGACAAATGTCTTGTTATTTTTGCAAAGTAAAATATGTTTTGAAAGTACCTTTTTTTAAATAGTACTCTTTTTTTTAAAAAGTACCCTTATTCAAAAAGTACCCTTTTTGAAAAAGTTCCCTTTTTAAAAAGTGCGCTTCTTATAAAGAATCACCTTTTTTGAAAAAGTACCTTATTTTAAAAATTATCCTTTTTTGAAAAAATCCTATTTTTGAATAACCTTTTTTTGAAGTACTTTATTTTATTATTATTATTGAAATTTAAAAAAAATTTAATTTTTTAAAGTTCCTTTTTTTAAATTACCTTTTTTTATGAAGTTATTTTTTTGAAGCACCTGTTTTAGAAAAGAAATTTTTTTCAGAATTTACGTTTTCTTAGAAAAATATTATTTTCGAAAAAATTTAAATTTTAAATTTTTTGAAAAAAGTATTGTTTTAAAGTAACTTTTCTTTAAAACGTAAAAAGGTGTATTTTCTTAAAAAAATACCTATTAAAAATTTTCCTTTTTTAATGTACCGTTTCTTAAAGAAAATACCATTTTTAAAAAAGTACCTTTTTTAAAAAACTTCAATTAACATATTGCTAGCTAATGCAGATAAAAATTACATTTTATATACATTAGTGTTTGCCTTGAATTTTAATTTTAATTTTAATTTTAATACCTGTTACAAATTCATGTGTTTTTTTGTTAAAATATGTGAGTTTAAAAAGAATGGAATGGAATGTTAAGAAGAAAGTTTTTGATAAAAAAAACAAGTAAGAAAATTATAGTCGGTCTAGACCGACTAAACGATACCCTATACAATGCGTTTAGAAACCCTATCTCTTAGGCCCAACTAACTGGACATAGAAAATAAGCAAAAACCAAATTTGAGTGGGATTTTTATTAATTTTTTTGGCTGCAGATATGAAAAAGTTCATATCGGATGCTATATCTATATGGGGACTAGGGCCAAAAATGGACCAATCCTGATCATGTTTGGTAAAGTCTCTTGTATTTTGCAAAAATATATACAAACAAAATATGAGAAGAATCAGTGCAATATTTTTGTTTTTAATAGATTTAAGGGAAGATCGGGAAGCAGTCTATATGGGGCCAAAGGGATCATTTTTGGACTACTCATTAATGGATGTAATGAATGCATACAAACCCAATTTGAGTAAGATCTATATGACAATTTGGATCTTATGGCAATTTATGTCGATTTCATAGGGGTAATTTGTATGGGGGTTAAGTCTGAACATGGACCGATTCTCACCAATTTCAATAGCGTTCATCCCATGGCCGATAAAAGCTTATATACCAAATTTCATCAAAATATATTCATATTTGCGACCTGCAGTTTGATTACAAGGTTTACATGGACACTGTAATGGTGCGGCGTTGGTGGAAGATCCGCTTCCGTTTCCCTGAGCCTTTGCTGGTCGCACGTGCTGGCGTAGGGTCCTAGCTCGTCGGATGGGTGGGGTCTTGCTCAGGCCCAGGGAAACCGCACTACAGATTTTCACGTGCGATTTAAAAAAACAACTGTCAAAACAAACGGACGCTAAATGGGACGGATGGCCATACTTACCTTGGGATTGGGGACGAGTTGTTCTGCCCCTTTTGCCCTCCCTACCATGTTACCTCGACTCCATCTCAAAAGTTTTTATTTACCCTTCATTTTAAGGGTTAAAAATTTAAATCATAATTATCAAAATTTATTTTATTATTTTTTTTATATTATCGCAAAATTTCACTTTTTAGAAAAAATTTTAAGTTTGGCAACATTTTATTTTCAGCCAAATTTTAATTTAGGAAAATTTTTAATTTTAGCTTAATTTTCGAATTAGGAAAATTTTAGTTTAAATTTTATAATTAGAAGACTTTTTATGTAATTTTAGAAAAATTTTAATGTTATAAAATTTTGTTTAATATAATTTTGTAAAAAAAATTAAGTTTGAATGCGATTTCAACTCAATGTATTTTTTTTTTTTTTTTTAATTAAATTTAGTTTTAATTTTAGCTTTAACAAAAAAAATTTTTTTTTTTTTTTGTTTTTTTTTTAAATATGGTACCATTTTGTAAATTCTCTTAAATTTCTATAATTTTAAATTTAGGTTAATTTTAACTTTTTATTTCTAGCAAATTTTTAAGTTTATCAAAATTTAATTTTAGGGAAATTTTAATTTTAAGAAAAGGTTAATTTTAGAAAAATTTTAAAGTATAGCATAATTTTAATTTTAGGAGAATTTTAAATTTAGCTTAATTTTATCCATATTTAGGAAAATTATTTTAATTTATGAAATTTTTAGTTTTAACAAAAGTTGACTTTTAGCACTATTTAATTTTAGGTTAATTTTAGCATTAGAAAAATTTTTGTTTAAACTTTATAATTAGACAATTTTACATTTAGAAAAATTCACATTTCGAAATATTTTATTTTAGTTTAATTTTACAATAAAAGAGAATTTTTATAATCGAAAATTTTATAGTTAATAAAAATTTTATATTTTAACCAAATTTTATATATAGCAAAATTTTATTAATCTGGTAACATTCTTAAATTTAATAAGGAAAGTTTTAAACAAAGAAAATTTTTATATATGTGAAAAAAAATTTTTAATTTGGAAAATTATTTGTATTTTAAAAAAATTTACCGCCTTGTGGTTGTACCGATGAAGCTGCTGCCGCCAGACGCCGTGGTTGTGTCTCTCAATATGCCATTAAAAAAATCGGCCATAGCTGCATTAATAACGATATTGTTGCTGATTTCCATACAAAATTTGTTTAATCAACTTGTGTTGTTTTATAATTTTATATTATTTTTCAACTATTTATTTTTTTAAACCTTCTTTTCTTTTCTTGACAGTATTTAAGTTCTTAAATATAATTTGATTTTTAGTTTCTTTAAAAAAGGTTCTTCCACAATTTCTTTTGTAATTTAAGACGCCACCGACTATTTTGTAATCTTTTTCACAGTAAAAATATTTTAGTTTTTTTTTTGTTTTAAATACTATTTGTTTTAATATTGCACCATAACTTTAGTATTTAATTAAACCTTCTTTTTAGTTCTATAAAAAACAGTTAGCTTTGGTCAAAATTTCCAATAACCGATCACCACCGCTTGATGTCACAATTCAAACTATAATCAATTTGTTTAATCTTTTAAGTTTTAAATTTTAAATTTCTTAAGTCTTAGAACATTAATACTTTTCTCAGAATTAACTTTATTTGATTACACTATGTCTTATCTTTAATTTTAACTTTACATTACTTTATTTTACTACACTAATTTTTTCTTAAAAATTTCTTAAAATTATTATTTAATGTAATAGAGGTTTTTCCTCAACCTTTACGTTTCAATAAACAAAATTCAACTCCTCGATTTAAATTTAACTTTACTACATTAAACCTTCTCATCTTCATTCATTCATCTGCAGATAAAAACCTGCTTATTAAAAAAACAAAATCACCACCAATTCATTGAGAACATTCATATGCATTCATAATATTCTCTAGTATTTATAACACTCCCACTCATATATGACTATGAGAGCAAGTGAGATCAATACAAGAAAATACGTGGTTTGACCAGCAATCATATGAATGTGTTCATGATTTAATACAACACAATGAAGAGAAAAAAAAACGCCATAAATCAGTTTGCTAAAAAAAATGCCATCAACCTATTACCATATAAGGTGTTGTTTACTTGTACATACTTGAACTTGAAAATAATTTCAAGATCAAGGTTATTATTTTTTCTTCTTTCTTATTCTGCCTGTACCAGAAATTCTTTTGCTACAGTGCAGAGCAAAAAAGATCACCGTCACAACACACAGACGGACGGACGGACGGACATTGTTAAATCAACTCAAAAAGTGATTCTGATTCGATCGGTATAATTAAAGATGGGTCTAGGTCAAATATTTATGGTTGTTACAAACAGCAGCACAAAGTCATTATACCCAAACCACATAGTGGTATAGGGTATAAAAATAGTAGATAAGTTTGTGTTGATGTTTTTTACTATCAATAAACTTTACACAGGCACTCCTCTTATACATATCGACTCTAAATGACCTTTTAGTCGATTTAACGACGTTCGCCTGTCGCAGTACTTCAGGCACCTCCATAATACAATGCAATACAACCGAACCCAACATTGGTTGCAATATTGAGTTTAAGATGAAAGTATAGTGTATCAGCCCAATTAAACACTCTTACTTATTTGTAACAAATTTGTTATCTTTCGATAAAGAACGCACCAAAAGTGATTTCGCAAAAAAAAAAACAACATAATTTTAGAACGCGAATTTATTATATTATTATGTTGGTATCGCTGAATCAGAAATATATAAATTTGTGCTTGTAGATTTTTGTCTTTTTATTTATACTAGCAGATTCCAGCCCTCGAAATTCGAGTGCAAATTCTAGGAAATTTTATTTTTTCATTAAATAAAGACCCAAAAGGTATGCTAATCAATTACAGCCAAAACAAAAAAAAAAACAAACTCATTTTTATTACAAACACATTAACAAATTTAATAAAAACACACAAAGCATTGTATAATTATGTATGTGTTAGTATCAACTTTAAATGCAATTTACTCAAAATAAAGGAAAAAATCTAAAAATCTATAAATCTGCAAAACGGCTAAAAAGAAATACCTTTCAAATAATATACGTTTGGTCCAAATCGGGATAAAACGGTAGAACAATACATTGGTCACAAGAAATCGCATAGCCTATTAATATTATAGATTTTTTAAATGTTCTGAAACTTCTTTGGAGTGAATATTTTCAAACATTTGCATGGGAAGTTGTCGAGGTTTTTAGAATTGTAGTTTGCCCACTCCAATAGGACAGTCTGATCGAAGTGATATTTAAGGAAATATTTATTCCCTTTTATTTGTATGAGATTCTAAAAATTTTATATTCGTTATATTAAATAGTTATACTTACGCTTTTACATGCATTCATGAACATGAAAACTGTTAGTTAAGGTACTTTTCAAAACTGCAGACTGTGGTAAATCACAAAAATAGCTGGACAAAATTAAAAAAAAAATATCTGGCAACATTCCTTCTGATCGTTTAATGAACTTCTCAATACAATAGGTACTGTAATTCATGTGTTGTGTTTTTGTTTTAAGCTCTGATTAGGAAAAAGTAAGCCTTAAAGTCAGTTGTTGTCAACAAGTGCATTCAGATTTCAAAGAGAAGAGTATTTTTTGTGTGACTTTGGTTTATGATTAAAAAGGCTACGGTGATTTTAATGTCATAATTTTTTTTTATTATTATTAAGCTATATTTCAAGAAAATATGTTACAATTTTCATTTAATTATTTACATTGTAAGTATTAAAAAAAAATTTTTTTTGTGAGAAGTTCAGAAAGTGCAAAAAATAAAATATTTCCTTTTTTCAAGTAGAGTTAAAGCTGTTTATTCCGAATAGTTTCGGTGTAAAACTTTATTTGTGTTAATCTTTGAAGTGTTCACTTTAAGGTAAATCGAAAACAACTTGCACATTTTTGCGACCGCCATAAATTTTTTTTTATTTTTCCAGTATGACCTCCACTCTTTCGCGAAAGGAAATTTTTGAAGAATGGGTAAAAACTCCCAAAATACATCGCAAAGACGTCTTATTGGCATTAATAATGGTTAGATAGATATGGTCTTCAAGATATAACAGAAGACGTGAAAATAAATCTTAAGGCAGATATAAATATTATTTGTTTTAAACTAGCCGAAAAATGGATAAAAAGTGGAAGACATCCTGACCGTTTCTTAACACCAAATTCAGTTTGGCTTGATGCACCGTACGTATTGCCTGAAAGTCTACAACCGAAAAGTTGTGAAAAAACTGGAAGAAAACCAAAAAATTTTGATGACTGTAGTGAAAAATCGAAAAAAAAAGACAGATACAAGGACTTTTAGGTTCAACTGACCATCGAGAAATTATTAAAGCTAGTGAGCAAGTGTTTCGCAAAATGGGAAAGCGAGATTCAGCCAGACTTGTGAAAGATCTGTCGGAGGCTTCATCCAGTAAAGGTACGGAACTGAAAAAAATTTGTAAGAGATTAAGCTCTGAGCCTGTGCCTTTAGGGAGCCTTTCTCCCGATGAAGCCTTATCTTTAATGGTTGATGCTAATTTGTCGAAACATCAATACGATGTTATTCGGCTAAAAGTCTACGCAAAATGCAAAAATCTTTTTCCCTTCTACACTAATGTTCAAAAAGCTAAACAAAAATGATATCCAGCTGAAACAGAAATCACGGAGATGCATGCAAAAAGTTCACTCCAGTCGTTGGTGAATCATACTATTGAAAGGCTTTGTTTGGCTCAAAAAGAGGTTTTACTCGGTATTGATGATCTGAAAACTGATGAAAATCGTCTTAATATTTTGATAAAATGGGGATGCGATGGGGCTCAGCAAAAGTAGTAGAAACAGAAGTTTTCTTTGTAGGACGGCCAAACAGATGAAAGTTTATTTAGTATTTCAATGGTTCCTATTCAAATGAATTGTAGTTCTACACAAAGAAAAATAATTGTATAGCAAAATCCTGCTCCTTCATCTACAAGATACTGCCGTCCAATCAAGTTTGTTTTTGCCAAAGGGTCCATTGAGTTAATTTCTCAAGAAGTTAATTTAGTACAGCAAGAAATTAGAGATTTGTCTCCAACTCTTATCACAAATGGCGAACAAAGTTTTCTTGTTGAGTCTACTTTTATACTTACTATGATAGACGGTAAAATTTGTATTGCACTATCATCTGTAACTTCTTCTTCTCAAACGTGTTTCATATGTGGAGCGAAACCTTGTGAACTAAATAAACCTTCTGTGATTTTAAACAAAATTGTCGATGAACGATCTTTAACCTTTGGAATGTCTCCGCTACATTCATGGATCCGTTTTATGGAGTGTGTATTACACATAGCATATAAACTTCCTATAATGACCTGGCAAGCTAGAGGACCGGAAAATAAAGCAAAAGTGGCTGCAGAAAAAAAAAATCAACAGAGATTTCGAAATGAGATGGGGTTGCTTGAAGACATGCCAACACAATAAGGAGGAAATACGAATGACGGTAATACTGCTAGATGATTCTTTAGAGCAGCAGAAAAGAGTTCAGAAATCACTGGTGTCAATAAAGAATTAATTGAACGGTTTCATATTATTTTGGAAACTTTAGGTAGGGGTTACCCTATTGATGAAGATGCTTTTGAAAGTTTTATTGTTATCACACGAAATTTATACTTAAAAGAATACCCATGGTACATTATGCTAGATAGCGTCCATAAAATCCTTTTTCATGGAAAAGACATAATAAGGTCTTGCATTCTTCCTATAGGACAGCTGTCAGAAGAAGCTCAAGAAGCAAGAAATAAGGACACGAGAAAATTTAGAGAGTTGTTTACGAGAAAAACATCGAGAAAAGACACAAATACAGATCTTTTCAATCGACTCTTAATTTCTTCAGATCCTTTTATCGCAAGTTTGCGTCACACTCCCCTTCGAGTTCGAGGTTTGATAACAAAGGAAGTTCTTTCATTATTATCTGTTGATGCTTTTGAGGAGGAAGAATCTGTTAACGATGCATATGAAAATTAATAAATTAAAATCTTTATGTGTATTTATGTGTTATTATCTGTATTATTAATGTAACAAAGCAAAAACAAGTAAAGAAAACAATTATTATCAAATATTTATTAAAAATATTAAAATTATTTTAATATTAACAAGTAAGAAAATTATAGTCGGTCTAGACCGACTATACGATACCCTATACCATGCGTTTAGAAACTCTATCTCTTAGGCCCAACTAACTGGACATAGAAAACAAGCAAAAACCAAATTTGAGTGGGATTTTTATTATTTTTTTTTGGCTGCAGATATGAAAAAGTTCATATCGGATGATATATCTATATGGGGACTAAGTCCAAAAATGGACCGATCCTGATCATGTTTGGTAAAGTCTCTTTTATTTTGCAAAAATATATACAAACAAAATTTGAGACGAATCAGTGCAATATTTTTGTTTTTAATAGATTTAAGTGAAGATCGGGAAGCAGCTCTATATGGGACCAAAGGGATCATTTTTGGACTACTCATTAGTGGATGTAATGAACGCATACAAACCCAATTTGAGTAAGATCTATATTACAATTTGGATCTTATGGCAATTTATGTCGATTTCATAGGGGTAATTTGTATGGGGGCTAGGTCTGAACATGGACCGATTCTCACCAATTTAAATAGCGTTCATCCCATGGCCGATAAAAGCTTACATACCAAATTTCATCAAAATATATTCATATTTGCGACCTGCAGTTTGATTACAAGGTTTACATGGTCACACAGACGGACGGACGGACGGACGGACGGACGGACATCGTTAAATCGAATCAGATAGTGATTCTGATTCGATCGGTATAATTAAAGATGGGTGTAGGTCAAATATTTTTGGTTGTTACAAACAGCAGCACAAAGTCATTATACCCAAACCACATAGTGGTATAGGGTATAAAAATGATTACCTCCGACTCCTTACGTAAAAACTCACTTCATAATTTTAATAAACATGAATCTTAGTTATATTCAACCTAAATACTAGTATAGATAGCAACAAATAATCTCTTAGGATGTTTTAAAGAAACTAATTTTTTATTTTCAAAAACATTTTTTTTTTCTTGACATTGGATCCTTTTAGTTTTTGCCTCATTTTATTGAAAAAATCGGTTTTTTTAAAAAAAAATTTATATAATCATTTATATGTATATGTATTTGAATTCATTTTTTATATAATTCATAGGTGAAAAGTGAACCCAACGTGATTTATTAATTTTGTCCAGTTAGATTTGCGACCTACCACACTGTGAACTGGTCTGAAATAAAAAAGCAATGTTTTTTTAAATTTTTTAAATTTTTTTATTTAAAGATTTAAATTTGTTTTTATTATTTATTTCTATAGTTTTATTCTATACAAAAATACTTAAACTCTAAAATAAGTAAAACTTATAAGATAATTTGTGCTTATTAATAATAAAGTCTTGAAAAAATAAGTGCCATATTTATTATTAATTAATTAAATAAAATCTATTCAAACTATGCTACGAGTATGTGTTTAAAAAAAAAAAATACATAAATAAATAATGGATAAATTTGCATCACGGCATGCCTACGCTCAGTCGTTTTGAAATGAAAATTAGAGTTTTCTTTACGGTAAAAATTAAAAACTCAAAATTTCAGCAAGACAATAAAGCGTAGTGTTTTTTTACCGCTGTTAAGAGGAGGCAGGTAGGAAAAGAAAAATTAAAATAAAAAAAAAACTTTATTTTATGGAGTATTTTTTCTTCTTTCAAAAAATTATACTACATTTTTTAGATTTCAGACCAATAAATTTTGATTTTTGTTTCTTATTGTTCTGGGTAGTGTATGAATTTCATCTAAATGTTTGTGCTGTTGTCGCGATAATGTTGATGTTGCTGAAGCTTTTGTTACGGCTGGCCCATGATTAATGGATTGTGGCAAATTAGTTTCACGATATAATACGAAGATAAATACACCGATTAATATCACAGATAATAACACAGTCAGCATTATGCTACCCATATTAATATTAATTAGTTCTAAAGCCGAACCAACTGCTGAAAATGGAAGATGAAAAAACAGAAAAACAAAAACAAAATATTAATATAGCATATTTTCTTTCCTTTCTCTTTTTGATTTTGATGGTACTTTTAAAATGAGCTGGTATTAATGAAACTAAACTATAACTCTACATGCTAAGAACAGTGATAATCAATGAAATTAACAACAATAAAATTCCAACCACACATGAGTTGGCTACAAGTCTTCTAATTAGCCAGTCTTTCAAAAACTCTTTGTCTTAAATTATATTTATTTACCTCTTCCTGTGGGCGTGGCACTTAAATCATCAGCATTTACTTCCTGTTCATTACGTTCCAATGTAAATTTAGCAAATTTGGCAGAAAATTGTTCATGATCGTCATCTTCAGCCACAGCACCGTTGCCATCATGTTGTAATCTATTATTCCCAACATTTTCAACATCTTTTTTATGCTCATCAGTTGCTGTTGTTTCCGTTTTTATATGATCTTCATTCACACCGGGTATAATATTTTCTAATGCAGCCACATCATTTGTGGTATCAGCATCGTCTGTTGTTAGAGCTTCGCTGTTATTGTAGCTAATTGTTGGATTATCCATTACTTCAACCATGGCTTCTGTCTCTTCTGATGCCACACTGTCTTCGGTAGTTTCTTTTAATACCAATTCACTTTTGTCTACATAACGTATGGTTTTCAAACCTCTGCCAGTGCGTTCATCTTCTTCGAAGGGATCATTTTGTACAGCGGCTACGCCACCCTTACCGGGTACCGAAAAACTAGCACGTACAGTTTGTAAACCAGATTGATAACTACAAACTACCACAAATCTAAATAGTACATAGAATACAAAATAGAAACAAAAATTGTCAATAAATACAAAGAGTTCAGTTTTACATAGTTAAGATAAATAAGTAAAGTGAAAATCTCTATTTTAAAAAGTTCTAATATTCTTAAATTCATTTATTAACATTATTTTCATTTTATTATGAAATACTTTTATAAAGGATTGCGCACATAAAAATTATAAAATAAAGAAATTGCAGTAACTTAAACTAAATAACCGATTTTAATACTGATCTACTACGCAAACAGGCGAGAACCGAATGTGCCAAAGTGATTAGGCATGAGAAGCTTCTCTACGAACGGAGTCTTAGAACTAAAATTCTTTCTGTTCCACGGGGCAGTAAGTCCTACTGGCCATTCGTTAATAGAGTAAAGGACAATGCTAGTTCTTCCATTCCCAACTCTTATAAAGGATGGCCTAATATTCACTGATAAAGCTAAGGTTTTACTGAACAATTCGCAAGTAGTTCTTTCTTGCCGGAAAGCCATTAACCACTGCCCGAACTTGAAAGAGTACCTGATACTATGCCTAAGATATTCTTTTTAGATCGTACTGTTAAGAGGATTCTTTCAAGGCTCAATGTAAACGAGATATCGGGGACCATATGGCATATCAGCACTGGTACTGAAACAGTAGAAGATTTCCGTGTTGGAAGATTTCCAATGTTCAGCCAATCTCACTAAAAGGGTGAAGCTAACAACCCTGAATATTACCGACCAATTGCAATTTGTTGTGTGCATTCAAAAGTAATGGAGAGCATGGTGAATTACCATCTTATGAACTATCTAGAGACCAACTTATTACTTAATGGCAGAAGTCGTTCTAGAAGTCGTTCTACGGCTGGCATGGTGGCGCTTTTTTCGGAACGATGGAGTCCAGCCATTCACCGCTTCGGTGAAAGTAAGGTTGTTGCTCCGGATATTTCTAAGGAATCCGATGGCATCTGATTGCTTTTGGTGTTCGTAATGATTTCTCTCGATTTATATCGAGTTTTCTCAAAAATCGCACTATGCAGGTTGTTTTAGATGGGGTCTCAACCAAACAGTTTCAGTTAAATGCAGGGGTATCGCAAGGCTCTGGTCTTCCTCCTTCACTTTTTCTTATTTGTTTTTATAACCTTCCATCTTAAAATTCCAATCTTATCAACTCTTTTGCAGATGACAGCAATGTATGCCATTCATATTCAGTCGAGCAGATCGAGCAAGTGGGGTGGAGTGAGCAAGATCGATTTTAATGCTCGTAAGATCCAATGTTGTTTATGTTGACTCACAGACGGACCATAAAGTCATCAATACCGTCTGTATTCATGGGTGGTGTAGATATTGAGGAATCAGACGCTCTTGATGTTCTGGACATGCAAATTCAGTGTGATGTCCATTGGAATAAACACATTTTTCAATAGCCGAAAGAAGCTTTCAAGTGCATAGGTTTCCTAAATCGATATAGGAAGTACTACACCCCATCTTATCTCTTTACTATTTTTAAAACCTTTATGCGACCAAAAATGAAATACAACTCCCATATATTGTCAGGAGTATCACAGTCTACTTTGAAGCTTCTGGACCGTCTACAAAGGAGAGCTTTGGTGTTTATCAATGCTAGTAGGGTAACCAACTCTATTGACACATTGGAACATCGGCGGAATGTCGGTTGAGTTACACTTTTTTATAGATATTACAATGGGAAGTGTTTTATTGAGATTATTATACTCATGCCTAGAGCCCGTGTTTTTCTACGCACCATTCGCTCATGTAGTAGATCTCATCCATTTGTAGTCTAGTGGCCAGTGGGCCACACAACGCATTCCCGCTGAGCACTATCCTGTCACTTACATATCGATATATTTAATTCAAGTATCCACAAATAAAACACCCTCTTTTCTTCTACCAATAACATATTTTCCTGGATTAGTGGTCATGAACTGATTGTTCGCGCTTCGGCCGGAATTTCTGATGGTATTGTTTCGAAAATGCCATCAACAAGCTATTTGAAGAAATAGTAATTTCGGGAAATTCTAGTTTCGGGAAATTGTGTTCGGGATATTGTATTTCGGGAAATTGTAATTTCGGGAAATTGTATTTTCGGGAAATTGTGTTCGGGAAATTGTAATTTCGGGAAATTGTCATTTCGGGGAATTGTGTTCGGGAAATTGTAATTTCGGGAAATTGTTTTCGGGAAATTGTTTTCGGGAAATTGTAATTTCGGGAAATTGTAATTTCGGGAAATTGTAACTTCGGGAAATTGTAATTTCGGGAAATTGTTTTCGGGAAATTGTAATTTCGCTAAATTGTAATTTCGGGAAATTGTAATTTCGGGAAATTGTTTTCGGGAAATTGTATTTGGGAAATTGTTTTCGGGAAATTTTCCGCAGAGGATTTTCCTGATATCACCACAGTGCGCTGCATTAGTAGGAAATATCCCCTGAGTGTTGAATTATATAAAAATAATATATATACATCTTTGTGTGGGCTTTAGTTCTGGGTGGATTTGCATGTCTTTGTGCGAAATTTACATTATTTGTATACCCTATGTGACGTGTTTTTTTATTATTGTTCCTCATTATCCCTGATGATGCTATCCAGTGGGTGGCGAAATATTGGAATTTTTTAATAAATAAAAAAATTAAAAAAAAAAACACAGACCTTGAGCTTAATAATTATTTATATTAAAATTACAACAATAAGGTTGAATAACACACATATTGAATATTTTTAATAATTTTAATAAAGTAAACTTTTACAATAGCTAAAGTATGTTACAATTTTATCGGGCGCAAACCTTATTCATTTGAGAAGAATTTGTTTTTTTCTTACAAAATATTTGATAATACTTCAATTATTAAAAAAAGTCTTCTAATTTATTTCTTCACATTTACCTTCTTGTACTGTGTGTAAATATGCCTAAGTTTTCCTGCACCGTTATAAAGGTTTCCACAGTATTCGTTTCCTGTTTAATTGCACTACCGCAAGCCTTATGATCAATACGCATGACATATTTGTCTTTGACATCATTTGGATCACCCTTAATGCCACAATTGCCACCGTCTACCACAATTTTACCACCGAAATAAGGCCCAGTTTCGACTTCGATTTCGGAAGCAGTTGGTAAACATTTAGTGGCCTGAGCTGAAACTGTTATAATAAAAATAATAATAACCGTATAAATAAATAATTGTTCGATCGTTTTTATAAATAAATTTATTATTTAACATTTCTACTTATACTAAGATACTCACATCCTTTTGTCGGTATTATAATAGTTTGTCCTACCAAATTGTTACTGAGAAATTCACCATCATCGATTTCATTATTAAATACTTCTGAGCGAGCCGTGATCTTCATATTTTTACGTTTTGGCACTGAACGTATGTGAAAACTGTACTTGGTGGCCATTCTTAAATTGTCCACTTGGGTCATGTACTGACGTGTTTGTCTTCTAAATTTTAAAAATAAAAAGAAAAGAAAAATATAATAAATTAAAAAATAAAACGTAACCACAGCAACAGTTTTTAAAATTTTAACAGATCCTTAAACTGATTTAAATAAATCTTGGTTTGTCCGTTTTTTTTTTTTTTTTTAATAAAATAAAGGTTGAAATAACTGGAAGTGAGACACTCATATTGGTTGTTATATCAGAATCTTTCAGCAATTACTAGTTTTTAATTATTTTGTTTATTTTTGAAAAAATGGCTTCTAAATTCGAAACAAAGAGAAATTATTTTGAACGAGCTATATACATGTAAGAACTCCTCAATGGGTTTCATAGAAATTACCGTGTTAAACTGTGTAAGGGATTCATTGATAAACAAGTAAGAAAATTATAGTCGGTCTAGACCGACTATATGATACCCTATACCATGGTTTAGAGACCCTATCTTTCGGTCCAACTACTTCGATATAGAAAATAAGCATAAACCAAATTTGAGTGCGATTTTTATTAATTTTTTTGGCTGCAGATATGAAAAAGTTCATATCGGATGCTATATCTGTAAAGGGACTAGGTCCAAAAATGGACCGATCCTGATCATGTTTGGTAAAGTCTCTTGTATTTTGCAAAAATATGTACAAACAAAATTTGAGGAGAATCAGTGCAATATTTTTGTTTTTTAATAGATTTAACTGAAGATCGGGAAGCAGCTCTATATGGGGTCAAAGGGATCATTTTTGGACTACTCATTAGTGGATGTAATGAACGCATACAAACCCAATTTGAGTAAGATCTATATGACAATTTGTATCTTATGGCAATTTATGTCGATTTCATATGGGTAATTTGTATGGGGGCTAGGTCTGAACATGGACCGATTCTCACCAATTTCAATAGCGTTCATCCCATGGCCGATAAAAGCTTATATACCAAATTTCATCAAAATACATTCATATTTGCGACCTGCAGTTTGATTACAAGCTTTACATGGACACACAGACGGACGGACGGACATTGTTAAATCAACTCAGAAAGTGATTCTGATTCGATCGGTATAATTAAAGATGGGTCTAGGTCAAATATTTTTGGTTGTTACAAACAGCAGCACAAAGTCATTATACCCAAACAACATAGTGGTATAGGGTATAAATAGTCTAATGAACGTTTGGCTATTGCAAGAACATGCGGAAATTCTGGCAGCTTAAAAAATCGTAGACATTAAAAAAAATCTTCCATTTTGACTCGTATGGTCGTTTGGAAAATTAAAATACTACAAAGTTGTAAAATGTTAAAAAACATTGTGATTGATTCAAATGTCTAAGAGGCCAAATGTGCCCAGATCGCAATGCAAAACAAATTTTATCGGCATCAATGCAGCCATCGTCTATATAAATAACTACTAATAAATATACATAGAATGTTCATAGCAGCACTGAATTCTAATACAGCACATAACCGTGCAGAGGCTCCTGATCATAACAACATAAGATTCAAGTCGAATTTTGCCTGTTTTAACAGGCAATATGTTGCTGTGGTATGAAATCGAGATCTTAATATACGAGGATGGTCCCAGCAGTAGTTAAAAAAAATACTTTGGTGAAAAGTGGCAACTTTATAAAACATGTTTTAAGGCGCCACCTCGCGACGTGGCGCCATTTGAGTTTTTTCATTGCAAAAATCATATCTTTTGAACCGAATAACATAATTGGACAGTTTAAACAGCATATGATAGATAACTGTTCAGCCTATGAAATGAGCGTTTGGAAAGGGTGCTACGCTTTGTAGGGGCCTACTTATGGGTTATCAAAGTTAAAATTTGTAGAAAAATCAATTTTATGGTAACTAAAAAAAAATAATTTTTACATTTTTAGATTATTTTTATTTTTTTTTTCTTTAGGGTTTTATGTTTTAAATTATTACCCTACAAATTAAATAAAAATTACTTCTTTTTTAAATTTATTTTTTCAATTTTCTGTAAAATATTCATCACAATTCGTAAGAGAAGGTATATCTAAAAGACTAATCATTTCTAAGCTATAATTATTTTCTAACTCTATTCGTGACTTCACATGCCGCAGGGAAGAAATAAGTGGATCGGAAGATGCGGCCAACATGTTGAAGAGGTCCTCATTTTGCCTTACCCTTGATGCTTTGAATGTGTTCTGCAATCTATATTTTTTTTATAAAATTTGTTAAGAGACTCCTGTGCTTCTTAAGAAAGCTCTCCAATTGGCAAAGACTGGTACTCAATTATATCTTTGCCATGCGCCAATATTTTATGGACGGTCGGGGTCAACTTCTTCTGTGGATACATTTCTGCTAAAAGAGATGCAGTTTTCGATGCATATTCTCCATATTTTGTAGAATTGACATTTTCTTTGCAGTTTAAAATATTCAAGATCGTTCCCAATCTTTTCACGATTTGATTGTCAATTCCAATGATTCTAGTTACTGCCTCATCATTTTCAGAAAATCTCCTAGAAGTGTTTCCATCGTTTGAGTTACCGTATCCGTGCTTGGGACAGTCTACTTTTAGTCCAACTTGTTTAGAAAAAGCATCCTGTATTTGCTTCTTTCTGATCTTTTCCTTATCCTTTATTGATGTATTTTCATCGAAGTTTTCCTCCTCTTGTGGTAGGGTATACTCCAGTTTTAGCAAGAACTCCATACACCTTATCCTAGCGTCCAATGGTGACATTCCATATTCGTAATTCTCCTCGTTTGTAGAATCGTTTAAATTACCAAAGTTCTTCTGACTTTTTTTTCGCACATCGGGCATGACAATGTTGAGGTTGTTCCTGTCAGTTCGTTTACGACTTTTCCGCCAACCATGGTCAGGTTGAACTCGTAATTGCATTCAATATATTTTCCTTCTCCAATTTGCAGCTTTGTATGCTTAATCTTGCTTATTTGTTCTTCAATGTCCTTCACCGTGGTCCTTATAAGTTCTGCCGATTCCCTTGCAAACTGAAACATTATTGGTCGGCAATAATGCACTGATGACGGACGTGGATTTTTCCAGTGTAGGGAAACATCAGATTTTAGCCGCAAAGGAACAACAGTTGCCATAAACATATTTCCGTCCGATATTGTAGCGTCATCGGAAGATATCCTTTGCTTATAAACGCTTTGTCCGGATGATCCATCGCAGCCAAATTTGCTGATCAATGTCAGTTTCTCAGGAAAAATTTTCACCTAATTTTCAGGAAGACTCTCCAACAACCGTTTTGCTGTATGGCCCATGAGATCCTGCAGATTGGCTTTCACAGAGACTTCCGTAAACTCCGTATGCAGTGGTCATGAATTTATTTTGGCTTGCGTAATATGCTTGTATCCTGGTAAAACGTCAGCCCTGTGTCGCATCAAGGATGCCCGTAGTATCTCATATTTTTCTTTGGAAAGTTGTAAGTCTATAAACAAGGCCAAGGCTTCTTCGGAACCATACTTTTTAATGTGTGCGTTTGTGGGCGTGGGAATGCTTTCCTTAATCCTTTTTAGTCGCAGTGGGCTTGCATCAGCAACAGATTTTGTAATCTGCGACCTAACTCTTTCACTATCCTTTGTATATTTAATAGACAGCGCGTCCAATAAATTCTTCGTGGTCAAGTCATTGGTGGCATCGGCAAGTTTCCTCTTTCTTGTGAAAATTGAACACTCCTCAATACTTTTTTTTGGCCTTCCTTTTGCTCCTCTGGTTGATGTGTTGGGTTTATCTACTGACAATATATCCAGGATGGTGTCTTCATTAAGCCAATCCTCGTATTTGGAGTTGAAGTTCTGAATGGTTCGATTATATTTCACCCATTTTGCCTTAATATTTGCATATATCAGATAAAAATTATTTTTTATAATTTCGCTTCTCTCAATATTTCCGTATAAGCTATCAAGTTCTTCTAAAGCAGCTTCCGTGAAAAACTTTGGTGTGGTTGACCTTCTAAACAGTTCAAATAATTTTAAATTGTTTAACGCCATGTTTTCAGTACTTAAATTGTTTAACGCCATGGTTTCAGTACTTGTTGCGCCAACTTTCAGTCGTAGACTTATCCAGGCATTATGCTTATTTTGCAATATATAGGCTTATGCTACCATGCCTAAAAATTTACCTTGTCCCTGCATACATATGGATTTAGGCTGAATTATGCAATTTTGATATTATGCTCGTGTCTAAATAAGATTTGTGCCTACCTGGAGGGACCATAAGTCAATATTGTTCTTGACCATTTGTACTCCAAAGTAATTTTTAAGTGAGGTGCGTACCTGCGAATTTCAATGAGTAGTTTTTTGTGCATCCTGTGTCTGTAACAGAATATTGAGAGTAGACTTTGGCAGAGGCTCAGAGGTAGACAACCGATTTAAAATGCAATTTTCAAACTATTAGATCAAACTACTGTCAGTCAAAACATGTAAGGGATGCACGCCATACAATTTCTGCAACCATGTCTTTTTAACCTTTTTTACCTCTAGAAGCCAAACGGGCACGTACGGGCAGATAAAACCTTTTGAATTATGTAAAGAAATAGTCAAAGAACATGTTTTGCAAATATGGCAAATATAGAAAAATATAGATTTTTTTATTTTCCGTCAAAGTTGAAAAATAGTGAAAAAACGGATAGTTTTTAAATAGTGATTTACCAGGAGAAACACAAAGCAAACAGTTAATTTTTTTTTTATCATTATACATTTAATAAATACATCAATCAAGACAAACAAAAAATAAGGCGATTCGTTACCTATTTTTCGTGATATTACACCTAAAATCGCAACAAATTGACTAAAAATTGTGTGTTTTTTTGAAAACCGAAAGTCGGTCAACTTTGAACGGTTATATCTTCTAAACTAAAAATGTGATATTAAGAGTAGCATATTTGAAATCGTTGAAAAGTTTCCTATAACATGGAACTTCGTCGGCGCACATGAAAACTTTGATTTTTGCAACCTCGTTTGCTCTACGGGCGCCACTGTGCGACGTTTAGAATTAACAAAATTGTAAAATGATTTTGGATTTGGAGTTAAGTAGTTATTGTAAGCCCTTTTGACTATGTCGAAGTAAATTTTTCTTTATAGCAAGTATATCGAGCAAGTTTCAGATTGATTGGATGAAGGGAATTCCGTTTTAAATCTGTCCTTGACCGTGGGTGACCATGCGTGACTGTGCGTGACTAAGTCAAAGTTAATCTTTTTTCACAGCTTGTGTATGGACCAAGTTTCAGATCGATGGGATGAGGAGAAACGACATTTAGATCGCTCCGTGACTGTGCTTGACTATGCGTGACTACAACAAAATTAATTTGTAGTCACAACCAGACTATGGGCCAAGTTTCAGATCAATTGGATAGGGGGGAATGGAGTTGCCCCACGACAGACAGACCGACAGACAGACAGACAGAGTGTATGAGTTAAAAGAAAGAGTTGAAAAAGAAATCAATTATGTAGAATTTTGTTTAAAAACTCTTTTTAATATATTGTACTTCTAAGCATTTTAATTCTATTATTATATTTTACAATTTGAAACGAAAATAAAATTGCTTTTTTTCTTACTCATACATTTTTTCTTTAACTTCCACATCATTGTTATCAAATGTTTGATCTGCGTTGCTTGCATTAACTACTTTCGAACGGCATCTGTGTGGACCAAATGATTGTAATTCACAAAAGTATAATTGAAATGCTTGTGGTGGTTCTACTTCAGCACTACTATTTGTGATAGCATCGTCAGGGGAGGGAACAAATTCCACCTCCCATGTGAGATTAACAGATTTGTAGTTGGGCTCTCCAGAGACACTATGAATTTCTGTAATGAAGAAAAAAAAGAGGAGGTTAGCGATATTTGTAGTTAATAATATTTATAGTTTAAGAAATTGGTATTGTTTTGAATACATCATCCACAAAATACATATATCGTAACACACGAAACAAATGAGTAAATCTGCGTTTACAATTCACTTTTTCATGTCATAATCTTCCACCTTTTTAAAGGATACAAAAGTTTGAAAGTATTTCATTATTCAAGAAATTTATGTACATATATATATACTCATCGTACGAGGAGAATCTTGAAATTTTATGCCATTTTTTACTTTATCATATCACGACAAATGGATGCCAATACTGTCCTTTCAAAACTTTATCCACTTTTAGATTATTTTGGATTTTTGTAATCCTTTAAATTTTTAGTTTAAATAAGATTTTTTATTGACCGATATAATATTTTTTTTTTTGGCAAAACTTAGGCTTTATTAATAATCTATATATATATATATATAAGCAAAAGTATGTATGTTTGTTTGTAATTTATGTGTGGCTAAACCATTGGACCGATTTTTCTGAAATTTTTATTTTACAGTCTTACTGCGGAAGGAACTATAATGTAGCATATGTAGTACAAACTTGAACGTAAACAAAGCACACAATGAAGTGCTCGTGCACACGTACACTTGCTATGTCGACCCATTAAAATTAACCAAAACAGTATCGAATGGATATTGGGGTAGGTCAATCATAATTTATGTAAATGACTCAGTGCGTTTGTTTGACTGAACGGTTTAATGATCTAACATTGAAGTAAAGTAGAGTGGGTTGATCAATATATAGAGCAACAATATATGATTTCACATGGAAACTGTATAGAATGCATATATTTGGTATATTGTATCGGTTCGAACTGTAACCATTACAATTCCACTCATATATTTGGCAGTCCTGTAACTTTTGAAAAGTACATTAATTACGTAGAAAATGTGGGCAGAATCGTCAAATACAAAAATCGCCAAATTCAAAAATCGCCAAAAACCAAAAATCGCCAAAACCGAAAATCGCGAAAAACAAAAAATCGCCAAAAACCCAAATCTCAAAATCAAAAATTGCCAAAATCAAAAATCGTTAAAATAAAAAATTGCCATATGAAATTTTAAATTCAAGGCCAATCGTTGAGTGCTGCCGGATTTAATTTAGAAAATCCATATTTTGCTCATGGGCAGCCTGTTCCAGAGTAGGAACACCCACCGATAAGTTTGATAATTTTTGCCCCAAATGAAAAAGCAAAAAATATTCTATATCAGCAAGCAATGAAATAAAAAAATATTTAATAAATAAAATAAAGTGTTTTAATTTCATAACACAAACTTCGTAGGAAAATTGATTATGTCGGTAAGCCTCGGCAAGTTGTAGCGAAGCACGACAGGGCATTAGGGTGCGCCTTATTTTTCAACTTGCGAAATTGTACCGTAACTCCCCCTGGAAATGTTCGCCCTAAAGTTTTTAAAATACAAAAAATTCATATAAAATTTGCGCAAATGTTAATTATAGGGTAAGCCTATGCAACAAACTGAACAACTTTAAGGTGAAACTAGTGTTCTGAATCCGAATATGTAAATTAAATTATCTTAACACATCAGCTTTTTTAATTATGCCATTTTTTCATGGAAAAATGCATTTTTGATGATATATAATAGAAATAAAATTACTTTTGAAAAAGTAACTGCTCAAACCATTTTTTTAAATAAAAACAACATAAACCATTTTTATGGAAAATAAATTGTCAATAAGTTAAAAAAAAAGTCTATTATAAACTAAAACGTTAACAGTCAAAGTCTGGCAACTCTATTACGTGAACAAATTTTTCGAAAAAGTTACAATTAAAACCATTTTTTTTTAAACAACACAAACTCTTTACTACATAAAACGGGAAATACCCAAATAAGAATGAAATCTTTTTGAATATATAACATTCATTGTCAGTTATTACACAGGTTAATTATTACACTTGCGGATGTGTTTAGTCTAGTCAGTGAATATTAAAGTGAAAAATTTAAACAAATATCAGAATAAATTTAAAATTTGTAATAATATAGTGAATATAAAAAAGTTAAAAGAAAATATGAATACAAGAGGACAAGAAAAGTTATTTCTTCTTGATTATGATGTGCTAAATTACCATCGAATGCGCAAGTTTTGCGTGTATTATTTTACAATATGCGCAAAGTAAAACTAGAACTGCGACCAAGTGCTTCCCTTGTCGTAAAAGAAATAGATGTGTTATGGAATAAAGCACGAATTCCAACCAGAGCTGTTGACAAATGCGTTTTAAAAGTTGAGAGTTTATACCTTGAATGGAAGAAGTTACAGAAAAATTGCAAGCGTCGAACATTATTGCAGGAAAAACGTGAGAGAGATTTCTCAGAAAACTTTGATGATTTGTTTGATATCGCTCATGCCAATGCGAAAATCATGAAAATCCCAAAGATGAACCAGGACGAAGCAGTTTAACAAAAAAGCGAGGACGTCATAATTTTATTACACCAAAACTTGTATCAGTATTAGATAAATATAAAATAAGTGATCGCGACGCAGTCCGAATCCTTATAGCAACTGCTCAAGCTTTGAAACACGACGTAAGCGATTTTGTGATAAACGCAACTTCAATACGCCGATGTCGTACACAATTTCGATATGAAACAGGTAAACAAATTCAAGATGCATTTAAAAGCACAGAAATTCCAGCAATAACTGTTCATTGGGATGGTAAAATTTTGCCATCGTTGATGGGTAAAGAACACGTTGATCGTCTGCCTGTAGTTATATCTTTTAATGGAACTGAGCAGTTACTTGGGATTCCAGCAATTAGTGCAGGCACGGGAGAGGAACAGGCAATTGCCGTCTGTAATTTACTGAAAGAATGGGATCTAGAAGATCTGCTGCGAAACCACAGCATCCAACTTAGGACGAATAAAAGGCGCATGCGTACTTTTAGAGCAAAGATTAGATAAAGATTTCATATATTTTCCGTGCCGTCATCACATATTCGAAATACTTTTACGAAGCGTTTTTGATGAAAAAATGCAAAAGTCTTCTGGCCCAAGTGTCACACTCTTTCATAGATTTAGAAATGGCTGGATTAAATTAAATAAAAATAATTTTAAATCTGGAATTGAAGATCAGCATGTAAAAAATATACTTGGCAGTACAACAGAGCCAATTGAGTGTGCATTAAATAATCTAAAAGAAAAGCAACCACGAGATGATTACAAGGAACTTCTTCAATTGGCTATAGTTTTTCTTGGTAGTTCCAAAGTTCACTTTCACCATGCCCGGTGGATGTCCAAGGCAGTGTATAGTTTAAAAATATTTTTATTTCGGGAAGAGTTTATTTTGACTGACTCTGAGAAGAATGGTATTAGAGATATATGTATTTTTATAGCAAAAATATATTTAAAAGCTTGGATAAAAGCCCCAGTTGCTGCTGAAGCTCCTAATCAAGATTTGACTTTATTAAAAAACTTAAATGATTATAGTTTAATTGATGAAAATCTAAGTCGGGAATTACTGCGGAAATTCTGCAATCATTTATGGTATTTATCACCAGAATCTGCAGCGCTGGCTTTTTTCGATGATCAAATTTCTTATACAAGAAAAAAACTTATGGTAGCTGCATTAAATCAACCTAATGAAAGTGACAACAAAAAATTTACAATTCTTTCCCATCACATAAGCCAGTGCATCGATAAAAATATTGAAGATTTTATCTCGCAACAAAGTTTAAATTTTTTTAAAAGATTTTCTATTCCAACGGATTTTCTTAAGAAAGAACCAGAAGAATGGAAGAATGACACCTGTTACAATATTGGTTTGGGTATAGTAAGCAAACTGAAAGTTGTTAATAACACTGCAGAACAGGCAGTCAAACTGATGGAAGACTTTAATCAAGTCTTGTCACGAGACGAAGAAGAGAAGCAACTAATAATACAAATTGTTGCAGATTATAGAAAAAAATATCCTAATATAACCAAATCAACACTATTAAATTAATATGTAAATCTTAAATAAAATAAAGTACAAAAATTATTAATTACGAAAATTTTATTTATATATGAGTTATATATTTAAAAATAAATACTTTTAAAAATTTCTGTGTTCAACTTAATTAAAAAAGATAATAAATATAAGGTGATCTTAAAAAAATATATATTTTTTTTTAAATTTATTAGTTTTCTATAAAATTATAATGGTTCATTGGGAGGTTTTACTGTTGTATAAGATTTTATGTTGAATTACTAATTGTGAAAACATTGGATTATTTAAAATATTTTCCTAAAGCAGAATGGTTATTACTTTTTCAGATTTGCTTTCTTTTCCCAGATTTTAAAAAACATACATATTTTCCAAGAAACAATAGAATAACTTGAAAAGTTGATGTGTTATTTTTATTTTGCTGACAGCTTCAGATTTATCACCAAATAGTACATTATGATCCACTTAAAAATATATTAGCTTGCTGCATAGACATAAAAAAATATTAACATTTGTGTAAATTTTTTAGAAATTTTACCAACTTTAGGGCGGATGAGCCACGCCTTCCCGTTATCCGACCGCACTAATTTTTCGCACACTATATTTTTTCACTAAGGAGAACATTTCTAGTGGGAGTTACGAACCAAATGTCACAAAAAATTTTGGCCCATATAAGCAAGGCGCACCCTACAGGGCATACTAGTTAACTAATAACTAATGAATTGTTTGTATGTGTTACTATATACTAGCATAACCCAGCAGTGCAGATTGTAGAAAATTTTATTTTTTTCTTAAAATTTTTTTTTAATGTTTTTTAATCTATATATATAAAAGAGCCTAAAGGTATGCTAATCAATTTTAGGTGATTCACAATTCAACACAGGGCGTATAATTATAATGAAATTCGATGAATTGTGAATTGGCTACAATTGATTAGCATACCTTTAGGCTCTTATAAAATTATTTATTGTTAAATTATAAATTATTTAAACTTAAGGCCAGTTTATTGCATTTTTTTGTTTCGTTTTTTTCTTCAATATTTCGCTATCCTGTGGATAGCGTCTTCAGGAATATTATTTAATTAAATAATAAATATTGAATAAAAAACAACAACTAAAATGAAAAAACTGGCCTAAAGCTTAAATAGTTTATAATTTAATAACAAAAAGGTCGAAAAAATACTAGTATTTATTATTACTAGCCGATTCCAGCGCTCGAAATTCGAGTGCAATTTCTAGGCAGCTTTATTTTTCAACTTAGCCAATTCACAAACCAACACTTTTATGTTTTATTATTATTGTGAATGAAGATAACAAACAAATTTATAACACACATCCCAATAAACATTTTTGTTTGCTCTCAACTTGAGGTGCATTTGAGATCAAATGCATTTATCAAATCTCCAACGTTAATTCTCAAATGCACCTCAATAGTCCGATTATAGTCTTCTCAACTTAAAAAGCACATTTTTTATATGGTGATTTTCTTAGTTATCAAATTGAGAAATTTGTGATTCTCAACTTGATAGCTAAGAAATTTCTCCAATCGGTATCAAATGAAGGTACGGAATTGCCATATTAAAAAATTATACTAATTTTAGAAATGAAAACAATTACTTTTTTTTAATGTTTCAATTTAATTTCATTACATATTTAACATTATTACGTACATGTTAATATTTTTAAAAATTTGGAATTAAAAATAAATGAATTAATTATTTGTACATTTTATGAATATTAATATTAAATATGTCATAAATTAGAATTTAAATTAAAAAATTCGACAAGTTGAAAGTCAAGTTGAAAGCAAACAAGAAGAAAAATTGTTCAACTCAAGTTGATAATTACATTGGACATCAACTTGAGAACTTAACTTTTCTCCAACATTGGAGAAATAATATTTCAATGCATACTGGGATAGCATATGTATACTTTTATGTATGTGTTAGTAGCAACTTTAAATGCAATTTACTCAAAATAAACGAAAAAATTTAAAAATCTGTAAATCTGCAAAACGGCTAAGAAGAAATACCTTTCAAATAATATACGTTTGGTAAAAATCGGGATAAAACGGTGGAACAAAACCATAACTATGACAATTTTTACACTCCTCCGTGCCCGCATTATGCTTAAAAAGGGATGAAAAAATTTTCCTTCACGTATTAACGCATAGATTTAAGTCCTAAACATAATTTATTGATATTGAAAAATAAAATTTTTAATGGTAACTATATTCATACTATTGTCCTGAGATAAAGAATTCATAATTTGATACTCAAAGCATTACTGCAGCACGAGTATAAATATTAAAATATATTTTTTTGGAATATTTGATTCTTTAAAGTCCTTTTAAAAGGAAACAATAAACGAAGTTTTACTCTATTTGAAGTCTAGTTTCAGACGTATGACATCTGGTACAGTGGTAGGTATTTTCCAACAAAGAATGATACATATAAGAGGATGCGCAAACTGAAAATTGTTTCGATTGAATATGATAAAATACTGCTGGTTCCTTTCCCACCAGCGCCACAGTGCATTTTTTGTTTTATTTAAAAAGCAAGAAAAATTTTAAAATATACTAAATATATTCGTTTCATTCATTCGGAAGTTTAAGTTTGTTTGACAAATATAATTTTTGTTATTTTTACCATAAACCAAATTTGTCAACTACACTAAAATTGATATAATTTAAAAAATATATTTGTAAAATTTCTGCATTATTTAAGAAAATTGCAAATTAAATAAAAATTCATTGGTGGTGGTGGTCTGATGTGAACCAGCAACCACAGAATTGTAGCCACATAGGAGCCGATGAATATATTAACTATTAGCAATAGTTTACAGAAATGTATATATACAATGTGCGTGCTATAAAAATATTAATCTTTTACATATTAGAAAACATTTAGCCTAGACAATAAATTATATGTTGCCGTGGCAAAATTTGTGAATACAAACATTTCTATAAAAAATATTTTTTTTTTTAGTAATTTGTAATGCTTTATCCAACATCAGGGATTATTAAAAAATAATAATATAAAGATATGCTAAAATTCCAGACCCTGGAACCAGATCATACTTTTCTAAGGTATTTGGGGCGGTAAATCCGAGTTTTTCCTAAGACCTTTGAAAAAGTATTCTTTGGTCCCACAGGCAGATTTATAAACTTTTTAAAAATGGTCTTATTAGATTTATACGAGAAAAGCTTAGTTTATTTGCTAGAGTAGAACATATTTTTGCAAATTAATTCTTTGTTCGTTTCTGCTTAACAATGTTTTAAACGGACAAACAGACGAAACTTTATTAGCGCTGCCATTTAATAGTTTATAACATGTATAAACGAGCAATTTCCTTCTTGGCAAATTAAAGCTTTTTTCGATTTCCATCTAATGTCGTCACTGATTATTTTAATTTACAATTAATTTTAAAATTACAATGTTACTTAATACCTTTCGATAACTTTGTAATGTCCAACGTTACATCAGCTTTTAATTGATTTGGAAATGACACGGTAGGGGACCCTGTTAGACCAACTGGGGATACAAGTAATAATTGAAAAGCTTACGGACACCAATGGGAAAACATACACATGGTTGAGTTGCAATTTATTCATGTCACTTACTTTAGTTACTAAGCAGATATTTAAAAGAGCAAATTCATTAACAAGTCTCAGTATCTAAGATATTGTTAACAATAGCGTCCACAGATAACGTTGCTCATTTAGGACAGAGCGTGGTAATTAGATTTTTAGCGACGATTTAAACATTGAAAACAAACCTCAGATAATTGATTTTCTCCGTTTATTGAAGTAAAATTTATTTTTTTTACATTAATGTGGCTCGATCTGCATGACTTTGTGCTGCTGTTTGTAACTACCAAAAATATTTGACCTAGACCCATCTTTTATTATACCGAACGAATCAGAATCACTTTCTGATTCGATTTAACGATGTCCGTCCGTCCGTTCGTCCGTCTGTGTGTCCATGTAAAGCTTGTAATCAAATTGTAGGTCGCAAATATGAATATATTTTGATGAAATTTGGTATATGAGCTTTTATCGGCCATGGGATGAACGCTATTGAAATTGGTGGGAATCGGTCCACGTTCAGACCTAGCCCCCATACAAGTGACCCCTATGAAATCGAATTAAATTGCCATAAGATACAAATTAACATATAAATCTTATTCAAATTGGGTTTGTATGGGTTTATTACATCCATTAATCAATAGTCCAAAAATGATCTCTATGGGACAACTCTTAGTCATAGGCCCCATAAAGAGCTGCTTCCCGATCTTCACTTAAATCTATCAAAAAACAAAAATATTGCACTGATTCTTCTCAAATTTTGTTTGTATATATTTTTGCAAAATACAAGAGATCTTACCAAGTCCCCATAGAGATATAGCATCCGATATGAAATTTTTCATATCTGCAGCCAAAAAAAATTAAGAAAAATCCCACTCAAATTTGGTTTTTGCTTATTTTCTATATCCAGTTAGATGGGTCTGAGAGGTAGGGTCTCTAAACGCATGGTATAGGGTATCATATAGTCGGTCTAGACCGACTATAATTTTCTTACTTGTTTTTTTATTAATATTCCTAAAAATCTGGGTTCTAGTAATAACCTTTTTCCAGGTGGAGCGTTTTTTTTTCTTTCAAACAAAACATAGAAATGTCTTTCACCTTCATTATTATTATGCACATTTTTATAATGTTTACCCTATCGAGCGGATATGATGCATTTTTAATTTCGGAATTGAACACAAAATAACAACTTGTAACACACTTTTTAACAGCTGTTTTTTTTTTTTTTTTTTTTAATTAAATAAAAATAATCGCAATTCTCATCCTTCGATTGAAAGTATGGAAAAAGTAACTGTTTGGGATTTTATAATGCGACATATTAACAACAGAAGGCATTAACCCTTGACACCGTTAACATTTTTCAAATAAAAAACAAGTAAGAAAATTATAGTCGGTCTAGACCGACTATACGATACCCTATATCTATACTCTATCTCTTAGACCAAACTAACTGGATATAGAAAATAAGCATAAACCAAATTTGAGTGGGATTTTTATTAATGTTTTTTGGCTGCAGATATGAAAAAGTTCATTTCGGATGCTATATCTCTATGGGGACTAGGCCCAAAAATGGACCGATCCTGGCCATGTTTGGTAAAGTCTCTTGTATTTTGCAAAAATATATACAAACAAAATTTGAGAAGAATCAGTGCAATATTTTTGTTTTTTGATAGATGTAAGTGAAGATCGGGAAGCAGCTCTATATGGGGCCTATGACTAAGAGTTGTCCTATAGGGATGATTTTTGGACTACTCATTAATGGATATAATAAACGCATATAAACCCAATTTGACTAAGATTTATATGACAATTTGGATCTTATGGCAATTTCTCATCAATTTCAATAGCGTTCATCCTATGGCCGATAGAAGCTTATATACCAAATTTCATCAAAATATATTCATATTTGCGACCTGCAGTTTGATTACAAGGTTTACATGGACATACAGACGGACGGACGGACGGTAGGACGGACGGACATTGTTAAATCGAATCAGTTAGTGATTCTGATTCGGTCGGTATAATAAAAGTTGGGTCTAGGTCAAATATTTTTGGTAGTTACAAACAGCAGCACAAAGTCATTATACCCAAACTACATAGTGTTATAGGGTATAAAAACTGACTTTTATTGTTCCCGGATATTTGAGTTAACAAAATCTCATATATTTAACTATTTATATTTGAACTAAATATCAAGTATTTATATTTTAATTTGTATACCCTTCACACTACCGTGCAGAGGGCGTATTTAAGTTTGTCAATCCGTTTGTAACTCATAGAAATAAATTCCGGATGCCTCATAATCCTTATATACAGAGAAGTCGACCTGGCGATGTCCATCTGTGTGGCTCGAGTGGGTCGCACTAATTAGGCTTAACATTTTCGTCGTGATCCGCTGCAGTTTGTTACTGACTTTGGAGCCTCTAGGCCAAATAGGTGAGGAATGACGTTTGAAAATGTAATTACATTCCAATAAAATTTAATATAAAAATCTAAAAATAGTAAAAATGTTTATATGCAACAGAACATGTGCATATGTGCATATAAGATGCAATTGGGAATAAATTCCGGAGACCATATTTAAAATTATGAAAAAATTGCACGTAGTTGATAAACTAAAATCTGGAATTTCCGATGTAAAGTACAGCTGGAAAATGTAAAAAAAATATTTTGCAGTATTATAATGTCCCGGTGGCGAACGTCATGAAGATTCATCGTGAAAAGTACTGACAATGTTAAATCATCAATGACAGACGCTGAATTTTCTTTGGCGTCATACATGAATTTTTTAAGCATTTGTCCAAAACATCATAGATGATCCACATTGATTTTGTTCAGTAGGCGTCCACGTATTAGTAAGTCCTAACAGACAATATCAACGATATTCATATATGAGTTTTTATGTAATTCGTCACCATCCCAGAGATTCGTAGCAGACAAAATCACTTTACCTCTTCTGTGAATTTTTCTTTTATGTGGTGTAAAAAAAATTTTTACAGATGCTTCATAATTGAATTTTTATGCTGTGGGTTTTTATCCCATACCCTAAGTTACAACACAAAAAGATTTCTTTTAAAAACATTTAAACATTTTTATTATAAAATTAAGGCACTAATTCAAATATTGTTTAAAATATTATAAAAAATAAAAAAAATAAAAAAAAAAAAATTAACTCAAATAAAAAAAGACATTAATAATTAATTTTTCAATTGCCATTGTAATGACCTAAGACTAAAATTTTGAAAAAGTTGTACTATAAAAAGTAATTTTTAGATTGTTATATGTTTAATTGATTGAAGTTTCTTGGCTGTCCATAGAGATGTTCGATTCATCTCTTCTAGAGTGGCGTTTAGCGTCTCTATTTTTTACTCTTTTAATAGCCGAGCGGAAGCAGCAAAGAAATTTTTCAAAAGACTCGAAGCTTGTGCATGCTAATTAAAAAGAAATAGAAAAAATTAGATACGCTTTTAAGTATAGAACTTAATATTTAAAAAATCTTTAATTTTATGATACTAACCTTTCAAAGTCGTTGTTAGGTTCGAATACAACTTTATTGCTTTCTTTCCATCATAATTGTACTGGGAAAGTAAATTCAGATCAAAAATTCTTTCCAAGTTTCTAGCCAAATCGTCGGAAAGTAATCGGCGCATAGATATCACCTTCAAAAATAATGTTATGTTAAGAATTTTATTGTTTTGCTTTCATATTTTTCACATACCAAGTTTTCGCGATTTTCTCCCAGAAGGTCATCTTCAAGTGATTTTTAGCTCATCGTCGGATTTTACAGGAAATCGGAAGAAAGATATATTATATAAATTTCGGGACAAAATGTTATGCTCGCCCAATATTTTCGCCAATTCGTCCTGTTTTTTAAGGCAGTTGTCAAGCTTCATTTCCAGTTGAGCCTGCTGTCTCACTATTACATCAATTGTTGCAGGTAAAATTTCTAGTCACTCGAATTTTTTTAATTGCCCTTTTCAATGTTCTCTTCGATGATATTTTAACTTACTTTTAATAATTTTTAAAACTTATAAACTGATTTTAAAGTAAATTATATTTCTTAAATCACTTTTGTAAATACTCTTCATTGAGAAAAATGACACTTAATCTTAAATTTAAAAAAAAAAAAATGAAGCAAAAGAAAAAAGAACCGTTATATTTTTTTTATGTGCAGCAGAAAAACTCAGCTTTACATCCACTCATAACAGACAATGTTGCTAAGTTTTTTTTTTTTTTTTTTTTTTTTTTTGTTCACAATATTAGAGTTAGGAATACAATAATTTTGATATATTAATGTTAAGAGTTTAGCCAGTTAAGTTAAGTAAAACATATTCAAAAAAAAACCTTATGATCAATTAGAAAAAAAAAAAAGTTTTAAAAAAAAGTTTTAATATTCGTCAATGCGTTGACAAATAAAAATATAACAAGTAAGAAAATTATAGTCGGTCTAGACCGACTATACGATACCCTATACCATGCGTTTAGAAACCCTATCTCTTAGGCCCAACTAACTGGACATGGAAAATAAGCAAAAACCAAATTTGAGTGGGATTTTTATTAATTTTTTTGGCTGCAGATATGAAAAAGTTCATATCGGATGCAATATCTATATAGGGACTAGGTCCAAAAATGGACCGATCCTGATCATGTTTGGTAAAGTCTCTTGTATTTTGTAAAAATATATACAAACAAAATTTGAGAAGAATCAGTGCAATATTTTTGTTTTTTAATAGAATTAAGTGAAGATCGGGAAGCAGCTCTATATGGGGTCAAAGGGATCATTTTTGCACTACTCATTAATGGATGTAATGAACGCATACAAACCCAATTTGAGTAAGATCTATATGACAATTTGTATCTTATGGCAATTTATGTCGATTTCATATGGGTAATTTGTATGGGGGCTAGGTCTGAACATGGACCGATTCTCACCAATTTCAACAGCGTTCATCCCATGGCCGATAAAAGGTTATATACCAAATTTCATCAAAATATATTAATATTTGCGACCTGCAGTTTGATTACAAGGTTTACATGGACACACAGACGGACGGACGGACATTGTTAAATCAACTCAGTAAGTGATTCTGATTCGATCGGTTTAATTAAAGATGGGTCTAGGTCAAATATTTTTGGTTGTTACAAACAGCAGCACAAAGTCATTATACCCAAACCACATAGTGGTATAGGGTATAAAAATATAATAATCCGTTATTTTTTTTCCTTCAAACGTTAAAGAATACTTGTAGCAGACAAATTCCAGCAGAGTTCAGTTTGCTATCGAATAATAACAGACAATGTCTATTACTTTCAACTTTCTTTTATAAGGCGAATCTACTATAAAAATGTCTACAAAACTGTCTTTAGCTGTGTCGTTGTCACGTACATTCATCGACATTTCGATATTTTCATACAAATTTCGCCTTGAGACCTAGTTTGTAAGGAGGAATCATAGATGAAAATATCAATATGACAAAGTCGCTCAAAAAACGCAACCGGGGTTCCGAAGAATTATCAATTATATTATAAAATGATGAAAAAAAGATAGAAAAAATTAAAAATGTTTGACATTTTAGCAATTTGAAAATGGTTTGTTGTACACTTTTCCTCCTAGCTTATAAAATTCCAATTGGTTTCGGAGATATATGTACATAGCCGTGAAAAAAATTGAATGTTCTTGGAAAAAATTAAGGTTTAGCCAAAATAAACTAGCAAAACCAAATGGGGTTTTGTTGGTTTCGATATGTAGTTCGAAAACCGCACACGAGCTAGTGTTTGCATTTTAGGTGTTGCATTGTTCAAGTTAAATGATTGGAAGATCAGACAAGTAGACGGGTTCACCTCTTATGCAAAGTAGTCTTAGTACTATGCTAGCAAGAGCCTTGTAACTTTGTGTTATTCCACAATTAAATAATTGAGGATAGAATGAATGGCATTTACGAATGTATTCCTTTTTAACTCTGCCAATAAGAAAGTATGATTGACATGACACTGTAATCATTGTTAAACTGTCTGCTGGCTGGTATGGCATGGATATTCTTTGTTATATTATTCATTCATACGATTGAATGTAACAATTATCAACTATAAACAAATTGAAACATTTTAAATCCATTTGTCGTTACATCAGCATTAATGACACATTACAAACGATTACAAAAGCGTTACAACAACAACAATATTAATATGTATGAACATACAAACTTACAACATATGCTTAGGTTACGGGTTTTACCGTTTAATGCATTCAATGATTGGGTGTCAATTAACAACAACAATAAAGCAGTAAAGCAGTAAAGCGAAAGAAGAAACAATAACAAGAAAAGTTCACTGAATACTTAGTATTCGAATTTTATAAAATTGTTCTATTTATGTTATGATCACGTTTTTGAATAGAAAATATAAAGTGTTTACAGAACACATGATACCGCTTGCACTTTAGTTTACTTAACTTTAGTTTTCTTTCTTTGAGAGTAGCGCGTTTGCAGTTTTAAGAAACAGCTATAAACTGTGTTTTTATTTTGTTGCTCTTTTTACAGGTTCTTTACAGCAAAAAGGTGATCGATCGATAGATTTTCCGTTGTGTTAACTACATACAAAATTTACATACACTTGGAAAACAACTGATATTTAACAGAGTGGGATATTCTCTTTTCATGAAAGTAAACTCATTTTAACGAATTTAAGGTAAGTGTTTATTAAACATTTTATATTATTTAGTAACTATTTAATATTTTGGTCAATAATTACGGAAGCAATCGAATTTTTACATATTTTTTTTAACGTAATGTGAAATAAATTGAAATTTTAGGTCGCCTTACCGATTTTTTTTATTTTAAAAATTTTCATACAGTTATAACTTTTTTTGATAATAGTAAGCAAAATTTGCGTGGCCGTATATGAGTTTTTAAGAAGAATGAAACGTTTAAAAATTATTTACAAATTGTAAATTGTTCTAATAAATATTTAGCGTTGCGCTACGTTTCGTTTTACAGAAAAATATTACAAATTGCAATAATAAATCCATAGCGCATATCAGCAAATTCTTCGATAAACAATTCGAAAGAAAAACAAATTATGTTAATACTTATGGCTAATTTCATAGTGACAGACATGACATTCAGTGATCTGTCTATTCCGATATTCTACAGTAAAAGTTTTTCATAGTTCATAAAAATATACAGAATTATGCAGACGGATCTGAACAACACAATTGCCATTAGAAAAAGTGCGAAAGTATTATTGTTATTAATGATTGGGGGCAAAAAGCGGTCGTGACAGACTTGACAATAAAAATACATTATTTTTGAGGATGTTTTTAAAACACAGAAAGTTAACATAAGAGCTAGTTTATTAATAAAGCATATAAAAAACATGAATTCTAAAAAATTAATTTATGGTAAAAACAAGTATTTTGTAATGTGACTGACATGACACTGCTTTTAGTTTCAAAATTACTTAACTACACTTTTCCTTTCTTACTGGAAAAATAGGGCTTATAAAAAAAACACATAACAAATTATTGTCATATTTTCATGCTATTTGGACCATTTTCTTTGAAATGATATCAATAAAAATTATTTAAATTAAAATTTTAAAATTTGACCTAAGGTTGACCTCTCCATGGAATTACCCTTATGTGTTTTATATTCTATTGGTCTTCCATTCGTGGTTTGAAAAGTTGAGGAACAAAGGAGACTTTCTAGCTTCCGAGGATTTATAATGTACAAATCCAATAAGAATTGCGAAATTTATGGCTTCAGTTTTTGAAACGTTGAAAACTGTCTTTAATTTTCATACACAGCTCCTGCAAAATTGGGCCCTATTACGTTTACCAGGTGTATGCATAAGTTTTTCCACTTGTTTTTTGGTAAAAAAAAACACGTAATTTTCAAGGGTATTTAATTTTTTTAATTCATAATATTGGCCATCGGTTTAGATACATTTCTCTCATCTGACAGGTAATTTATTTATAGTATGTCTGAAAAACTGTTTGTCTCTTTCGGCAAACCATTCTTCAAGCCATTTTCAAACTTCCTCGAAATTGCTGAAGTGCTGCTCTGCGAGAGCGTGCCCCAATGATGCGAAGAGGTGATAGTCATATGGCGAAAGATCTGGAGAGTACGGCGAGTGTGAAAGGATGTCCCATCCAAGCGATGTCAAGGTGTCTTTCTCTGGTTTTGCTGAGTAAGATGGTGGGTTGTCGTTTAACAGAATCACTTTGCCATGTGTTCTGGCCCATTCGAGTTTCAAAATTAATCCGTTTTTAATCACCCTTCATAATTCGAAAATGATTCCCTTTCGTGGCAGTTTAGCAGCATTTCACAAGTGACTACGATTTTCATATTGACGTTCATTCAAATCGTGTGGGACCCATTTGACGAGTTTATTGATTTTCCCCATTACTTGTAAACGTCTGCTGATTATTTCTTGTGTCACACGTAATAATTCTGCTAATTACCGTTTATTTACAGTTAGGTCATCATCCAATGACTCCTCAAATTTTTGTGGTTTACCGAAGCGCTCCCTAACTTCCACATTGAAATTACCACTTTTAAATTGTAGAGACCAAATATGAGATCTTCTAATTGACGTTCACCATATGTTTCTACCAGTACGGAGTCATCGTCTGGTGGCCTGCTTTGGAGAAGGCCACCAATAACAACCTTCTCGCAAGGGTACAGAGAATGGCTTCCATATGCATCACTGGAGCCCTTCGTACTACACCTTCGGATGCCTTGAACATCCTATTACACCTAATACCACTGGACATATTAGGGAAGCAGTCGACGGCCTCATCGGCCATTCGATTTAGAAGCACACTACAATGGCGGGGCTACAATTGTGGCCACGGGGTGATCCTGAATGACAGGAACTTGCCATTGAACGTGGATTACACTACTCCAAGGAGCGTATTTGAACGTCACTACTGTACACTAATACCGACCAGGGAATGTTGGTCTGGGAGGACACCAGGCAGTAGGCGTTCCGTAAATTTCTATACTGACAGATCGAAATTGTGCGGTCAGGTTGGTTTTGGAGTTCATTCAGGGGAGCTTGGACTAAATCTGGCTCGAAGGTTACCAGACCACTGCAGTAAAGGAGGTTGCTGACTGGTTCGGTCGGAATATTCTGTCTACGACCGCAGTCAACATCTATTCTGATAGTCAAGCCGCGGTAAAATCCATGCGATCAATGTTCCTGAAAATGAGAACCGCCCTCAGCTGCCGCACGTCCTTAAATGAGATGGCCAAGCAGTTCGACATCAGGCTCATATGGGTCCCAGGGCACAGGAACATACCGGGAAACTGCAAAGCGGATGAGCTGGCAAGACAGGGTACTACCTTACAGGTTCCAGCGGATTTGGAATGTACACCCCTGGAATCGTGCAAGCTTGAACTTCGGCTTCGCACCGCTGGCATAACGAATAACAGATGGGCTAATGGATTAACGTGTAGGATCACAAGACAAATCTGGCCTGCTCTGAATCGAAAGCGCACAAATGCGCTATTATCACTCCCCCGTGGGGAGATCTCAACGGTAGTTGCTGTTGTTACTGGGCACTGCTTTATAGGGAGACACGCTGAGCGCCTTAAGGTCTCGTCAAATGATTTCTGTCGTAGCTGCTTGGATGTGGAGGAGGTAGAAAGCGTAGAACACTTCCTCTGCCACTGCCCGGCGCTATCCAGAACAAGACTACGGACATTGGGATCGCCGTTTCTTCACGATCTCTCTGACCTCTCAAACGTGGAAATTTCACATCTTAGGTTTTTCATCAGAAGCTCGAACTGGTTCTTCGGTGGGGACTGAGGGGAACACCCATTCGTCCCGTGGTATCACAACGGACCCCAGAGTCTAAGTGTGCTGGTCCTTGGATCAGCAGCCACTTCCAACCTAACCTATCTACCAGCAAACGATTCTTTGGATAAAATTAGAAACGCCGCAAATGTTATTTTTCAGGCATAAAACTCGAGATAATCACTGAACGATAAAACAAAAGCACGGACAAAAAAAAAATGGTGTAAGTGTCAAATATTCCGCTGTGTACTTTTCGCTAGCGCCATCTCTTGGTTAAACCGGGAAAACTTGTATATACATATACTTGATTCATTCCAGCTGGCCAGTCAAGTGAAGGTATTGAGCGAGATGAAAAAATTCTTTGACTTATGTGATACGTGAATATTTTGTTACAATATAAAATCTTTGTCAGCCTTCTGTATCAAGTAATCAATTATGGCCTCCAGTATATGGTTTTGCTTTTCCTATCAGACCAACTAAAATTGTCGGAAGATTCAGATTATCGTATATATAGTTGCTATACAGCGTTTTAGGTTGAAAAGATCCGTAAGTTTTGTGAAAAACAAGTGATATTACCAATGTGTCAATGGTAAAAATTAATTAATTGAAAATATTTCTTTAAAATCTATAATATTAATGGGCTAGGGCGATTTCTTGTGACCGATGTTTTGCTCTACCGTTTTATCCCAATTTTGACCAAACGTATATTACAGGGGTGGGCACATAAATGGCTTATTGGGCCAAATTTGGAATTTCACCTACTAAAGGTGGGCCGCACTATTATATTTCTATACAAATATCCACTTTCAAACAAAATGGCAAAAAAAAAAAAATACCGATGTTACGGAGAACATTTTTTGTATATGTTAACCCTATAACTCCTCAAGTTATGGGTCATTTTTGTCCTTCTTTTAAAAAGAGCAAAAACACCATTAAAACAGGGATTTGAGCGGTTAAAATGTGCCGCGCAAATATTCGCCGTGAAATTTTACTATAAGTCCCTGAATACACTAAAACGGAAAATTCAACCAGAAAGTCAGAATTAAGACACATCAAAAGAGAGCTTAGGGTTAATTTCGCATTTATTAAGAAGGTCAAATAATAGAGATATTAGTGATTTTTAGTTCAATTCTTAATAAAATTCTTAATAAATGCGAAATTAACCCTAAGCTCTCTTTTGTTGTGTCTTATGTCTGACTTTCTGGCTGAATTTTCCATTTTGGTGTATTCAGGGACTTATAGTAAAATTTCACTGCGAATATTTGTGCGGCACATTTTAACCGCTTAAATCCCTGTTTTAATGGTGTTTTTGCTCTTTTTAAAAGAAGAACAAAAATGACCAATAACTTGAGGAGTTAAAGGGTTAACATATTTTACAAAAAATTTATATTTTTGTATATTATACTAAAATGGTGTTTGTTGCTCTTTTTTTAAAAAAAAGGGAAAAAGACCTTGAGAAATTAGAGGGCTAACATATTCTACAAGATTTTTCTTCGTAACATTTTACATAAATTTGTGAACACATTTTATACCTAAAATGTAAGGGTCACATGGTTTCTTATGCCGATTAACAATAAGAATGTGCCAGAGCTGGGAAGGATCGGTCCATTTTTCGACCTAGTCCCCATATAAATATAGCACCCGATATGAACTTTTTCATATCTGCAGCCAAAAAAAAAATAATAACAATGCCAACTAAATTTGGTTTATGCTTATTTTCTATATCTAATTAGTTGGACATAAAAGATAGGGTCTCTAAACCATGGTATGGGTGTCGTATAGTCGGGCTAGACCGACTATAATTTTCTTACGTGTTTAAAATTCTTTTTTTTTTAATTAACAAACAAATTTTTTTTATTTTGTTTTAAATTTATATGGGGCCGCACAAAATTTGTTCCGTAGGGCCGCATTTGCCCATGCCTGGTATATTATTTGAAAGGTATTTCTTTTTAGCCGTTTTGCAGATTTACAGATTTTTAAATTTTTTCCTTTATTTTGAGTAAAGAGTATCTTGTACTATGCCTATGCACGTGCAGTTAAAAGGGTTCTTTCGGATCTCAACATTAACAAGTCTCCGGGACAGGATGGTATACCAGCACTGGTGCTGAAACAGTGCTCTTCGACGCTAGCCAGTCCATTGGCCAACCTTTTCAGCCTTTCGTATCGTGCGGGAGTCTTTCCCTCTTGCTGGAAGGTCGCTTATGTCCAGCCAATCCCTAAAAAGGGTGCGGCTAATAACCCTGAAAATTACCGTGCTCTGTGCTCTCAAAGGTGATGGAGAGATTGATCAATTTCCACCTTGTGAACTACCTAGAGGCCAACTCACTTCTTAATGATCGACAGTATGGCTTCCGTAGAAATCGTTTCACGGGAGACCTGTTAGCTCTACTTTCTGAGCGCTGGAGTCGATCCATTCGCAATTTTGGCGAAAGTAAAGTGGTTGCTCTGGATATTTCCAAGGCATTCGACCGTGCATGGCACGGTGCATTGATATCAAAGCTTATTGCATTTGGGGTCGGTAATGACTTCTCTCGATTTATATCGAGTTTTCTCAGAGACCGAACAATACGTGTTGTTATTGATGGGGTCTCATCTAATGAGTTTCAGCTTAATTCATTGGTACCCCAAGGTTCCGTTCTTTCTCCTTCTCTTTTCCTTATCTTTCTGAACGACCTTCTTGGCCAAACTTTTAACTCTATATACGCGATGACAGCAGCATTTGTCATTAATTTTCCTTTAATTGTAGGCCAAGCCTCTTGGAGGTTGGAGGAAAAAGGCGGACAATGAATGACACACTCAATCAAGACCTCTTAACAATCTCCGAGTGGGGTAAAGCGAATAATGCGCTGAAGACCCAATGTTGTATGTTGACCCTTAGGGCCATAGAATCAACAATGTCATCTGTATATATGTGTGGTATAGGTATTGAGGCATCGGATACTCTTGATGTTCTGGGCATGAGAATTCAATGTGATGTTCGTTGGAACGAGCATGTTTTTCAAGTGTCGAAAGAAGCAAGTGTCTTGGTTTTCTAAAACGGAGTAGAAATTACTTCACTCCTTCTGATCTCCTTAAAATCTATACCACTTACATCCGACCGAAAATGGAATACAACTCCCATATATGGGCAGGGGCTTCGAAGTCTATTTTGGAGCTACTGGACCGTGTGCAAAGGAGGGCGTTGGCGCTCATCAATGACAGTAGGGTATCCAATTCTATTGATTCATTGGAACACCGTCGGAATGTGGGTTGTGTAGCACTGTTCTATAGATATTACCATGGGAAATGTTCTTTTGAGATTAGCGAACTTATTCCAAGTGCCCGAGTTTCGGTTCTCTCTACCCGCTTCTCTAGTAGATCACATCCGTTTGTAGTCTATTGTCCAGTTGACCGCACAACGCATTACAGAGAGAATTTGTTTATCAGTCGAACTAGCCGTATGTGGAATAAACTCCCCGCAGAGGTCTTTCTTGACAGATATAATCTAATAAAATTTAATTCAAATATCCATAAACACTACTCCCTCTCTCCTCCTTCCCATAACCTATTTTCCTTAAATCAACACAATGCACTGCATTTGTAGGGGGCATCCCCTGAGTGTTGGTTAACAAAAAAAAAAAGTTGCTACTAACACACACATAAAATTATACAATGCTATGTGTGTGTTAATTAAATTTGTTAATGTGTTTGTAATAAAAATTAGTTTGTTTTTGTGTTGATTTGTGAATTGGCTATAATTGATTAGCATTCTTTTACGATCTTTATTTAATGAAAAAATAAAATTTTCTAGAAATTGCGCTCGAATTTCGAGGGCTGGAATCTTGTAGTTTGTATTAATATTTATAATTTTCATCTTCGTTTGTTAATATTTATTTCAATTAGAATAACAATATTTTCAAAGTAGACATTCTTTATATTGTTCCATCTTTTCGTTTACAATATCTAAAAAAAAGACATAAAAAATTTCGTGATTTGTATAGAAAATATTATCTTTCTTAAAACTATCGTTCTGGCAAATCTCCAGTTTGATCAATTATCGGTTTCACCAACATATTTCTTTGAGTGTTTGTTTTTGTGTAGATACTCGTAGTATGTAAAGTTTATAGAATTAGGTTTTTATTGTCTGATCAGACGTGTTTTTTTCCTTTCTACAATGTTGTTGTTTACGTTTTGTTTTATAGTTACACGAGTTATAAATCCTCACCACACGTAATTTCATACTTTTCTTTTTAGTTATTATTTTAAGAATTTTTTTTTTCTGTTCAAACCTCTATTCATTTTCAGCTGTATTTCTGCTGAAAACTTATAATCATTTTTGCATAAAAGTTTGCTTAGTTTTTTTTTATATATTTTTGTTAAGATTAATCTGTTGCTTTCCTAACGCAATCTATGCCATTGACATAATTTCTCTCGTGTACGATTTAATGTTGCAACAAGTACTGCTGTTCTAACTGCTGCTGAATTTAAACTGAGTCAAGACCTTCACGTTTTCAAATGTTGCCACCAGTTGGAAGCAGTTAGTAACATGTTCTTATTCTAATGAATCTCTAGTAGCTAGAGGCTTGAGCATCATGTTGTTGTATACTACAACGAACATGATTTAGAAACTTGAAATCCCATTAAGTTCCTCTTGACAAACTGGAATATATTTAAGTACTTTGTAGTTATTAACCACTGCAACATCAACAACAGTTTTCTAAACCTCTGCATTGTATAGGGATTTGATTTTATGTTGCATTGGTATTGGGTTTTTTTTAATATGCCGTGTTACTCGCAGAATGCTTGTACATAAATAACATTAAATATTAGGTGATGGCATTTAAGGAAGTAAAACATGAAATTCAATGACTTTATCAATGTCAACAAGTTTTCGGATGAGTTAGCGATCTTCTGTTAACTGTTCTTAACACAAGATTAACTTGCATTTGTAAAAAATGTGAATAATCAGTTAGAGTATAGAAAGAAACTTTTATAGTCTTAACAAAAAGGCGCAGTAGAGCACCGAAATTAGCAAGAACATTATTTTTTCGCCATCCGCGCATATTTGAATTGCTTAAGGTTAATAAATAGCATTAGAGCTGGACAGCTTTAGTGGAAAAAATCTAGTCCTCCTGAACTTAAAAATAAACTAAAAACTGCTGCAATGTATAATTTATTTTGATTATACTTTATACAAAAATAGTAATAAATGAACTGCAAGAAAATTCTTTGAAAATTAAAAATTAATTCGAAATGTGACACATTGGAACGTTTGTATTGAAAAGTTTTTTTTGAGTAACCCTCGATTAACACGGAGTATGGTGCCAAGAATACTCTGTGCTAATTAAAATCGTGTTAATCTTTCCAACATTTTTTTAAATATTTTTATGTCGTTGACAGTTTTTATTATTTTCTCTTATGCAGTTAAAAAAAAAGATAGATAAGACTTGAAATCAAATCTAAAAGAAATAGTTTTGTTTTGTATCCATAAAAAAATATAAATATGTCATAATATAGATTGACCATAGATAAATCAACAAATCACTTTCAACTTCATCATCGCTTTGAAGTTATTTGAAAAAATGTGTGATGGCTTATGGAATAATTTTTTCATTAAATCCTTGTGGATTTAAAATTAAGGCTATGAAATCATTGTTTTTCATTTTTTCAAGTTCTTTCCGGATCTCTCCATAAGGAACTAAACATTTTTCTGTTTTGCTTTGAATTCTAAAGTTCATTGATATGCCATTGCAAACAAAATGGTGTGAACTTAGAAAATCCGTTTTGCTGAAGATGGCCACTAACTCCGCTTTTTCCAAATTTAGTTTAGCTAGCAAGTCGCATCCCAAATCTTCAAATCATTCTAAGGAAGTAAAAGTAGTACGATATTTATTTATTAATCGTTGTATTCTATTAATAAATAGACTTATTACTCTACATTCAAAGCAACTAGTTTTTGCGCAGTCTCAAATTGTAAATTCGAAAATTTTAATTCGGGATTTCCTCGATTTTGAAGCCGTGTAAAATCAAAGCGCGCTGAGAAATGTCTTGTTAGTAAAAAGTGTGCCACAATTGCCCACTCGTGTTAAAAGAAAGTCGTGTTTTTCAAGGACATGCATAACTATTGAACCTGTTAGTTTTGGAAACTTCCACCTTTCAAATACTTCAACTTCACAATATTTTTTATATATTCATTGGCAGTTCACGTTTGTGAAATCAACAAGAAGAGTCAAGTGCTTCCATTTTAAAAATCCTCATTTCTCGAAAGGAATATTTCAAAAGCACTAGATCCAACCCGTGACATTAAGATAGCGGACATGAGCAATCCGATTTAAGTCCGATATTCTAGATAGATCATCCAGTATGTGTCTGCCTAGTGTTCTGAATCTAATTCTACCCAAAGCTTCACACTCACAGAATAGATGACATACTGTCTCTTTTTCTCCAGGCAGTGATGGTTATAAACACCGAGTCTGCCTGCATGTTTAACGATCAGCCAATGACCCGTCAATACGGGTCTCCTCCTACTGAAGAGAGATTTCGTCCAGTTGCCTTGCAGCCACACATGTGTCAATATTCTTCCATCAATTTTCCGCTGCTCGTAAGAAGTACACTAAGATTCCCCCTAATGGTTCCCAGTGGTGTTGCGATTGATTCCGCAGAAGAAGGATCAAGAGCAGTACCTGTCCTTGCAAGTTCGTCTGTCCGTGTATTACCATAAAAATCTCTGTGACCGGGGACCTATATATACAAGAGTAATCATGAAAAAGCGGCTTATTTTTGAGGGTTCCTCCTTGCACCGTCCTATCAGAGTGGATGATGTAATCTGAGAGTTGAGTGCGAGAAGTGCCTCTTGGCTGCCAACAAAGATGCCTACATTTCTCTCGACTTTATGTAAATATAAAATCTTACAAGCTTCCCTGATCGCCAGAATCTCCGCCTGCAAGACACTGTTATCGACCTCTATATCGATAATGAACATCGATATCATAGGAGAACATACTTGCACCGACAACACATCTCATCTTTAAGCCACCAGTGAAGGCGCGAGTATCGTACGCTGCCTTTGGATTACCCCTATCCCAGTCCTTTCTTGAAGGGAACTTGCCCTGAAACAATCTTTCGAAATCCAGTCTAACTGTAGAATAGTCACATTCTAGCCTGAAGTTCTGTGGTGACCTATTTAGAAAGCTAGCTTGTCCATAGATTCTGGATTTCCACGAAACTGTAGCATCCAATCGTGCTGCAATACTAGCAGAGGTTGCAAGTCAATAGGAATGATAAGAAGTAGAGCATTGGGAACTTCCGAAGGACAAGGTCTAAATGCATCAGTTACTTCAATTCATACTGGCTGTTGCATTTTGTATAGTTTTCTAACAATCAACTGCCCGTTCGTTGCTGTCCACCATACTAGGAGCCATAAGTGAGAATGGAGCGTACGATGGTCGTATACATCCATAAAACTTTTAGGGCTCAAACTTAGTTTCAAACCGAACATCTTTCTACAGGTATAGAAAGCTATCGTTGTCTTTTAATTCTGTGTTCGATGTTCAGTTTCCAGTATTGTTTTGAATTCCATGATGATTCCAAGGTATTTAGCATTGTCTGGTGAGTTCAGCCGCGGAAGCCTGATGCTTGGCTTGGCTTTAGCAGTAAAATGTACTAGTCCAGTTTTGCTTGTATTCACTACTAGACTACTACTGGTGGTCCAGTTATTGAGAGTATTCAGAGCACTGGTCATGATATCACTTATCACGTCCAAGAACATACCTAAAAATTTTGTATAAAAATATTTCATAATTTAAATTGACCATTGATAAGATCTACAAATCACTTTCAACTTTATCATCACCCTGAAGGTCTTTGGAAAAAAGTGTAATTTATTTTTTATGATGGCTCTTCCAATAATTTTCAGTCACTTCATTGGCCGCTTGCGGTTTTTGGATTTATCATTAAGTAGAGTCTGTTCCTCATTTTTTAAGGAGCTAAGCATTTTTCTCTTTCGCTTTGAATTTTCAAACTAAGGTTTCTTGATATGTCATTGTAAACAATATAGTCTGAACTTCGGAAATCCGTATAAGATTAGTTGACAATGGCCACTAACTCCACTTTCATGAACATGAAATTTAGTTCAGCTAGCAATCCATATCCGAAATCTTTAAATGCTTCTAAAGAAGGGAAAATAGCACGATATTTATCTACTACTGTTTGAATTCTATTATTAAATAGAATCACTTCAGATCACGGTTAATTTTAATTTATCTGCTGTCAAAGCAATTAGTTTCCCACAGGTCAAAATTTTAAATTTTGAAACTGTGTCTGTTAAAGATTGAAGCCGTAAAATCAAAACGTACTGAAAAATAGTCAAGGGTGTGCCGCAACTTGGCAATCGTTTGAAGCGAATTCGTGTTATTCGAGGGTTACCTGCATAACTTTTGAACCTGTGGAACTTGTGAAATACAGTGAACCGCAAAAATTTTCTATTCAAGAAAAAATAACAAACAAAAAACTAAAGTATGGTAACCCCATCCAATTAAAAACTAAAGAACATTATTTCAATATAAAATAAAATAAATGAGAAAATATCGGTGTCTCATCTGAAATTTGCACCGCAGAGGAGTAAGGACAAAGTAATAAAAATTATAAACTTTTACAAACATAATGAAAATTTTACCACTTTAATATTTATTGTGTTAAATATCCTTTACTCGTCAATCATGGACCTAACTAAAGTTTTGGTAGTTTCAACACTTAGTTTGTTTCATTGGTCTAGAATGATTTGTTTCAGCTGGGGTTTGCTTCGTATATCTTGCTTTCAGACATTTCTTTCCAAAACTTCCCATATATCCTCAATGAGGTAGAGGTCTGGACTTTGTGCATGTGTTAATGGCATTTGTTGGGTGTTGTAAGGAAGCCACATTTTCATGTTGTGGGTTGTGTGTTTCGAGTCGTTGTCTAGCTGAAAATAGTACTCCTCAGCTAAACCTATTTTTGACGCACATTCCCGTAGGTAATTTTTTTAAATATCTACATAAATGTACTGGTTCATTGCACTTTCAACAAATAGAAGATTTCCTACACCTGACGACGACATGTAGCCCCATATCATAACACCTGTACTTCCATGTTTAACAGTCTTTACAGTGATTTTTTTATTTAAAGCTTCTCCTCAATTGCTTCACACTTATAAACGAACATCAGTGCCAAATATATTGTATTTTGTTAGAGGTAAAAAATTAGCTTTAACAGCTACTTTCTCGGTAACTTGTTTTCGCATGTAAGCACCTTTTTATAAACCAGGTCACAAAGAATCGATGCTGACGAGAAAAACATTTTCCTATACATTAGAAATGGGCGTCTACCATTTCGCGAAATAGCTCTGATCTGATAAGCTGAAGCCACTCCGCAGTGTAGTACGTCGTTCAAAACCAATTAACTGAGTGCATCAGTAAAGCAGAATCCCATAATTATTGCTACCAAAATTAGTGCTAAAATCAAAGAATCTATGACACTAATGTTTATTTTGTGTGGGGGTGCCAGGCCCACTGATCTGATTCCGCCCATTTCTTCTCCGAGTGCTAACGTTGATAACTTATGAACTCGCACTAACTCCCAAGGCTTTCACTGTTACGGTACTCCAGTTATATGATCTTAAATATTTACATTGTATGGGAGGCGCCACGCCCACTGATCTAATCCTGCCCATTTTTTGTCCGACTACTCACATCAATAACTTATGAACTCACACAAGGTTCCTAGGCTTTCTCTATTACAGTACTCTATATATGTGACATTATATATCTACTTTGTATAGTGGGTGCCACGCCCATTGGTCCGATCCAGCTCATTTCTTCCGCGACTCTTCAAATTAGTTTAATATGTACATTAAGGTGACAGCGGTTTGTGTGAACAAAGGAGCGCCGGGCGGTATTTGGTGACACTTGGTCTAAAAAGTATTTCCTGCAAGTTTGGGCCAAATCGGACATCGTTAACACGAGGCGCAACGAGGTCAAAGGTCAAGTCATACAGAATATTCGAAAATATATGAAAATTATATAATAAATAGCTTTAATTTATTTCGTGTATCGTGTAAATTGCTAAATCTATTATTTTTTTTTTTAGAAAATGTAATTTAAAATATTTTTTGTAATTAACCCAAAATATACCAGGGGGTCAAATTGACCCACTAAAAATTTTTGACTTTATTGTCATTTTAGACATTTAATTCTTACTAACATATTCTCCATGTACATAATCTGGACATGAAGAATATAAAAAAAATCGAAAAAATTAAGTTAACACTATTGCTTCCACTAGATCAAAATGACCCACAAACTTCATTATTTGAAAGAACTTTTATATTAATTTAAAGGCTGGTTTTTACTTTTATGTATAATAAATTACATATTAAATCACAGTATTAAAAAATTAGAGAATTCATTAGTTTATGACAAGTTTTAAAAACAATTTAAAATTTTTAATAAATTTTAGAAAATTATTTTATAGCTCAAAATCTCTAGTTAAAGACTGTAAAACGGCATTTTTGGAATATTGTTTTCTGTAGCTTTGTACCACCTGAAAAATAACAAAACAAAATAAATTCAAAAATTACTTTTAGTAAGTGTTGCTTTTGCTCCTGATCCTTCGTGATTTTACAATGGTATTCCTGAATAAGTTTAATCTCTCTTTCAGCACAATCGTTGACAACACTTAAACTTTTAATAATTTCTTTTCCTCCTTTAAATTCTTCATTAAATTCCCATATACGCGGGTCTTCTTTAAATAAACCAGTGGATATTTTAAATCGCTTAAAGACGTTTTTTGTGTTAAATGAGAAGAGATCTTCTAAAACTACAGAAAATTCTTTGGAAATGAAATCCTTAAAAGTTTCTTTTCTTAGGGGAAGCTTTTTTGGGATTTCTTCTTGCTCATCTCCAGGGTCGCCAATAGACATTTTTGCCAATTGTTGTGTATTAAGTTTGTCTATTAAGTTTACTAATACCTTTTTTGAGTGTAAAACTAAAAATATTGTGTTATATTTAAAGAAAAAATCACCTCTGGTTTCCAGCTTCAAATTTATCAGCAAATTTTATCGAAATCCTTCAGCAAATATATATTATTTCGATATTTTGTTTAAAAAAAATGTGAATGTCCTTAAATTTGACTTTTGACCTTAAAGAGGGACATTTTATAGTCTTTCGATATAACCTTAACTTCCAAGATTGAGAACATATAGCAAGTAGTATAATATTTTGATAAAAGATATTTGAGATATGAAAACACCAAAAAGATGTAGCCTAAAAGTTGAAAAAATATGAAAGATCACATTTTTCTTCAAATCCGCTGAAATAAAAACGCTGCCCTCACCAAATTAAGAACAGGACACCTACAATATTTGGCATTTTTAATCACATATATTTTACTAATAAGACCTTGAAGTCCAATCGTTGACTTCGGTAAATTTCTTGAACAAAATTTTTGAAAAAGTAAAATTTGGGATTTTGAAATAGTGCTAAAAATACGTACCATTTTGGCATTAATTTAGAACGGCATAACAATAGACGAGATGCAAAATACTTTACATAAGATCATTTTGGGATCACGGGACTGCAAAAATGTTGTTGTTGTAAATTATTTCAATGTCTTTAGAAATGTGAGCTCGATTTTCTTAATCAAGTGGTCTGCGGCGCATATATTGCCTGCGGAACTTGATATAACTTGGCTCTTTTTCAACCGATAATAGATTTTGTTGTTTTATTAGAAAGATAATTTACTCTAGATTATGGTTTATTAATTAATTTAATTGAAACGCTATTATTAATATCAACATTTTTGTGAAAACTGATTTTTTTTTTTTGATAATTTTCCCATATAAATGCATTTTTGAACTTTGAACTCAATGCGCGCCCAGTAAGCATTGTCCGATTTGGCTCAAATTTTGCGCACTAAAGTTCTAGATCCAATGTCATAATAATCCGACCCGCGCGTCTTGAAATTCCAAAAAAAAGGCTGTCACCCTAATGTACATGTACATAGTTTTAGAACTCTTGCTGTCGTAGTAGTGCAGATATTCTTTGTTAAAATTAGTTAAAAATCCACTTTATATGGGAGGTGCCTCGTCCATTAGAAAAATCCAAAAAATATAGCTTATGTTTCATTCTGGTACAGTGGTGTAGCCTCCTACCACAAACAAACAAAAGTACAAACATAAAAACTCCATTTTTTTATAACTATGTATAAGATGCACGAATACTTTTTTTTTATGAATTTTTTATTTTTTTTTGACGTTTTTTACCTGCATAAAATTTGATAAATAAAAAAAAAATAAATAATAAATAGCTTAAAAACTTATTGAAAAAAAATAATTTTTAGAATTATAAAAGCTGGAGACCAAATTTTATTGATATTTCTTAGTTAAGAGAGGTACAAAATTGTACCGGATACCATTTCATATGCCCCTTTGATAATCCAAAACTCGGCTTAGTCTTCTGCTTTTCAAATAATATTGCAATTATTATTTATATCGTACAAAATTGTTTAGTTTGCTTAAATGATTTTCTACATAAAATTAATGTTGCGCTACAAAATTAATAACAGTTGAATGTAACATAATTTGTTTTAAAAACTTTGACATGTGTGCTTATTAAATACTGTAGCTAGTTGTAAATTTAAATTTCTAGAATTTTAAAATTTAGTTCGCACCAGCCCACAAAAAAAAAAAAAAGGAAAGAAAAAAATGTAAGCATATAATTTCCGGTTAAAAAATAAATTTTTCGGTCAAGTTACGCAGACGTGATTGAAAATTATGTTACCGTTAAAAAATAAAATTATAGTCTAGACCGACTGTACGATACCCTCTGTCATGAGTTTCAAAAATGGGTCTAAGATCAAATTTTGCTCAGGTCATAATTGGATGTAGAAAATAAGCATAAACCAAATTGAGTGGCTTTGTTACTAACTTGTGGCCTACAAATATGAAAAAGTTCATGTCGGATGATATTTTTGTATGGGGACTAGGTCAATAAATTGAAAAAATGGGCACTATGACTAAAAACGGTTGTATAGGTTTTATTTTTGGACTACGATTTAATGGGTGTAATATATACACAAAAACCAAGTTTGACATATATCTATATGAGAATCATATATATATGATTTTAGGGCAATTTTGGTCGATCTCATAAGGGTAAAATGTTTGGGTACTACGAGCCTTTATTAAAGGTAATATAAAATAATATTATAAAACTTGACAATTTTCAGATAATCCAACTCTGCTCATCTAAAATTCACTATTGGTAACACTTATTTTATCATTATTTATTCTTTTTGGTGTTTTTTAAAAAAAATTTGTGAAATTAATTAATCGTGCACGAAATTAGGGTAAGTGATTAATTTTTCTATGTTTGTAAATTCAGGCAAATTTTAAAAGTTGTATTGAATTTATTGTGATTACACGGAACGTTTTTCGGTGTTTGCAAAGCATTAACTACTTGTTTACATGGGTAAAAACAAATCGGGAGATTATTGTATAAATGCACCAATAACAAAGCACTTATCGGGACATCGCAGCAGTCTTAAAAGTTTCTAAAAACAATGCGGTAGCATGTTTCAAAAACCATTCAGGTACAGAGAAGGTGGTCCGTAAGTAAAGATGAAAAAAATTTCCGCGAATAAGATTCGATCTGTGAGAAAATTTAGAAAAACTATCTGCAGATGCAGCAAAATGGCATGCGACGCACAGTGGCGTCATTTGAGTTTTTTCGTTGCAAAAATCATATCTTTTGAACCGAATAACGTAATTGAACAGTTTAAACAGCATATGATAGATAACTGTTCAGCCTATGAAATGAGCGTTTGGAAAGGGTGCTACGCTTTGTAGAGGCCTACTTATGGGTTATCAAAGTTAAAATTTGTAGAAAAATAAATTTTATGGTAACTAAAAAAAATTATTTTTACATTTTTCAGATTGTTTTTATTTTTTTTTCTTTAGGGTTTTATGTTTTAAATTATTACCCAACAAATTAAAAAAAAATTACTTCTTTTTTAAATTTATTTTTTCAATTTTCTGTAAAATATTCATCACAATTCGTAAGAGAAGGTATATCTAAAAGACTAATCATTTCTAAACTATAATTATTTTCTAACTCTATTCGTGACTTCACATGCCGCAGGGAAGAAATAAGTGGATCGGAAGATGCTGCCAACATGTTAAAGAGGTCCTCATTTTGCCTTACCCTTGATGCTTTGAATGTGTTCTGCAATCTATATTTTTTATAAAATTTGTTAAGAGACTCCTGTGCTTCTTCAGAAAGCTCTCCAATTGGCAAAGACTGGTACTCAATTATATCTTTGCCATGCGCCAATATTTTATGGACGGTCGGGGTCAACTTCTTCAGTGGATACATTTCTGCTAAAAGAGATGCAGTTTTCGATGCATATTCTCCATATTTTGTAGAATTGACATTTTCTTTGCAGTTTGAAACATTCAAGATCGTTCCCAATCTTTTCACGATTTGATTGTCAATTCCAGTGATTCTAGTTACTGCCTCATCATTTTCAAAAAATCTCCTAGAAGTGTTTCCATCGTTTGAGTTACCGTATCCGTGCTTGGGACAGTCTACTTTTAGTCCAAATTGTTTAAAAAAAGCATCCTGTATTTGCTTCTTTCTGATCTTTTCCTTATCCTTTATTGATGTATTTTCATCGAAGTTTTCCTCCTCTTGTGGTAGGGTATACGCCAGTATTAGCAAGAACTCCATACACCTTATCCTTGCGTGCAATGGTGACATTCCATATTCGTAATTCTCCTCGTTTGTAGAATCGTTTAAATTACCAAAGTTCTTCTGACTTTTTTTGCAAATCGGGCATGACAATGTTGAGGTTGTTCCTGTCAGTTCGTTTACGACTTTTCCGTCAACCATGGTCAGGTGGAACTCGCAATTGCATTCAATATATTTTCCTTCTCCAATTTGCAGCTTTGTAGGCTTAATCTTGCTTATTTGTTCTTCAATGTCCTTCACCGTGGTCCTTATTAGTTCTGCCGATTCCCTTGGCAATAATGCACTGATGACGGACGAGGATTTTTCCAGTGTAGGGAAACATCAGATTTTAGCCGCAAAGGAACAACAGATGCCATAAACATATTTCCGTCCGATATTGTAGCGTCATCGGAAGATAGCCTTTGCTTATAAACGCTTTGTCCGGATGATCCATCGCAGCCCAATTTGCTGATCAATGTCAGTTTCTCAGGAAGAATTTTCACCTCATTTTCAGGAAGACTCTCCAACAACCGTTTTGCTGTATGGCCCATGAGATCCTGCAGATTGGCTTTCACAGAGACTTCCGTAAACTCCGTATGCAGTGGTCATGAATTTATTTTGGCTTGCGTAATATGCTTGTATCCTGGTAAAACGTCAGCCCTGTGTCGCATCAAGGATGCCCTGCAATCTTTGGAAAGTTGTAAGTCCATACACAAGGCCAAGGCTTCTTCGGAACCATACTTTTTAATGTGTGCGTTTGTGGGCGTGGGAATGCTTTCCTTAATCCTTTTTAGTCGCAGTGGGCTTGCATCAGCAACAGATTTTGTAATCTGCGACTTAACTCTTTCACTATCCTTTGTATATTTAATAGACAGCGCGTCCGATAAATGCTTCGTGGTCAAGTCATTGGTGGCATCGGCAAGTTTCCTCTTTCTTGTGAAAATTGAACACTCCTCAATACTTTTTTTTGGCCTTCATTTTGCTCCTCTGGTTGATGTGGTGGGTTTATCTACTGCCAATATATCCAGGATGGTGTCTTCATTAAGCCAGTCCTCGTATTTGGAGTTGAAGTTCTGAATGGTTAGATTAGATTTCACCCATTTTGCCTTAATATTTGCATATATCAGATAAAAATTATTTTTTATAATTTCGCTTCTCTCAATATTTCCGCATAAGCTATCAAGTTCTTCTAAAGCAGCTTCCGTGAAAAACTTTGGTGTGGTTGACCTTCTAAACAGTTCAAATAATTTTAAATCGTTTAACGCCATGGTTTCAGTACTTGTTGCGCCAACTTTCAGTCGTAGACTAATCCAGGCATTATGCTTACTTTGCAATATATAGGCTTATGCTACCATGCCTAAAAATTTACCTGTTCCCTGCATACATATGGATTTAGGCTGAATTATGCAATTTTGATATTATGCACGTGTCTAAATAAGATTTGTGCCTACCTGGAGGGACCACGTACTCCAAAGTAATTTTTAAGTGAGGTGAGTACTTTTTTGTGCATCCCGTGTCTGTAACAGAATATTGGGAGTAGACTTTGGCAGAGGCTCACAGGTAGACAACCGACTTAAAATGCAATTTTCAAAATATTAGAAGAAACTACTGTCAGTCAAAACATGTAAGGAATGCACGCCATACAATTTCTGCAACCATGTCTTTTTAACCTTTTTTACCTCTAGAAGCCAAACGGGCACGTACGGGCAGATAAAACCTTTTGAATTATGTAAAGAAATAATCAAAGAACATGATTTGCAAATATGGCAAATATAGAAAAGTATAGATTTTTTTATTTTCCGTCAAAGTTGAAAAATAGTGAAAAAACGGATAGTTTTTAAATAGTGATTTACCAGGAGAAACACAAAGCAAACAGTTAATTTTTTTTCTATCATTATACATTTAATAAATACATCAATCAATACAAACAAAAAATAAGGCGATTCGTTACCTATTTTTCGTGATATTACACCTGTGTTTTTTTGAAAATCGAAAATCGGTCAACTTTGAACGGTTATATCTTCTAAACTAAAAATGTGATATTATTAAGAGTAGCATATTTGAAATCGTTGAAAAGTTTCCTATAACATGGGTTTATTCAAAACTTCATCGGCGCACATGAAAATTTTGCTCTACGGGCGCCACTGTGCGACGATGGCGAGAAGCTGAACTCTGGAAGAATTGCCCGAAAGTAGCCACTATTGTCTAACCATAGCCGAAAGGAGAGACTACAGTTTTAAAGAAAGTGCTTTCATTGGAGTGCCGCTGTAGAATGAAACAGGGTACGAAAAAATATTGAGAAAAAATTTTCTTGCCATCCAAAGTGGAAAGAAAAAACGATTCGAAGTACATCCGGGCTACAATGAAGCATGGATGAGATTTCATCAGGCTTTGGGGTGCTATTTCGTCACATGAAGTTGGACCGCTGCACACAAAATTGAAGAATATGCAAGAATCCCAAACGATGATGTCTTATGCTGTCGAAAATATGCCGAAAACATGGATATTTCAATAATATAATGATCCGAAGCACACGGCTTCAAACAATTCAGTTTCTTTTCTTGATTGACCTTCATGTAGACCCGATCTCAACCCGATGGAGAATTTATGACAAATTGTTAAAACAAAAGTTAGCTTGTTAAAGATAACCAATTTCGATTCTCTCTACACCAAAACAAAAAAGGTTTGGAAAGCCATTCCAAACAGCGTATGTGAAAATTTGCAGATGTAAAATAGTTATCGATAACAAAGGGTTCCCAACAAAATATTGATACATAGTTTTTCAATAAATATTTTTTTTAATAAAAGACTGATATAAATCATATTTGAAAATAATGATCACAACTTTTTAAATCTATTATATCAATAGGCTAGGCGACTTCTTGTGACCGATGTTTTGTTCTATCGTTTTATCCCGATTTTGAAAAAAGGAATATTATTTGAAAGGTATTTCTTTTTAGCTGTTTTCCGGATTTCCAGATTTTTAAATTTTATCCTTAATTTTGAGTAAATTGCACTTAAAATTGCTACTAACACATATATAAAATTATACATATGCTATGTGTGTGTTTATAAAATTTGTTAATGTTATTTGTTAATGAATTTGTTATCTTCATTCACAATAATAAAAGTGTTGACTTGTGAATTGGCTAAGTTCAAATATAAAATTGCCTAGAAATTGCACTCGAATTTCGAGCGCTGGAATCTGCTAGTATTAATTTTCTTTCCAGGATGCGGACTTAAATTAACTAAACCAGGACAAATTGTACCAAATCATAGTATATTCTGTTTTATTTGCTTGCAGCTGACATAAAGGGTCCGCCATCTAACGTTTTTTTTCAACTAGTGCTTATTTCGTGAATGGTAACACTTAGCTCATGTCTGATTTGACAGATAATTAGTTTTATCCTTCCGCTGAACGAATATGGTTGCGTATACGCTTGAACAACGCTGGGAAATATTGCGACATTACTTTGAAAATCATGGTAATGTTGCAGAATGTGTGCGAAAATTGCGTACGGATTTTGGAAGATCATCAGTTCCGTATGTTCGTTATCTTGTGCAAAAAGTGAGAGAAACTGGCATCCTCATCGATAAACCAAAGCGTGAAAAGCCAAAAACAGTGCGTACACCCGAGAATATTGCTGCTGTGGCAGAAAGTGTACGTGAAGCGCCATCAACATCAATTCACCGTCGTTCTCAAGAATTGAACATTTCGGAGGCATCATTGAGACGAATTTTGCATAAAGACCTTGGTATGACGCCATACAAAGTCCAATTGGTTCAGGAGTTGAAGCCAACTGACCATCCAATGCATTTTCGCTTCGCTAAGTGGGCCTGCGATCGACTTACAGAAGATGCCGATTTTTGATCTTGGCGAGTATGTAAACAGGCAAAATTGTCGTATTTGGGGCACAGAAAACCCGCACGCATACATTGAAAAGCCGATACACCCAAAACGAGTCACTGTTTGGTGCGGATTTTGGTCCAGAGGCATAATTGGGCCATTTATCTTTGAAAATAAGCAAGGAGTGGCCGTTACAGTCGATGGCGATCGTTATCGGGCCATGTTGAACGAATTTTTGTTCACAAAAATTGAAGATGAGGATATTGGCAACATTTGGTTTCAACAGGACGGCGCTACATGCCACACAGCCGAAGCTACACTCGATGTTTTGCGCCCTGTTTTTGAAGATCGCATTATCAGCCGCAGAGCTGATCTCGTTTGGCCAACTCGGAGCTGCGATTTGACACCGTTGGACTATTATTTGTGGGGTGCCCTCAAAGATAAGTGTTACGCCAACAAGCCAGAGACAATTGACGCTTTAAAGCACAATATTCGTGAAGCCATTTGTGAAATACAGCTGCACACAATCGATAATGTGCTTAAAAATTGGACCGATCGTGTAGGCTACTGCATGGCCAGCCGAGGCAGCTATTTGAATGAAATTATTTTCCATTATTAACCGGAAGGATTGTACTTTCAAATAAAAAAAGAAATTTGAGATAATATTCAGTAGTTTTTTTTAATAGCATTTTCAAAAAAAAAAAAAGTTATTTTGCTGACCCTTTATTAGCATGGTGTTCCTAATTAAATGCACGGAGCTGTATTTCTGATAATGCACAGATTTTTTCCAATTTGAATAGCGTTCATGCTCTGAAAGACAAGAGCTTATATACAAATTTTTTTCAAAATATTTGTGACCTGTAGTTTGATTTAAAGGTTTCCATGAACACACAGTTAAACGGATGGACGGAAAATGATTCTGGGTCGATGGTTATAATAATAATCAGTACAAACTCATTATACCCTGACCACAGAGTGTTATAGGGTATAAACCATACGTCACATACTGTTTTTTTTAACAAAAGATGATTAATAGTTTAGACTTTCTTTAAACGTATGTAAATTACATATTCACTTCTAGCAATTTAATATATTATTTACCTTTTCCTATGAGTTTTGGCTTACGAAAAATAAGAAATTAAAAACAAAAGAAACAAATAATATGAATACATTCATTATTTACCGCGCCACCATTGTTATTTTCACCTCAATTTAATAATTCATTAAAATGTTATTTGTTTTATTTTTTGTTGTTTTTTTTTTTTATAAGAAAACTTTTTAAAGCCAGATCAAGACTTCTTGCTTCTTCACAGTTTTACACAATGGACGATTAATTTTCGACATTTCACCATTTGACCGCATTAGGTAATTGTCCGAAAATTAGATATGTAATTGTCTATTGTTCTCTCTAGCTTTAAAAATACCTCCACCCCCTGGTATATGTATACTAATTTGGAGGATTACAATAGCCAAAATACTGGAGAGAGTGAAAGTTTTTTATTTTTTATTTTTAAATGATTCAATTTTGCTATTTTTTCTTTTTAAATGTTTAAATTCAATAGTTTAAAAATAATAGGCGAAGACAAACAAAAAGACAACAATGGACCGACCACACTAAACAAAAAAAAAAAAAATAATAAAATGAAATGAAAAGAAATCAAAGGAAAGAAAGAAGTTGTTGTAATAAATTAACAACAAACGCCAAGAACTACACAAAAAACAAAAGAGATGTGATTTAAAGATGTGGTCACAACAAGAAATAAATTGCAGCCTGTTGCACAGTAGTTGCATTATATCGTTATTTTGGAGATATTTCCAGAAATTTTGAACTTCATTAAGAACCACAGTTAGAGAAGTTGATGAAAATATACTGTTTTTGAAAATTCCTGTAGCGAGATGAAATTTTATTTTATGATCAATATCTTTTTCGACTTAAGATAAACGGGATTGTTGTAGTACCTGGAAATGTTTCAATTTTAATATTGTGTTATGCTATAATTTCTACTTTTAATAAGTGTTTACTGTTTTGTCCGTATACTTTAAATTTGTCAAACTAATACAAATTGGGAATTTGTATGAAAGTAAAATTAAATTTTTATTTTTCTTCTATAGAATCAACAAAACAAAAAAATATTAATTCTGTTTAAAAAAAAAACATTCAGTGAAAGTAATATTTTAGACAGAAAAAGAAGATAGTGTTGATATTTGTTATTAAAAAAAATTGTTTTTTATTTACTTTCTATTAACAAAGTACATAATTTTTGTTCTTTTATGCAATAATTATAAAGAAATGATGTCATAAATATTTTAATTGAAAATCCCAGCAAGAAAAACATGCAAGGAAGTAAAATATTATCCCAAACAGTGAACCGGATTTGGTGATACTTTTTTATCCTCAGGAATGAATGCAACATGGCTCTATTAAGATATGAAACAACAAAAACAAATGAATGAAATTAAAACTAAGAAGAACCATTGAGTGTCTTTTAAACGTCACTCAATACTAGACTAGAATTAAGATTCTCACTGTTAGTTTATAAGCAGTATGATTTTTAATAAAAAGAACAATTTGTCACCAGACAACAAAAAGAACCACTCGCTTATATATTTAATAAATAGCGAATAGGAACGCTCCTTAAGTTGAGCGTTAACAGGACCAATCGCTCCTATTAGATGAGCGAATGTTTCAAGATCTGTTCTAAGATCTACAGTAACAACACAATGTGACGGTGTTTTGAGGATTCTGTGATCCTATTATAACTTGCAGTGAATATATAATCAATTTTCTGTTTTATCAATTTAAACTTGTTTCTTTATTATCTGAACGTTCCCACCACCCACTTACCTGCCTCTACAGACCATTAACCAGAACTTACTCATAGGCAAATTAACAGCATTTTCATAATTTTTTTTTCCTTCTTAAAATATGCTACTGAAAGTCTTTGATTGTTCCTGAAAGTTATCAGAAAGTTATCAGAAAGCGTAATGCAGACCTCAGGCTAACCAGTAAGTGCGAGTACAGTAAGGAGAGCGCTTCACAAAAGTGGCCTACATGGAAAGATAACACGCAAGAAACCATATATATTCAAGGTGAATCAGAGCAAGCGTATAAATTTTTATAAAAAGTAGAAAAATTAGGCCTTTTCTTTTTGGGAAAACATATTGTATACATATGAGTGCGAATTCGAAATTTTCGGAGCGTAAAATTTAACATGCTAAAAATAAAGCCTTCAAAGAAAAATGTGTTAAACATGGTGGGGGCTCAGTTATGGTTTGGGGCTGTATGGCGGCAACAGGTGTTAGAAATCAGGTTTCTATTGACTCCATTATGAACAAAATGGATTACTTAACCATTTTGAAAGACAATGTTACCCCGAGCATTGAGAAATTAGGTTTGGCTGGAAAATGGATCTTACAATAGGACAACGGTTCAAAGCATGCATACAAAATTCTGAAAGAGTGGGCCCCTAACACACTTGATCAACAGCTGCAGTCCCCGGTTCTTAACCTGATCGAGCATCTGTGGGAATTCCTTGACAGAAAAATCAGATGAAGGGCTATTTCAAGCAAGGCAGACTTACAGATGGTTCTAAAGGAAGAATGGAGCAAAATCTCTCCCGATATAACAAAAAAAAAAAAAAAAAAAAAAAAAACTTATTGAGACTATGCCTAGGAGACAGGAGACTAAATGATGCTTAATGGGAAACGAAAATAAACTTTTTTTCAATTCTCTTTTAAAGTTGCCTTAATGTTCACACAGAGAAATTTATTGCCGCAACTTTTCGTTTTCTTTTACTTTCAAATTCTTACATTTTTGACAGTTCACTTTATTAGCTTGTGTAAAAAGAAGTTATTATTGATTCAAAGTGAAAAATCTATTTGTGTGAAAAAATGGAAGTCAAAGAAAAAATGAAATAATAAAAAAAATAATAAAATAAATTAAATAATAATAAAAATTTTTCACAGCGAAGCAAAGAATAAAAAGAAATGTTAACTAATAAGCTGCAGCTAACTTCGTGTTTATAATTACGAATTGCACAACAAAACGAAATGCCGAGTACAAGCAACTCCGTACCAAATACCACTCTTCTTTCCCCTCTCTCCTACAAACTCAAGAATTGCGCAACAAAAGTTGCCTTGTGTGAATTTGGACTTACTAATTCCTAATTCTTGGAACTTCACTTTTTAATTACTTCTACCTAAATCGCTATTTATTTAATGGTTTTGGGATTTTTAACGCAAATTATCGACTAAGACCATTTTCTTTTCAATAAATAAATTGAGAAGCATATTATAGATCAAACAGAAAGCAAAAAAGACTTAGTTTTGTGGAAAATATTTTCAAAAAGCATGAAAAAAATAATTTTTCCAACATTTTGCTTCATAAGCACCACAAAAATTTTCTAATGCAATTTTTTTTTTTAAATTGCACAGGTCTCTAGCAATAATTTGGATTTTACAGATTGAAAAAATATCAATTAGTCGACGAGTTATAGCCAAAAAACCATATAAACAATATGCTGAAAATCGTCATTTGACTGCAAAGTTCGAAGGTCGATTAAAAAAACAAAATTCGAATTAACATAAACAAACGCCGCGATACGGGTGGTCTTATTTATCCTCTATTTTCACCCCTCACTCTCAGCATCGACCTAACTTTTGCTAACCTGAATTTGTTCCACAGTGTAATTCTGAATTCCTTATATTTATTTTTCTGATTTTGTGCTTACTTCCTTTTTACTAATTAATTAATCCGAGTAACTAAGTTGTTTATTTTATTTTAACACTCACTGTATATATTTCCATTAAAAATTAAATGCACATTTTATTTCCAATTTTATAAGCGCACATAATACAATGTTCGTCTGATCTTATTAGATAATAATTTATTGCATGAGATTTCCAAATCCCAGCCTCAAACTTGCAGTAACTGGCCTTGAGATTTGTTGATTGGCATTGTAAGTGTCTAAACGCAATTAGAAAATTTGTTGCAATCATCGTGATTTTTGGCATTTAATATGCCCTTCTTGAAACTTGCCATCGATAATTGTCGATTCAATAATGTTACCCAATATTTTACAGATAATTTTTGTGTGTTTAGGATTCGAAGCATTATAATTGGTGATCCAACTTTCAAGGGTAAAATATGTGGTGGAGCACCTGCCAAATCAAGTGAATTTAAAAACTCAGTTGTAAAATTCACTACATCATCTTCTGCTACCACAGAATAAATTGACTTGAATTGAAATGACGGGGATTCCAATATTTTTTGGTGCTTAATTTGTCCTATCGCTCAGTCATCAAAAATACTCGAGTAAGATAACTAACGCCACCAAAGTACCAAAATATATCATTACATATACATAAATTAAATATTATTGTTATGAAAATTATATACAGGGAAGCTAAATATTTTGAACCCCAGCGCCACCTATCGGTTATAAGTTGTAATAAAGACTTTACTTTTATTTATATATTATATAGTGTGAAGTTGAGCTAAATCAGGCCCTAAATAAGATTTTTCGAAAAGAAAAGTGATCCAGCGCCACCTAGGGGAGGACTAACGCAAACATATGGCTCACGAAATATGGCTGGAATATAACTGGTTGGTCATACACCAACGTTTTATTTATTTACTACTTTTTATGGGATCTACCACACCCATTTATCCGATGCCGCCTATTTTCAGTAATGCTACTCCCAGTAATAATCGATTTCCTGGAGTTCACAAATCTCTCCCTGTAATAGTACTCGAAATATATGACGTTGAATATTTATTTTGTATGGTAGGTGTCACGCCTATAGATCCTACCGTCCATTTGTAGCACGGCTACCAATACTTATATCCTGTGAATTCACACAGACTATGGTTACTCTCTTTTTTATGTTACCCAAGATATATGGTATGAAAATACACTCTGTAAGGTAAGCGACACTCCCATTTATCCGATCCCGCCCATTTTCGGCACAGCTACTCATATTAATAAGTAGCCTGCCATAGTGCTCGAGATATGTGATATTGAATAATTATTATGTATCCGAGGCCACTCTAACACACACACAAACTTTATAAAAATCGGTCCAGCCGCTTGGTAGGAGTTCAGTGACAAACACACGGACAGAAGAAATATATACTTATACATCTCTATATTATTACGTGAAGTCTCCGCGGGCACGGAGAAGTGTGAAAATTAGCATAGTTATAGTTCATATGGAAAAAAATTTCAGAATTTTTAAATTTATATATAATATGTGTTAAAAATATATTAGATTAAATAAAACAAAAGTAATAATAAATAACTAGCAGATTCCAGCGCTCGAAATTCGAGTGCAGCTTCTAGGAAGCTTTTTTTTTCAACTTACCCAATTCACAGACCAACACTTTTATGGTTTATTATTATTGTGAATGAAGATAACAAACTCATTAACAAACACATTAACAAATTTAATAAAACACACATAACATATGTGTAATTTTATGTATGTGTTAGTAGCAACTTTAAATGCAATTTACTCAAAATTAAGGGAAAACTTTAAAAATCTGTAAGTCTGCAAAACGGTTAAAAAGAAATACCTTTTAAAATCGGGATAAAACGGTAGAACAAAACATCGGTCACAAGAAATCGCCTAGCCTATTAATATTATAGATTTTATAAGAGCCTAAAGGTATGGTAAACAATTTTAGCCAATTCACAAATCATCGAATTTCATTATAATTGTGTATCACACGCCCTGTGTTGAATAGTGAATTGCCTAAAATTGATTAGCATACCTTTAGGCTTTTATAAAATTATTATTATCATACATTTTTTTTATACATATATATAGAAAAAAAACATTGAAAGAAAATAATTAGAAGAAAAACAAATTACTTTTTTATTTTACAATATATTTATTAACTTCTGAAGTTAACTTCCTTTATATCTCAGTATTCAGTATGGTGGAAATACTGCACGGGCTTTCATACACCATTAGGACCACAGTGCGTATGCCTATTGTATATTTGTTATGTATGTTTGTTTCCTAAATACTCGTATACTTCGTACCATTGAATTGACACGCCGCAAAACAAAAACAACAACAAAAAAACGCTTTCGGTTAACCAATTCAAACATAATTGTCCAATGCTTAATGTTAAAGGTAAATTTTTATCCATTCTATGGGGTTCGAGTGGGAATATGAAAAGACAAAAACAACAACAAAGACTAAAACAACCAACTAACACACATCATCTACTAACAGTGTTGTAGAACTTAACAGCAAATATTCTTGTCACGACTCAACTTCTTATTACATACTCACGTACTCACATACTCACATACGTAAGTACTTAAGCTTGTTGCTGTATACGAAAATTTGTTAACTAAGTTGTAGTGTGTCGTTGTTGTTGTAATTTTACGGCACGTTGTCATAAATTTTAGTCGTCTCTTACATAAATGACTATGTGTTTTTAGCAAACATGTTAAAAAAAATTAAGGAAGATGTTCTAAGTTGCTTTTAACAAGTACGGCTAAAAAAAAAATAAATGAAAATACATTATGACATGAATACGGCGCTTATTACTTGTATGTGTACATACACCTACACTATGCTTTAATTGTAGGCGAAAGTTCAAATTGCTAGCTTTATTTCAAAATAGAAAAATTACACATTTCACATTTCATATATAGGATACTACTTATGTTTTGAGAAACGGCAACACTGGTGTAGATATGGAAAATCTGACATCAGCATTTTGAATTGTGACGTTTTTAATTGTACACTTGCTAAGAACGTATTGTCATACTGCTTTTTTACAGACACTTGAAAATTCATCTCGTGCAAAAAATGGAATTAAGAAACATTCGATCTTTTTGCTTCGAAGTACTTCGAGCGCCATCAACTTTGGTACATAAAGTGGCCTGTCGTCGTCTTATAGACGTCTTTTGAAGCACCGCATGGAATGATTTTTATGATTTTAGATATGGATTCACTCAACAACAGTATGTTGATCAACTCGTTTTGACTTTTGGTGCTGAAGTTTTATCCCATGCCGCTGCTTTACTGAATTCAAGAGTGAACGCCGTTCGCTTCATGACCAATTTTGTGATGGTCATTCAAAATTGCTTATTACGCCAGTAAACATAAAGAAATTGAATTGAAATTTTTTTTAAAGATTTCCTTTTCGTATTATATAATGAATATTCAGAACTTATATTTCTGACGGACATTTAAGGTCATTTAAAGATGCAAATAAAAACGTAGTCTCGTTTCGTTGAGATTTTTTGTTGTTTTTTTCTTAGTTTTTAAGCTATAACTCAAAAGCCATTGATGAATTCTCATCTGATTCCTCAGAAAATACTTTCAGCATATCAAGTTGGACTAGAATGAATGAGATCTTGGTTTTTCTTTTTTTTTAATAATTTCCGCTTTTAATATATTTTTTGAATATCGTAACATACTCAGGGCGTATGTAGAATAGGTATGAGTGATAGTTTTAATATTAAATCATACATACATCGCTATATATTATTCAATTTTTTACATGGATACAATTTTGCTGAAGAATGAAATGAGAAATTGTCAATGGTTCTTGTGTTATAACAGAAAAACTAATAAAAACATGAAGATAAGGAAAAAAGAAATGCATGGTCATAAAAAGTCTAAACTGAAAACGCCAAACCCTTTGGAGGTTTTACTATACTGGCCTAGTACTTTCACGTTAACTTGGAATTTCTCACCCCCCCCCCCCCCCCAAACGCAATATAATGAGAAAATATAAATAGATGTTGGGAAATGAAAAACTAATATTAGGCAATGAGAATTTGAGACTGGAAAATGCCAAATTGATAATGAGAAGATATGAATTGATATTAAGAACTCAAACTAAATTTTTCTTACATAGTCCCCATATAAAAGTGCTGCCTAATCTGCACTTAAATCTACACACAGAAAAAGAATTGGTTGGATTTCGGTTACTAATCCGAAAAAAAAAATATTAGGAAATAAAAATTTTGATTGTAATTATTTAATATTTGGAAATGCATTTATACTGCCTGCAATTTCAAAATTATGCCTGCTTTTCATTATGTCATTGTCAATTATTGTCAGTTGTATGAAAATGGGTTTTAATGTCTTGTCATTTACAACCCCTGGCAAAATTTGACATCTGAAATGAAATTGCCAGCATGTTGGCAATTTGTTTGTGTTTGACAGCCGGATTTTTTGTTCGTTTATAAGATGTAATGAATACGTAATGAATAGAAAATTACTAGATGTCAGTTGAGGCAATTATTTGTTGTCAACTTATATGACATAGTGAAAACCAGGCATTAGTTTCGTTTACCAATCGCAGTCTTTACACAAAATATGAAACAAATTAAAACGAGGCAACTTATTTCAATTCAATATATTATGATCAATTCTAAATATTGGTGATTGCAACAACTAATTTAATTATAACAATATATTTTAAGATATTGTAAAATATTATGGGTTAATATACTGAAAATTAAATCTGTATTTAAATTTATTTTTCGGTTATAACAATCGAAATCGAAACTTTAAAATTGCTTTCGAATTTCTAACTGAAAGGAAATTGCATGAATCACATTCTGTTGTAAATGGCAACAAAATATAATGGAATGATTAATCAAACCGAATATTTTATTTTTTTATGTAATTTTTCTAAAATCAAATCAAATAAAAACAAGTAAGGAAATTATAGTCGGTCTAGACCGACTATACGATACCCTATACCATGCGTTTAGAAACCCTATCTCTTAGGCCCAACTAACTGGACATAGAAAATAAGCAAAAACCAAATTTGAGTGGGATTTTTATTAATTTTTTTGGCTGCAGATATGAAAAAGTTCATATCGGATGCTATATCCATATGGGGACTAGGTCCAAAAATGGACTGATTCTGATCATGTTTGGTAAAATCTCTTGTATTTTGCAAAAATATATACAAACAAAATTTGAGAAGAATCAGTGCAATATTTTTGTTTTTTAATAGATTTAAGTGAAGATCGGGAAGCAGCTCTATATGGGGCCAAAGGGATCATTTTTGGACTACTCATTAATGGATGTAATGAACGCATACAAACCCAATTTGAGTAAGATCTATATGACAATTTGGATCTTATGGCAATTTATGTCGATTTCATAGGGGTAATTTGTATGGGGGCTAGGTCTGAACATGGACCGATTCTCACCAATTTCAGTAGCTTTCATCCCATGGCCGATAAAAGCTTATATACCAAATTTTATCAAAATATATTCATATTTGCGACCTGCAGTTTGATTACAAGGTTTACATGGACACACAGACGGACGGACGGACATTGTTAAATCAACTCAGAAAGTGATTCTGATTCGATCGGTATAATTAAAGATGGGTCTAGGTCAAATATTTTTGGTTGTTACAAACAGCAGCACAAAGTCATTATACCCAAACCACATAGTGGTATAGGGTATAATGAGATTAGTTTGTAGTCGAATATACAATCAGGTTTTCGATCTAATCATAATTGTGTTACTGCTTTAATTTAAGTATCTGAAAACATAAGGCAGGAACTGGATGATAATAAAGTTAATTTTTTGGTCCTACTTGAGAATTCAAAGGCTTTCGATACTATCGACCACTTAATGCTATGTAATAAACTGAAACATCTTTTTAATTTATCTTCATCATCTGTACATCTGCTTCGATCCTACCTATCTGATCGTACCCTATCCTTTTACGTGAAAAATAAAATCTCAACAACGTTGAATATTACGAGAGGGGGGCTCCAGGGATCCATCCTAGGGCCATTGCTTTTTCTCTCTATGCTAATGATCTACCTTCACAACGTCTCCATTGCAAAATTCATATGTACGCCGATGACGTGCAGTTATATTTAAGCAGTCTGACTGCTTCAATTAAGGAAACTCGAAGAGGATTTAAATAATATCCATCGTTGGGCTATGGCCAACCAGCTCTTTTTGAACCCATTAAAATCTAAATGTTTGATGATAAATAAACGGTCTAAACAACCACCCATGGTTCCTGATATTACAATTAACGGTCAAAAGATTCGAGGTATTATCATTAACAGCTCTCTATTGTGGTCAAATCATATAAATAATGTAGTTGGGCAAACTTACGTTAAACTGAGATCTTTTTGGTCAACACAATATTTCACACCTTTGAAAGCAAGAATTTTACTAGCCAAAACGTATATTATTCCTGGACTTTTGTCCGGCTCTGAAATTTTTGATAATTGCGACTCGTCGAGCAAACGTCGACTCCTTATTGCATATAATAATATTATTCGTTATGTTTTTGGTTTAAGAAGATATTCTCATATAACTTCTCTGTAAGACTATTTGGTGTGTCTTTTGATAATCTTTTAAAAATTAGAATTCTAATTTTTATGCACAAAATTATGAACACAAATAAACCTAGCTATCTATTCGAAAAATTGCAATTTGCCAGATCTGATAGAGGAAGAAAGCTCATAATTCCTATTCATAGGACACTTGTTTCAGAACAGCAATTCTTAGTGCACGGTGTTCGTCTTTGGAATGCACTTCCACAAACTTATCAACTAACAAGCAACGCAAAACTTTTTAAAAAACTAATTTTTGATTATTTTGCTTAGTAAAATCTTTGAAATTTTTGTATTTTGTTATTTTTACTTTTTTGTTATTTTATTTTATAAATAATTAATCTTTGTAATTAATTTCATTTATATCAGCACATTGTACTCTTATACATAATTAATTAATCCTGTACTGTAATTATAAGAATAATTTTCTTGTTGTACAGGAAAGCACAATCTATAATATAAAAAGGCTAGGCGATTTCTTGTGACTGGTGTTTTGTTCCCGATTTTGACCAAACGTATATTATTTGAAAGCTAATTATTTTCAGCCGTTTTGCAGATTTACAGATTTTTAAATATTTTCCTTTATTTTGAGTAAATTGCATTTAAAGTTGCTACTAAGACATACATAAAATTATTCAATGCTATGTGTGTGTTTATTAAATTTGTTAATGTGTTTGTAATAAAAATGAGTTTGTTTTTTGTGTTGATATGTGAATTGGCTATAAAAGATTAGCATACTTTTAGGGTCTTTATTTAATGAAAAAATAAAATTTCCTAGAATTTGCGCTCGAATATCGAGGGCTGGAATCTGCTAGGTTAGGTTGAAAGTGGCTGCTAAACCAAAGGAAAAGCACACTTAGACTCTGGGGTCCATTGTGATACCACGGGACGAATAGGTGTTCCCCTCAGTCCCCACCGTAGAACCAGTTTGAGCTCCTGATGAAGCCCCTGATATGTGAAATGTCCACATTTGAGAGATCAGAGAGATCGTGAAGAAACGGTGATCCCAATGTTCGAAGTCTCGTTCTGGAGAGCGCCGGGCAATAGCATAGGAAGTGCTCTATGCTCTCCACCTCCTCCACATCCATGCAGCTACGACAGAAGTCATTTGATGAGACCCTGAGGCGTTCAGCGTGTCTCCCTATGAGACAGTTCCCAGTGATAACAGCAACTACTGTTGAAATCTCCCCACGGGGAAGTTATAGTAGCGCGCTAGTGCGCTTATGATTTAGAGCCGGCAAGATCTGTCTCGTGATCCTGCACGTTGATCCATTAGCCCATCTGTTGTCGGTTATGCCGGCGGTGTGAAGCCGAAGTTCAAGCTTGCAAGATTCCAGGGGTATACCAACACATTCAAAGTCCGCTGGAACCCGTAAGGTAGTGCCCTGTCTTGGCAACTCGTCAGCTTTACAGTTTCCCGGTATATTCCTGTGCCCTGGGACCCATATGAGTCTGATGTCGAACTGCTTGGCCATCTCATTTAAAGACGTGCGGCAGTTAAGGGTGGTTCTTGTTTTCAGCAACATTGATTCCAAGGATTTTACCGCGGCCTGACTATCAGAGTGGATGTTGACTGCGGTTGTAGACAGAATATTCCGACCCAACCGGTCAGCAACTTCCTTTATTGCCAGTAACTCTGCCTGATAAACACTGCAGTGGTCTGGCAACCTGCGAGCCAGTCCATCTTATACTTCCTCGTGAAAAGAACAAGTTCCGTTTTGGTCGGATTTACCCCCAGACCGCAACTACTTGCCCAGCTAGATAGCATAGTGAGAGCCCTCTGTAGAATGTCTCTAAGTGTGGATAGAAACTTCCCATTTACGGCTATGGCCACGTCATCACCATAGGCGACCACGTTGCAGCCTTGTCTCTCCAACGAAAGTAGCATTGAGTCCAGCGCTAAGTTCCATAGAAGTGGTGACAGAACGCCTCCTAGTGGCATTCCCCTGTTCACGAATCGGGATATTAGAGTCGTTCCCAATTTAGACGTTATCCGCCTGTTGGCAAGCAGATTTCCAATCAGTGAGGTGATCACGGAATTCACTCCTAGACTAGATAGTGCCGCTAATATCGAGTCCGGTGTGACATTGTTAAAAGCCCCTTCTATATCCAAAAAGGCTGTCATGGTGTATTCTCCTACCGAGAGCAATTTCTCGATGGTACTCACACGCTCGTGAAGAGCTATTTCAGTTGACCTTCCCTTGCTGTAAGTGTGTTGTCGCGCCGACAGCAGTTTAGGATCAATAACTCTTCGTTAGAAAGAATCTATCAAGCGCTCCATTGTCTTCAATAAGAACGATGATAGATTTATTAGTCTGAAGTCTTTTGGGACAGTGTGTGAACTTTTTCCAACTTTTGGAATGAAAACCACTTTTGTCTCCGTCCACTTCAAGGGTATATAAGCTAAGTTGATACAGCGAGTGAAAAGCCTACAAAGCCAAGGTGAAATGTAGTCCGACTGCAATCTGCTAGTAAATAAATAAATAAATAAAGAAAATAGAACGAACTTCAAAAAAATTTTTATTTTTTATCTATATATTAATACGTGAAGGTAAATTTTTAGTTCCCTTTTTAAGCGATATGCGGGTACGAAGGAGTGTGAAAATTGGCATAGTTATAGCTCATGTGGAGGAGAAGCTGAGAATGATAAAATTTATATTTAATCTGTCTTAAAAAATATTAAGTTAAATAAAATAAAATATTTATAATAATTCGTTACACCTTGTAATGCGAATAATTTAAATTATGTATCAGACGCTGTGTTGAATTGTGAATTGCTAAAATTGATATTAACATACCTTTAGGCTCATTTAAGATTAAAAAAACATTGGAAGAAAAAAATTTAATGAAAAAATAATATTTCCTAGAATTGAATTGTATAATATTGTATAATATATGTATACATAAATATAGTTTAAATGGAAAAAATGTATTTAATTGATATTGAAGATTTTTTAATAATTCACACAATTTAATCGCATACTTAAGGTTTATATATCATTTCCTTTTTTTAAAACTCATCACGAAAAGCCCCGACATTTTATTATCTTCTCACGCTATGGGATAAAAGAAAGAAATGATCACAATTAATCTTAATTAACTTTGATAAGGTAACATTTTTTGCTCTTTCGAGGGATGCATAAAAGATGCTTGCAGTTTATATAGAATATATGAAAAAAAATATAATGCTACCTTACTGCTAGAAAAGAAAACGGCAATAGTTTAATCAGAAAAGTAATATTGTTAATTAATATTTATACCAAAACAATATTTTACCTAAATCATTGTGAAATTTATAAAGAAAATAAATAATAAATAATAACAATTAATATAAAGTTGCGATGTATGTGGCTTATAAAATGATATATCAACTGGTACATCCCAATAATTTTTATAATGTGATATTTTTTTACTTGACATTTTTTAATTATAAGTTATGTATAACTAAAGTGACCATATTTTTTTTTACTTGAATACGGGACATCGAATAATTCTGATGGGTTCGGTTATATGAAATGGAAATTCATAGATAATATAATAATATTCTATTTGTCCATAGGGAGTGGCATTATTTATTTTACGTTACACTACAAAAAAAATTGTTTATACATTGTTATATTTTTCGGAGGTACAAATTTGTTTCAAAATTTTAGGTGACGATTTCAAATATGTGTGGAACTCTTGGCAGGATTTTTTAATATAAACTTTAATAATTAACATAGCCTTAAGCACTGATACGCTTAATTGAGTTTTATCTCCGGTCCACAACTTTTGTTCATCAAAAAGAATACACGTTCATCCGGCGCATTTGTACCAGGCAAACATAAAATATATTCAACTAGTTATAATTTGAAAATTTGCTTGGTTTAAGTAATTGCTTTTAAAATGTTTAAATACTTTCTGCGATGGTACGTATTTAGATACGAGTGAATATTCATCGAATACTTAGAATTCTTTATTGCAATCGATATGTTCTTTTTCGATTAATATATCTAGAATTTTTTGAACATCTTCACACTGTCGTATTTCTGTTAAATTTGCCCAATTAAGTTTGCTCTAAATACTCTCGAATAGTTTTATAAAATTCTTCAGCCTTAATTTCCTCGAAATTCTCGTCAATATCGGTGTAACCATCTTCTCTTAATTTTTCAAGTAAACCACGTACTGAATACAGAAGAAAATTAGTTGTCTCTTTCTGAAACAAATTCTCTTTTAAGTTGTTAATTTTATTTGGTGCTTCAATTTTTTTTTTTTTTTGGCAATTTATCATGTTTTTACAGCAGCTGAAGAATCCAAGGGAGGCGGACACACAGAAAAAAACGTGTGACATTTATAAAAATTAAAGTAAAATTTTACAAAGTTTTGTGGTAATTATACGACTACATAAAATTAACAATAAATTTTGCTTCACTTAAATTTTTTTAAGTCTTTTTAGTGTCTAACAAATCTGACTCAATACGATAAAATTGTTAAAAAAAAGCGGAAAAAATTTTGGTACCGTGAGGATCGAAAAAGTACAATTTGTTTGTCTGGTTGGTACAATAACAGAAAACAAATTTTTCATTCCTGGGTAGGTTAGTTTCTGTTCTGTACTGCTCTTTGGCCTCTTCTATATAAAAACTCTTTGATTAAGTACAAAAATATCATTATAATGAAAAACAAAAATCATTATTCTATTTTTGTCTCCTGTGTTTCGTAATATAACGAGTGATCCAAGTAGAGATACTTTTTTCAATAGCCTTTTTTTGACAGATCACGTGTGAGTCGGGTCATGCTGTCATGTTATTTTCGTTTAGTATTGTTTGGCATTTCATCATGGAAAGACTTATGCCTGAACAACGTTTACAAATCGTTCAACTTTATTACGAAAAGAATGTGTTTCGTGCACTTCGCTCAACTTATGGTCAACATAATCGGCCTACTGGGCGTACTCTTCGCAACACCATCACCCATTTTGAGACCCAGCATTCATTATTGGATAATATTCGAGCGAATAGACCACGTCCAGCACGCAGTGAAGAAAATGTAGCGGCCGTAGCTGAGAGTGTACACTAAAACCGTGGAGAGTCGATTCGGCGCCGTTCGCCGCAACTTGGACTGACGTATGATGCCTGAAATTGAAGCTCGTGATCTCGGCGACATTTGGTTACAACAATACGGCGCCACTGCCCACACAGCGCATCAATCAATCGATTTATTGAGAGAACATTTCGGTGAGCAGATAATTTCACGTTTTGGGTCGGTCGATTGGCCACCAAGATCGTGTGATATCACACCGTTAGACTTCTTCCTGTGGGGATATGTAAAGTCTAAAGTTTATGCGGACAATCCCGCTTCGATTCAGGCCTTGGAGCAAAACATCACGCGTGTCATTCGCCAGTTACCAGTCGAAATGCTCGAACGAGTCATCGAAAATTGGACTCAACGGATGGACCATCTGAGCCAACATTTGATAGACATAATCTTCAAAAAATGAATGCTAAAGAATGTTCTTTCAAATGATAATAAACATTAAATTTGAACTTTCTGTGTTTTTTTCTTTAAAATAGTAGGGAACCTCGAAATGGATCACCCTTTATTTATTCATACTAGCAGATTCCAGCGCTCGAAATTCGAGTGCAATTTCTAGGCAGCTTTATTTTTTAACTTAGCCAATTCACAAACCAACACTTTTATGGTTTATTATTATTGTGAATGAAGATAACAAATTTAATAAAACACATAGCATACGTATAATTTAATGCATGTGTTAGTAGCAACTTTAAATGCAATTTACTCAAAATAAAGGAAAAAATTAAAAAATCTGTAAATCTGCAAAATGGCTAAAAATAAATTCCATTCAAATAATATACGCTTGGTCAAAATCGCGATGAAACGGTAGAACAAAAGATCGGTCACAAGAAATCGCCTAGCCTATTAATATTATATATAGATTAGATTGGCCCTTATTTTTGAAGTTGCTCCGAATCCCGCTCCCCGGGGCTCATTTTTTGAGGTTAATGGAAAAACTAATCCAGAAAAAATTTCAGCTCATTTGATGAATTTTTGAGCTATCCCTGGCCCTTCAAAGTTTTGAATTTTTGGTATTTTTGCCAAAATTTTCCGTTGTAAACACCCTAGTGTATAAACTATAAACCCAAATACAAAATGGGTTTTTTTCCTACAAAGACGCTTTTATTACCTTTCCAAAATGCCCAAAATCTCTAAATTCTGATTAAAAATGACAAAGGTATTGCTGTTATAGTCAACGTGAACGTACCTTATTTCATTGTGAATTGTCTATTTATATATGTTCATTAGAGTCGTTCACGTTTGTATGGCCATTTTTCAAAATGAGTTCTAAAGCCCACAAATGGGCTTATTTTTTTCCTTTGAATATAAAAATAATAGTATGAAATTTGATGCAGATTTGATAACAGAGTAGTCGGCGCGGAAAACGGAAATTTTTAACAGTTTTTTAGAAAAAATTGTTATTTAAGATTATCTTTTTTTGATTAAGTATCAATTTATAACGAAATTACTTGGTTTATCTTCATATATAAGTTAAATTTGACTTGACTATAAAATATTGTTAGTTATAAATATCTAAAGACAAAAAATTCAAAATTAATCCTTTTATGCACTTGGGGTCAAAATGACCCAAATATTTCTTAAAAAAGTCATTTTTTTGACATGTATTTTCAAATCCAATTTTCAATCGATTTCCGCGCCGACTTTTCTTTATTCAATCGGCACCAGATTTCTCAAGAGGTATTTTCATATCCAAAGGAAAAAATAAGGCCATTCGTGGCTTCAGAAATCATTTTCATTTATTTGCACCACTCTAATGTTCATTCACAATAGCAGTGTACAGCTGTTACGTTATTTTGAACAGCACAGTTTTATTCAAAATGTTTTCAACTCGTTCTAAAACTCGTGTTTATTTAATCGGTGAACCTTGTACACAAATATTAGGCGCTAAGTTACCATCCAAAGGGCAAGTTTTATCGCTTTTATTCAGTATCTATAACGACCAAAGACTTTCGTTGCGTGCTAGTGCAGCTATAGTTGTAAATGAGGCGTGCGGTTTTTGGGATAAAGCTTACATTCCAACACAACGCAAAGATAAGTGCATTGACAAATTGTTATTGTTGCATGGTAAGTGGCATAAATTATTTAAACATAGAAGCCGCGAAAGTGCAGCACACAAGAAGAGTGAAAAGGCATTTCTAAAGAAGTTGGAAGAATTGTTCGATATCGCAGCAGCAAATGCCATGGACGTTATGACTAACAAAGCCGACAAGCAATTTTTAATAAATCAAAGAAAGGGTCGGCATGGCGTCATATTAGGCATTGATACAGTCGCCATGCGAAAGGAGAAGGCAAGATTGGATCGCATACAAGCTGAAGCAGAGCGGAGAAGAAGGGAGGAGGAACAGTTGGCATCTATTTCAGATACAAGTAATCTTGATGATATCGATTCAAATGATACTACTATTGAAATGAACGAACTTGTTGAAACCGACTCCGAAATGGATGTGGACTTTGCTGTGAATACAGTGCCATCTTCTAAAAGAGGCACATTTAATTTTATCAATGAAAGAATTGTGTATGCTCTCGATAAATGCAAGGTCTCAGATAGATATGCTGTTCATCTACTGGTCGCAGTTGCTGAGTCGCTAGGCCACGACGTTCAAAAATTGATAATCAATCGGACCACTCTACAATATCTCTACTGAATTCATGGCTTATGAACCTTCTACTTGGCCACAACATCATTCGTACATTGAAGGCTTGCAAGTTGTTCAAAAAATGCAGGTAGTCAATGACGTCTCTGAACGCAAGGTAAAACTAATGGAAGAATTCAACCAGCTCCTCACTCGTGATGAAGAGCAGAAGCAGTTCTTGTTATTAACAGTTGATAAGTATCGTCAACAATACTCAAGTCATTTGAAAAGTACACTGTTGCAAAACGAATGACGAACTAATTTTTATTGTAACGTGTTGCTTTTAATTTATTCATTACTTACAATAAATCTGTATATAAACCCCTATATTGTCGTTGTTTTTAATCAGAATTTAGAGATTTTGGGCATTTTGGAAAGGTAATAAAATCGTCTTTGTAGGAAAAAAACCCATTTTGTATTTGGGTTTATAGTTTATACACTAGGGTGTTTACAACGGAAAATTTTGGCAAAAATACCAAAAATTCAAAACTTTGAAGGGCCAGGGATAGCTCAAAAATTCTTCAAATGAGCTGAAATTTTTTCTGGATTAGTTTTTCCATTGACCTCAAAAAATGAGCCCCGGGGAGCGGGATTCGGAGCAAGTTTAAAATCGCCCATACAACGAAGGGCCAGTCTAATATAGATTTATTCATATTCTGCAACAAGGAAAGAAGAGAAGATGATTTTTGTATTGCTGCATTTCAGGTTAACCAAGCAAATTTATAGAACTGCAATTTCTATTTTTTGCAGTTTTTTTTTTTTTGTTTTATTTTGATTATTAGTTTGACGGGCGACGTACAAGTAAAACGCAACGTATTCTTATTTTGAGAGGGGGTTAAATTTTTTATTTTTTGCTTTTTAAGAACAGTAATTTAAGATTATGTACCATGAATTGATTCAACCAAATTCATAAGAAATTCAGTTAAATCGTTTTAAATATTTTTTAGATCAAATTATTTTTCAGCTGCCTTGTGATGTATTTTAACCAAGGTTCAGAAAATACACACATGAAACACACAATGTTCTGTTCAAAAGCAGCCAACACATATCTTTATTTTCATATCAATTATGTGCGTTTCTAAATTTTCTACAGTGCCCAACACAACCATGACTGTGTTCGTTTTAATATTTCGTTATTTACACGAACATTTTTGTATCACGTACTTTTTGTTTCAATCACACATAAAGCACACATATTTGAGTGTTGCTTTATTTGAAGTTCATGTTCTGGTACGTGTACTGAAAAAAAAAAACAGAACATGTACAATATACAGGTTCGAGTTCAGTTATATTTTAAGTCGTGTTGTGGGTCGTGAAGTAAGAAAAAACAGAACATGTACAATAAACATGTTCGAGTTCAGTTATATTTTAAGTCGTGTTTAAAATATAACTGAACTCGAACCTGTTTATTGTACATGTTCTGTTTTTTCTTACTACACGAGCCACAACACGACTTAAAATATAACTGAACTCGAACCTGTTACTACACGAGCCACAACACGACTTAAAATATAACTAAACTCGAACCTGTTTATTGTACATGTTCTGTTTTTTCTTACTACACGAGCCACAACACGACTTAAAATATAACTGAACTCGAACCCGTTTATTGTACATGTTCTGTTTTTTTTTTCAGTACACGTACCAGAACATGAACTTCAAATAAAGCAACACTCAAAAATGTGTGCTTTATGTGTGATTGAAACAAAAAGTACGTGATACAAAAATGTTCGTGTAAATAACGAAATATTAAAACGAACACAGTCATGGTTGTGTTGGACACCGAAGAAAATTTAAAAACAAACATAATTGATATGAAAATAAAAATATGTATGTGTTGGTCTAAGTTATGTTTGTTTACATATATGTACGAGTTTTTTATTCAGTGTGTGTTTTTTTCTGAACTCTGATTTTAACATACATATATTAAACAAAACTATATTTATTCTTACATTTTTGAACAAATCAAAAATCTCTTGTTCCGAATTTCTGAAAACGAGACATTTTTCCGTCCCCGGGTTATTGTCGGGGACAACGGGACAAAGTAGCTGAAAACGGGACGGTCCCGTTCAAAACGGGACGTATGGTCACGTTATGTATAACGCATTTAAAATGTGTTTTGTAATTTGCAATTTTTTGTATCATGCATTTCTACGATTTTTAAATTGTTATTGAAAAATAAATAAATAACAAAGTAAAACATTAAACAAATATTATGTTTTTTCTAAATCTATAATCAATAAATAAAATAAAATCAACAATCAATAAATAAAATCTAAATTCGAATGTATGAACTTAATTTTAGAATTTATACAATCTAATTTATTTAAAAAATTAGTTGCCTTCGTATCGTAATTTTGATAATATTTATTATTCAGTGAAAACAACAGAAAAATATGATATTACATGGGACTACCAAAATTCGGTTGGAACCAAAATGTGTGTATCAAAGTGCAAAAATATATTACACAGATTTTCCTCAAATTTGGTTTGTATATGTTTTTGCCAATATGACTACCGAATATGATCATGATCGGTCATGTATTTTTTGATTTATGCTTATTTTCTATATCAAATTCGTTGGATCTTATTTTTTTTCGTCTTTTTAACTTGTTTTGAAGTTTTAGCCATATTATGAAATGTTTGTATTATATATAATTTTTTTACTCAATTCTCGATACTTTTTGTGCATATTGAATATTGTATGTGTAAATTCTTTTTTCATTCCATTCAGTATATTGTGCATAGCATTTTCACAAAATGCACAAACTACACGCGGTTGTTGTTAACATTTACATTGTCATATTCATTTTGACAGCCATTATTCATTGCCTAAAGTTTAAAGGCATTAAAAAAAGAATGGTGTCATTAGTTAGTCCGTATGAATGTTTAAGTATTTGATTAAAAATTTACAATTTTTTTTTTTGTTTTTTTAATAACACAATAATATTGTGATGTTTCATACGTAGAATTCTAACATGGATGACATATCAAGTAGGACATGTTGTGATAATAACATTTGTGGATATTTGAGTAAATTTGACACAGTAACCGTATTGCCTTACGGTTGGGAAAATTTGATGGATTACAAGTAATTTGATACCATATTTTAAGCCATAAATAAAAACAAAATAGTAATTTGACATTTTGAAACAATTTAATTGGTTAAAGAAAAATATTTCTGCTTAAGATTGCACGTACAAATAGAATGTGGTCTTATTAGATGTTAAGCTAATTTCTTTCCTATTCCTAACGAAGTAAAATTACCCTCGAGGTTTCATTATAATACACCTGAGTATTTGTTATTTAATTAATAATAAAAAGCATAACTGTTCGTAATGTAATTTTCGAATAAAAAAAGGAAATGTACGAGAACTTTTTAGCAGTGATGTTAGCTTAGCGCTAGATTTAGGGCCTTTTAACTAATCAAAAAGCGTATTTTTCTATTTAGCATCTTTTTAAAAAATGCAATATATTAGCGTTATTCGTTTTTCTTTTAAACACAACAGTTCATCTTAAACAAGATTGTACATATTTCAACAACTTCCCTTCAAATTTAAAGTTTTTGATCAAAGAGACTCATATTTGGTTCTATAATTCGTCAGTAAGACAAAAATTAATTGACAAGATATAAAAGTTGATCAACAGGGATTCCGACGCACAGTGGACTACATTTTGAGAAGGCGGCCAAAAATCATTTTTTTTTTTTTGTTACCGATTTTAAAGTTATGTTATTCATTTGAAAGTTAATACTAGTTAACCTCGGGAGCCAAAAAATTGCGACTCTATTTCAACTATATCACAGCGAACAGGGTCTTCGAAAATGGGCTTTCTCAGTATTTTGCTAAAATTAAAAATTTCTTTGTAAATTTTTATTTTTGAATGATTGTAACTTTTTTGATTTAAAAGATTTTGAAGTGAAATAAATTTTTTATAATTTTGTGGCTTCCATACCATTAATGTTAAAAATCTAAAATCACTGAGTCATTCCGAAATTTAAAAAAAAATTTTTAAAAAAGGTCAAAATTTTCCGAAAATCTCCTACTTAATAGAGCATAACTCCTGCCAGTCAAAAGCAGTCAGAAAAAATCTTGCACTCTTCTATAGTCCGAACCCTCCCCTATACTCCTATACCCCATTATACACCCGCCAGTTTGCGCCCAGAACAATTTTTCTGCAAAATTTATGAATTCAAAAGTTGTCCACTATGTGGTTAGGATATATTAAGTTTGAGGTGATGTTTGTAACTGCCAAAAATATTGGACCTTTATCCATCTTTTATTATACGGATCGACTCAAAAACACTTTCTGAGCCGATTAAACGATGTCCGTCCGTCCATGTGAGTATTATGGATACAAAAGTTGGTCGTACCGGTGAACCGCGGTGTATTTTTTTGCGTGTCGGTAGAGTTGTCAGGAGTTGTTATATACTTATAAAAAAGGGTTGAGATATAATCCGCTTAATTGTTACAGGCACATTTACATAGGTATCTTTCAAAAACATTAATAGTCTGAATTAGAGTTATATAGTTTAAATACCAGACAAAATGGTAAAAAAAATTTAATAACAGGTAAATGGTAAAAAAATAGCCTTTAAGATATGGGCGTGGGTTTTTTATGCTTCTAAAAGTGGTAATAAAAGATAAAAATTTGTAAATGGAAAAAAAACTATTGCGACATAGCCCTTTAAGATATGAGCAGGTATGCTTCAGGTTTTAAAAAGGGTTAGGGCGTGGGTTTTTTATGCTTCTAAAAGTGGTAATAAAAGATAAAAATTTGTAAGTGGAAAAAAAAACTATTGCGACATAGCCCTTTAAGATATGAGCAGGTATGCTTCACCATTTAAAAGGGGTTAGGGTGTGGGTTTTTTATGCTTCTAAAAGTGGTAATAAAAGATAAAAATTTGTAAATGGGAAAAAAAAACTATTGCAACATAGAACTTTAAGATATGAGCAGGTATGCTTCACCTTTTAAAAGGGGTTAGGGTGTGGGATTTTTATGCTTTTAAAAGTGGTAATAAAAGATAAAAATTTTCATTTTACATAATTGCAAGAAAGAGTATTTATAATAATGTTTCCACAATTATTATTCATTACAATTTGTGCAATGGCTAAGTACTGTTACAGAGATCTGGCAGATATTTATTTTCAACGAAATGATGTAGACGATGTAATTTTGCACATAGTGAGCAACGACTTCTTTAAGAATTGTAACCTAGAAGACATTGAAATGCACAAAGGAAAAATTACTAATTTTGCATCGAATTTGAAAAGACGGTACATTGAATACTCTCATAGCAAGGCAAAGATGTACAAACGTTACCAAGACTGGTTAATAAAGGAACTTATTTTTGAGAGTGCATCTACAACTGCCAACGAAAGTGGAAAAAAGGGTCGACCAGCAAAACCAATTGACGGATGTAGTGAAAGATCTCGAAGGCGCAAGCTGGAGAATATCAACGAAAAATTTCTCAAAGAATTATTAAGGATTCATTTTTGCACCAAATTCAACCAACCCAAAATAAAACAAGTTAAAAATTTATAGTCGGTCTAGACCGACTATACGATACCCTATACCATGCGTTTAGAGACCCTATCTCTCAGGCCTAACTAACTGGAAATAGAAATAGAAAATAAGCATAAACCAAATTTGAGTGGGATTTTTATTAATTTTTTTGGCTGCAGATATGAAAAAATTCATATCGGATGCTATATCCATATGGGGACTAGGTCCAAAAATGGACCGATCCTGACCATGATTGGTAAAGTCTCTTGTATTTTGCAAAAATATATACAAACAAAATTTGAGAAGAATCAGTGCAATATTTTTGTTTTTTAATAGATTTAAATGAAGATCGGGAAGCAGCTCTATATGGGGTCGAAGGGATCATTTTTGGACTACTCATGGATGGATGTAATGAACGCATACAAACCCAATTTGAGTAAGATCTATATGACAATTTGGATCTTATGGCAATTTATGTCGATTTCATAGGGGACATTTGTATGGGGGCTAGGTCTGAACATGGACCGATTCTCACCAATTTCAATAGCGTGCATCCCATGGCCGATAGAAGCTTATATGCCAAATTTCATCAAAATATATTCATATTTGCGACCTGCAGTTTGATTACAAGGTTTACATGGACACACAGACGGACGGACGGACGGACATTGTTAAATCAACTCAGAAAGTGATTCTAATTCGATCGGTATAATTAAAGATGGGTCTAGGTCAAATATTTTTGGTTGTTACAAACAGCAGCACAAAGTCATTATACCCAAACCACATAGTGGTATAGGGTATAAAAAATAAAATTGAAATAATTGAAAAAATAGTAGAAGCGAGCCCAAGGCGCACAAAGAGGATTTTGAAAAGCACCAATTGAAGATAAGAAATTTACGCCGGAAGAAGCGTTCGCCCTATTTTTGGATTTGAAATTGACCAAAAATCATTATAAGGAATTGCGGAAGCGAACCAATGAAAAGAATTGTGAGATTTTTCCAGAGTATCGAGATTTAGTTTCTGCCAAAAAAGAATGCTTACCTTCACAATCTGCTATTAGTGTCACTTCAACATCAGCAGAAATAAAATTGCAAGATCTCCTTGAACATACTGCAGGACGATTGCTAAATACGCTTGATACTGATCATTTAAAAAAAATTGGTAATGGCAGCATTACTTTAATTTCTAAATGGGGATGTGATCAGAAACAATACAAGCAATTTAATGCCGAAAATTCATCAGATGCTAATTTATTTATGGTATCTTTCGTTCCATTGCGCTTAACAAAAAGGTCGTCAACTAGTAGAGCAACAGAAATTGATATATGGAAAAATGAAATTCCATCTTCAACAAAGTATTGCAGACCAATAAAATTTGCATTCAAAAAGGAAACCAAAGATGTCATAAATGAAGAAGTTCAAAAAATAAAAGATCAAATTAAGGAACTTCAACCAGTAATATTTAAATTTGATGACCAAGACATTGAAGTACATTTTAAAATGTGTCTCACAATGATTGATGGGAAAACTGCACAAGCTTTAACTGGAACAACGTCACCGTCAAACTGCATTATATGCCAAAAGACATCAAGTCAATTAAGCCAACCCCCACCAGAAGACGATAGTTTTAAGGAAGCCTACGAATTTGGAATGCCCTCTCTTCATGCTAGAATACGTTTCATGGAGCATATTCTTAAATTGGGTTATCATTTGGAACTTGATCCGTTAGGCGAAACAGTGAGAAAAAACAAAGAAAATTAAGAAAAAAGAAAGCAAAAAGAAAACAAATTCAACAAAAATATCTACAGCTAGGCCTCGTAATCGACCAACCAAAACAAGGGGAAGGAAACACAAATGATGGAAATACTGCAAGGAAATTTTTTTTCTGATCCGGAAACTGCAGCATCTATCACAGGTGTAGATCATGAATTAATAAGACGATTCAAAATCATATTACAAGTTCTAGCATGCAGCAGAAAGATAAATGCAAAAAAAATTGGAGAGTACGCCAATAAAACAGCTATACTTTATAATGAAAAATACTCTTGGAGATATATGCCATCCACAGTTCATAAAATTTTGTACCATGGGGAACAAATAATTCAAAACAATATGCTACCAATAGGAGATCTCTCTGAAGAAGCGTAAGAAAAAAGGAACAAAGACTACAGATTCTTTCGCGAGCACAACACAAGGAAAATGTCCAGATGTTGTAGTAATGAAGACCTTATCACTATTTTGTTGTGCACTTCAAATCCATATATGTCCAACATTCGTCAAAAATGGAAAACTACCTCTATTGAATTAGACGAAGAAGCTAAACAACTTCTAGAAGATGAAAATCAAGGCTATTTAGGAGAAATTTTTACTAAAATTGGTTGATTTAAAGTACTTTTTCATTACACTAACAATAAGTTACACTTTTGTTTCATATAGCTAAAAAATTTTCTTGATTTAAAAATTTATATATTTTGTAAATTTACCATAAAAATTGATATAGAAATATTTAAAAAGACAATAAAAAAAAAATTTAACTAAAGCAAAAACATACGAGTTTTTCATTGAAACTTCTCTATCTTGAACCAATATCTAGTAACTTTTACGTTCGCTGCTTAATAAATTATATTTGAACTCGGGATCTTAAAAAAAAAAAAAAAAACAACCTTTGGCCCTTGTGCACATTAGGACTAAAAAGTTTACGGGGGCCAAAGTTTGGTATTTTCTGAAAAAATTAACTTAAAAAATTGTTAAAAAGTATTAGTTGTAAAATTAACTGGAAAAATAAGACATATTTAAAAAAACCTTTTTTAACCTTTAACACTTCACTTTTGTGCTAAAATTCAACTACAAATGAAAATGTATTTTAAACCCTCCGTAACTTTTTCTATTTTCGGTCGAGAATTACATTTTATAGCAAAACTTAAAGGCTAAAGTCTCACCTACCAAACAAAAAAACCGCATATCAAAATTTCAATTTCTCGTCAAATGGTCCACTGTGCGTCGGTTGTACTTTTTAATATTATATCATCGTTCATTACTACAGAGAGAATGTTATCACCATAAGGTTTTTAATAAAATGGAATTGTACCTACTAAAAATTGTTAAACAATATAACATTCTGTGTAGTTTAAAACCATAAATTATGTAATTTTGATTATATAAAAAAATCTCCAGCCACTTTTCCAGGAAAATCTACTTTTTTTTAAGAACAGGTACTTTTTAAGAAATGGTACTTTTTAAGGAAAGGAAGGTACTTTCAAGAAATTATACTTTTTCAGAAAATCTACTTTTCAAGAACAAGTGCTTTTCAAGAACAAGTACTTTTTATAAAAAATATACTTTCTAAGTAAAGGTACTTTTTAAAAGAGATGTACTATTTTAAGAAAAGGCATTTATTAAGAAAATGTACTTAAAAATATACTTTTTTTTAATAAACTGTACTTTTTTGAGAAAATTTACTTTTTTAAGAAAATGTACTTCTTGAATAAAAGGTAAGATGAGAAAATATACTTTCTGAGAAACGATATCTTCTAAGAAAGTATTCTTTTTAATAAAAGGAACATATTTTGAAAATAGGTACTTTTTTTAGTAAATGTTATTTCTTAAGAAAATGTTTCTTTAACTGAAAATTTATTAGTTTAAAATAACCAATTTTCCCATTTTCTGGCTGGTTTTACTCCCTAAAGGCTCGAATTAAAAAAAAATTTTTTTTCTTGGCCGATGTTTGTGTTTCTGGTAGAATCTACATATCAAATTTTATATTCCTATATTGCTCTGTACGGTAGAAAAAGGTACCATTTTACAATTACAGGCTGTTTTTATCCCCCTTAACATCCGAATTTAAAAAAGTTTTCCTCTCATCTGATGTTTCTACCTCTGGTGGAATCCACACACCAAATTTCCTAGCTCTAGATTTACTTGTTTGCAAGATTTAACATGTGCAATTTCTCCCCTTGTTGGCCGTTTTTGACCATGAATGAGCAAAAATTCAATCTTGACTGATGTTTATGTATTTGGTGGAGTCTGTATACCAAATTTTATATATTATATAAAATTTTATATATAATATATATAAAATTTGGTATACAATATTATTGGATTAATATGCTAAGAAGATACAAAAGTTACCATTTTAAAAATTTTTGGCCGTTTTGCCCCTCAAATGTTGAAAATCCGAAAAAAATTAATCCAAAGCCAATGTTTGTTTCTAGGGTGGAGTCTACACTCCTCATTTCATAGTTCTAGATTCATTTGTTAAGAAGATACAATATATTAATATATGAATGCCTAAAAATCGCTTTACGCCGATAGGAGACCTACCTTACAAATTTGATATTTCTGGCTCGAGGGGCTTGAGCTGTGTGATGATGAATCAGTTTGTTAAAAAGTTTACATGGACACACAGACAGACAGACAAAAAAACAGAGGCCAGATAGACTGATGGACAGACGGACGTACATCGCTAAATCGACTTTGAAAATGATTCTGATTCGATCGGTACAATACAAGGTTGGTCTAGGTCAAATATGTACGGTTGTTATAAACATCAGAACAAACTCACAGTGGTAAAGGGTATAAAAAAATGCGAACTTCCCCTGCCTAATTTCAGATTTCTCGAAAAACACCTTGGTGAAGAAAATAAATTTAAAAACAAGTAAGAAAACTATAGTCGGTCTAGACCGACTATACGATACCCTATACCATGGTTTAGAGACCCTATCTCTTCGGTCCAACTTATTGGATATAGAAAATAAGCACAAACCAAATTTGAGTGGCATTATTATTAATTTTTTTGGCTGCAGGTATGAAAAAGTTCGTATCGGGTGCTATATCTATATGGGGACTACGCCCAAAAATGGACCGATCCTGACTATATTTGGTAAAATCTCTTGTATTTTGCAAAAATATATACAAACAAAATTTGAGAAGAATCCGTGCAATATTTTTGTTTTTTTTGCAAGATTTAAGTGAAGATCGGGAAGCAGCTCTACATAGGGCCCATGACTAAGAGTTGTCCCATAGGGCTCATTTTTGGACTACTGATTAATGGATGTAATAAACACATACAAACCCAATTTGACTAAGATTTATATGATAATTTGGATCTTATGGCAATTTATGTCGATTTTATAGGGGCATTTGTATGAGGGCTAGGTCTGAAAATGGACCGAATTTCACCAATTTCAATAACGTTCATCCTATGGCCGACAGAAGCTTATATACCAAATTTCATTAAAATATATTCATATTTGCGACCTGTACAAGGTTAACATGGACACACAGACGGACGAACATCGCTGAAACGCCTCAGAAAGTGATTCTGAGCCGATCAGTATAATAAAAGATGGGTCTAGGTCAAATATTTTTGGTAGTTATAAACAGCAGCACAAAGTCATTATACCCAAACCACTTGTATAGGTATAGGGTATAAATATATAATCTCTTTTACAACCCTAAGCATTTGAATGATCATACACATTTTTTGAGAATAAAAACAAGTAAGAGTGTTAAATTCGGCTGTGCCAAATCTTTGATACCATCCACCTCGGTTTGAGTATTGAAAATAAATGTAAACTAAATATTGGAAAAAGTAAACAATTTGTTGAACTTAATACCAAATTATTTCAGAAAATTCTTTGGGTTGGTTTTCGTCTTTTCTATTATTTCGGTGTTTGCTTTTTGGTCATCGTGGTTGCTGATCGGCATGCATTTAGGTTATATATCTATATGCATGCGTTTCCGGTCATATGACATAACTTCTCGTTTAATTTAGTTTTTGCTAATTAAATTGCTCGCCCTAACCTCCATTGCAAAGGTAATGGTTGTCTAGGGTGGCTATATGCATTAAATTGTGCTAATTGGAGATGGCTGTATAGTTTCTTTTAACTGGCCAAATATTTCTCCTTTGCGGCCATATAGGTCGGATGGAGTAACAAAATAATAGCCAAAAAAAACTCTCTCAACTTTTTTATTAAAATATTGCCATTTTTGGAAAACAAAGAGAATAAATTTATAATAATAAATATTCAAATTAGGGATGCCAAAGGCAAAAAACCAAATGTCCCAAACATTTTAAATAAAATAATTTGTTATCTTTATTTTCTGAAAAATTTCAAATATTTATCCAAAAAAATTTTGAAAATTTATATATAAATAACATTCTCATCAAATTGCGTTTATTTCTGTAACAATTTTTATTTTCGCAATTCTTAAATATCATTTGACGTTTTCTAAAATTCATTGAATTTAAATTAATGTTTTCTGTAGTGTGATTCTGTAAATTTCAACGATCCGACAATCGCAAAATATATCGACAGCTATTGTTGTTTGCACTAAGGATTAAGTGATTCACTAAGTACATACATCTTAACGACAGTCGACAAATCTATTTTTCTATTTATTTAAATTGTAAACGAGTGGCATCTCTGTCAAAATAAGCGAAAAACACAAAGAATAGAAAAAAAAAACAAATTACTTCGTGTTTGACAGGATGATTTTATGTTTATGTTTAATATCTTTATTTTGTTTACTAATATTTCTGTTTATTTATTTGAAAATGAAATACTGAATTGAATATGCTATTTAATTTTTTTTATTTATATGAAAAAGTTTTTAAATAAAAGCACTATTTTATGATTTTTATTTATGTATGACGACATTTCAACCTAAAAATTTAAGTTTTTATCGATTGAATAAACAACACAAAAACGGTTGTCGTTTAGATAACAACAACAGCTGACTTTAACAATAGCGAATATCGTTTAAAATTTTTACTGATAATTTTGCAATTTTCTTTTTTAACGATTCGACTATCGTTAAAAGAAGTTACTTAATCGCGGTACTGAAAAGTTATTAATTTCTCCTGAATGGCAATATTTTTTTTAAATGTAAACATTTTTTAAATGTAAACATATTTGGTGTTTTTTTTTTGGAATTTCAATTTGTGTTTAACGAATAAAATTTATATATTAAAGTTGCAACTGATGTCTTCTAAATTTAAAATTATTATTTCCGACGTTTTGATATGATTTTCTGAAATTCAATTAATATTTTCTAATTTATAATTGGAAATTTTAATTCCAGTTTTTAGAATTGATATTTTCTTAAATTTAAATGGAAAATTTAAAAAGTGACATTTTGTATTTATGTGAATAATAATGCTTTAGTAATTATAAACAATTTTTAAAAAATAGATGTAATCGCAATCAGATATTTTGTAGGTAAAGCAGAATAATAGTTCTATATAACTATGTAGAACTGTTTTGAAAGCAAAACTCGGTAACTCTATTTTATAAAGACAACAAAAAGTTAATATGCCAAACTTATGTTCATATTTGTAAAAGAATAATGAAAAAACGTATGAAATAAAAAACCAGCCCGTGTATACTCTTAACATTGTTCTGTATGATATCTAGTTGAAAATATTGACATTCATGTTAAAGTAGAAATAACTATTGCAAAGCTAATTAGAACAAAAATGGTGGCGCCATCTACTGTGACATAGTCACGCTGAGCAAAATCAAGTGACACTCTGTTAATACAAAAGAAATGTATTTTCCCCACAACAAAATATTGCAGAATTTTATGTAAATAAAATAATATACCGATTTATTTCTGACATGCAGTTATTATGGATATACATATATAGAATATATGTATATTATTTGTATTATTTAATATGTTTATGTATGTATATGTAAATATTACACACAAAAAATACAACATCAAACGTTATTTTTGTGTTTTTCTCTTTAAATAAATTAATACATAAAATTTTTTTTTGCTAAATTTACATTGTTTTTTTTTTATTGACAACTAGATATTTTAGCATTATTTGCTTTAGATGCTGGTGAATTTTTACTCCCTTTATATTAACTCGTCGAAAAAATTTTGGATCGATTTTATCCCCTTTCCCGTGACCCATTAGATCTGAAATTTTGCAGGCAGGCTCGTGGTGATGACAGAAATGATCTAACAAATTTTTTTAGTGATGCCAAAACAATGGAAACTTTTAAATTTTTCTACCAGATTTAATAAAAAAAAATTTACAAAGGGTTAGTTTTTATTATATTATTACCACAACGACCACAAAAACAACAAGTTCAGCTATGACAACAACACAACATTTAGAATAACAACAAGAAGAATATAGAAACATCATATTTTTCATTTTTTTTTTACTTTTTCAGAGATTTCCCTGGACCTGTTCCACCGATTTTAATGATTTTTGAAACAGAAATCTTCCCATGAATTTGATGAATCATTCTCACTAAAAATGATCACTGTAGCTACACTATTGAGGGCGTGATCGTGACAAGAACAACATAGAAAATTATATTTTTTCAAGACTTTTTTAGATCTTCATTCAAATCTCGGGCCCTGATCGACCGATTTGGACGATTTTAAATAGCAAACTTCTCAGGATGCCAATGAATCATTTTTTATATCAACGAGCACCCTAGCTGCCCGATTGATGCCGTGATCGTGATTTCCACAGACGGACATCGCTATATGAACTCCGGTTGTTATAAGGATCACAAATATATATATTTTATGGGGCCCCAAATTTTTTTTCTAATTATTACAAACGGAATGATAATCTTATATGTACCCTCTGCACACTGGCGTGGAGGGTATAATTCAACTGACCACTACAATAATATGAACTCATAATTTTCTACTCCAGTTAAAATTTTTTAATTGAGTTAGCTTTCGTCATCCACAGAAATTCATAATTTAAACTTAAACCAAATAGCCTTCAGTTTATACTTTTTTATTAATTTATCTTCAGGGCACAGTGGATTTTATAGTGTTATTAATTTCTTTTCAATGTTGTAAAAAATAAACTTAAATTCAAAAAACGTATAAAAAAGATTTTATTGTTTAGTTTTCACTATTGATTATTAGTATTTTTTAATTACATACATTAAAGTTGAACTGAACATTTTTAATTGTTAATAAAGCATTTATAGCTATTTCAAAATATTTTTGTCCTTGAACTTGAAAATTAAAGAAACACCAACTTACCAAATTTACCAGCTGGTGGTATATATGTACGATTATCTACAGTGGCACCCAGAGTAGCTGCATTTTGTTCATTCTTTGGTAAACTTTCGGCTACGGCTTGTAGAATGTGAATACTGGCAATTTTGGGTGAACGCATGCGTGTTTTTAATCCTTTTGTTACACCACTGGCACTGCCACTACGACTTGTGTCGGTAGTCAGAACAGCAGCAGCTACGTAATGTTGCATGAAAAGCGTTACGAATATTATAGCAAAACATCTGCTTATGGGCAATGACCATTGTTGTGTATCATTATCATGATTATCTTTTAACAATTTTGTTTTATTTTTTGCATATTTATTGTTACAACTTTTTGTTGAATACACTCTCATTTTTTTATATTTTTATTTGAAAAACAATTTCTTTTATTATAATAATAAACAAGAAATATTTGAGATGGTTGTATAAATCAAAAAATTACACAAAGCGAAATTAATTAATACGATTAGTAAACACGCATACAATAATTAAGTTTAAAGTTTTTTTATTATAATTTTTTTTTCTTGTAGAAATTTATTTTTTTAAATTTTTGTTTAAATAAATATTTTTTTCATTAATAATTTTTGTTCAAGTTATATAAATTGATAGTTTTTGTAAAACTTATACATGGACTTAAGGAACAAGCGTCTTATTTTTTTAAGTCAACTACTAAACAAAAGACTTAAATAACAAACATTTTTTCTAAGTTTGTTAATATTTGTTTTAATTTTTTTTCGATTTTTATATGTTTTTTTCCCGTTAATCACAACCTTTTTGTATCATAAACTTTAAACAACTGATTTTTGTTTGTTACTTATGCTTGGCAAACAGCTGAAGCAAGTCAAAGTCATGGCCAAGGCTGTTGTTGCATGTTAAAGCCGAACCAATAAAACTCCATCATTGGTGAGTGAAGATGTTTCGAGTAAGCTTTTTCTTGTTTGCTTTTGAGTTAAAGCTTTGTTTATATTATTTAAATTGAGTTAGAACTTTAGTTTCTTTTTTTTCTTAAACTTTCATTTCAATTCATCGTTTCTTTTGGGAAGATTTCATCTGATGTATTAATTGCAAGTTATTATAATATAAACAGTCGGTCAAATCCGCTCAAATGACAACCTACATAGATTTGTTGTCTTTAGTATCAGGTGCGCAAATAAGTTTCCGCCGTTTGACAAAATATGTTAAAATTTTTAGATGTGAAACGTCTTTGACGTCAGGTTAAACATCTGTCAACAACATAACCTTAAAATATTAGCGAATTTATTATTTATTTTTATTATGCGAAAATGTCGATGTTTGGGCCGAATAAACACCATTTGCTGGAACTTGTGATTCACTTCTTCAATTTGAAGATATCTGCAACTGTGGCGCATCGATTGCTTGTAGAAGCATATGGAGATGCTGTCTTCATTGTGAGAAGTTGGTGTGAGTGGCCTCAAATATTTAATAATGGTGAATTTGAAATCGAAGGCAAAGAAAGTAGCGGAAGTCCAAAAGTACACGAACACGGGGAATTAGAACATTACTGGATCAAGATTCCTGCCAGACATAAAAGAAGTTGCAATTACGGCACGACCTGATGTCTAGATGGTGGCAGTAGTTAAAAAAAGTACTTTGGTGAAAGGTGGCAACCTTATGAAACATATGTGTTAAATTTCAAGGCGCAACGTTGTTTAGTAATTTTTTTTTAATCCACCAAAAGTAAACAATCGCAGTGAATTTTAAAAATTTTAAAAATTGGTCACCGTTATATAGTTCAGTACTTTCATTTTGAAGGTCTCAATCCAACCAATATTAAAGCCGATGTAGAATCCTTTCTTGGGGAGTCTGCTCCTTCGGTTACGATCATAAAATATCGGGTCTCTACGAGTTTCCAAGACAAACATCGCAGTGGTCGGACAATTTAGGTGGGCACGCACGCCAGAAACGGTTAAGAAAATCCACAAAATGGTGTTGGATGATCGTCAGCTAAATGTGTGTGAGCTGGCTTAATATTGAAAAGAAAAACAATAAACTGTTAGTATTACACAAGCCCACAATTGCGATGGCCAAAATCTATGAATTAAAGTTAGAATTGCTTCATTACGCATTTTTGTTCGCCTGATTTAGCTTCCTCGGATTATTTCCTATTTTTAAACTTGAAGAAATGACTTGGTAGTAAAAGATTTGCTAACAATGAAGAGATGGAGTTTGCGGTTGATGACTATTTTCCGGAGATAGACAGTTCTTACTGTAAATAGGGTATTGAAACTATTAAATATCGCTGGGAAAAGTGTATCGAGCTAAAAGGAGATTATATTGAGAATCTGTGCCATCTTCAATGTTCATTTTAGTTTTTGGTATTTTTCTGGTTACAAAGGAGTCGATTAGATCTGGGATCTTATTTTTTATCTGTTGGCCAGTATTTTGGATTGCCTATAGACAGAACCTCGTATCATAGACTATTAATTGTTTTAAATAACTCACGTCCTTTGGCAGCAGTAAACGAGAACCCCAATTAACATTTCTTGCATTGAAATCCTCTCCAATTATAAATCGACCTTTATGTCTATTGAACACCTGCAAGTACTTTTCGTATTTAATTTTGCTTTTTTGGTGGGCTATACAAAGCGGTTATAAACATATCAGTTCCGCATAGTTTTATAGTTACTGTTGTGGCATGAAAGGCGCTATCACATATATTTTCTTCTTCATAATGATCGATGCATTGTTTTATTATTATTGCACTTCCACCTCTGGCATTATTTAAGGGATGGTTTGAGCAATACATAAAATAATTTTTGAATCTTGCAAACATTTGGTTGGTGCTTCAAGTTCATTTTTGTGGTTTACAATTCCCATGTTGGTGGTTCATAATCGGGTTTCGTGGAATCTATACTAGCGTGGTATCCAGCACATTTAACGCATTTTAAGGGTTTGTTACAATTATTTTTTATATGGTGAAAACCTTGGCAAGCTTTGCATTGAGGCATAAGTTTTGGCGGTTTAATAGGATCTATTTTAATTACAGTATGTAGGTTTTTCAGAAGAATCAAAACTAACTACAAACAGATTCTAAAGGACATCGGTGATGAGCAAACAAATCATCAATACAATTCAGACATAAAATTTTGTATAAATGAAAATCTCACGGCCACAAACTACCGCATACTTAAAGAAGGTATTAAATTCAGAAAGGATAAGTTAATTTATGCTGCTTTTTCAATGCGTGGTCTCATCTATATTAAATTATCAGTTGCTGATCAACCTATACGCATTGATGATGTATCCGACTTTAACCGCTTATTTCGTCCTGAAGCTAACGATGGAAATAAATGTTAATGTAACCGTATTTATTGACTTTTATATTTTAAAACTTCTCTAAAATTCTATTTATTTCTTACTATTATATTATTGAATATCATAACAATACTAAATATTTTACTTGAAATCACCGCTACGAGCGTTGCTGTTAGGGTCTTTAATGATTATGAGTATGACTTCATTACTTAATGATGAATTTAGTTCCAAAGACGTAACGGCAAACATGGTTAGAATTCTTACTAAACAAAGAAATGGTCTAAAAATTTGCCACATTAATGCGCAAAGTCTCAACAACAAAATAGATGAATTTCGACTAGTTTTTGAAGGTTCTGGTGCCGATATAATAATAACAGTAGCTGAAACATGGTTTAAATCATCAACAACTGATAATTTTGTATCCCTTAATGGGTATAACATTTATAGAGCTGATAGAGAAGCTGAAGCTGGAGTTGCAATCTATGTTAAAAGTGGTTTGAGTTGCAAAGTTAAATGCAAGTCTGATGCTGAAGGCAATATTGGTAATAGTAGATCTGAAGACATAAATCTTATTGAATTCATTTTTCTTGAGCTGTCCAACTTAAACAAAAAGATTTTTATTGGCAGTGTGTACAGGACTAATTGTAATGTAAACATTACTCCATTTGTGAAAATCTTGGAAAGCTTAACAATGGCGTATGATGATATTGTGATTGCGGGTGATTTTAATTCAAATGTTCTAATTGACTCTAGTCTTACCAACAGCATGAAATTTATTGGACTCACTGCTACCAATATGTACATGCACACACATTTTACATCAACAAGCAGCACACAGATTGATCTATTTTTTATTTCTCACGAATCGAATCTCTTATTGTATGATCAAATATCAGCTCCCTGCTTTTCTAAGCATGATCTCATCTTTATGGTGTATGATTTTGAAATACAAATTCCAAACCAAACATTTACATTTCGTGATTTCAAGAATATTGAATATATAACTTTGCATGATGAATATAGGAAAATTGACTGGAATTGTATTTACTACATGGTATCGGTTGATGAACAATTGAATTTTCTGGAGCACCATCATAAAAATTTATTTAATCTAACTGTTCCTTTGAAAACGAAGATAATCAACGTTAGGCAAAAACCATGGTACACACCAGCAATTAGTCGTCTAATAGAACAACGTGACTTTGCATATTCTCGGTGGAAACGCCATAAAACTACAGAGTTACATGAAAATTATCGTTTAGCTAGGAGAATAGTAACCAAAAAAATAAAAGATACTAAATCTAACTATTACGTCGAAAAATTCAACAACATTATAGATACAAAAAAAAGTGGAAATCAATACAAGAGATTGGAATTGGTAAAAACAAAAATAGCAATAATATTATTAATGAAAGTCCGGACGATTTAAACAAGAAATTTATCAATGTAAATATGCTGGAAGCGGATAATAAATTTTATGATGATTTCCACGTGAATTCTCTCCCAACACGCCATTTTTCTTTTAACTGTGTCACACAGAACGATGTATATAGAAGTTGCTTATCCATAAAATCCAATGCTGCAGGCATTGATGGTATAAATCCAAAGTTTTTAAAGATGACACTTCCGTCACTTTTGCCTCAAATTATTTATATTTTTAATAACATTATTACTACCAGCACTTTTCCTTCACGATGGAAAGAATGCTAAAATTTTGCCAATACCAAAATCACCCACTGAATATCGACCCATAGCAATCCTACCATTCCTCTCTAAGGCATTGGAAAAAATACTACATAATCAAATTACTTCATACGTTAATGATAATCGGCTACTTACTAACAGGCAATCTGGTTTTCGGGCAGGGCATAGCTGCATCTCTGCTCTTACTGATGTATCCGAAGATTTAAGAAAAGAAGTTGATGATGGTTTCTTTACCATGTTAGTATTGTTGGACCATTCCAAAGTATTTGACACTGTAGACCACAACATATTAATTCAGAAATTACAGAAAATGAAGAGTTTTTCTTCAACATCGGTCAGCTTAATGTCATCTTATCTTAAAAACAGAATGCAGTGTGTGGAAACCCAGTCTGGAATGTCAAATTTACTTTATGTAAAACGAGGAGTTCCGCAAGGGTCAATTCGTGGACCTCTTCTTTTTTCAATTTACTCTAATGATCTTCCCAACCAGTTGTTGCATAGTAAGATTCGCTTGTATGCTGACGATGCACAATTATATATAAGCAACAGAAATAAAGGTGTTGAGGACTGTATCAGAAAATTGAATGAGGATCTTAACAGAGTTTTTCTTTGTGCCTCAGCAAATGGATTAAGTTTAAATCCACGAAAATCTAAATGTATTGTTATACGCAAAAGGACTAGCAAAATTATAATTAGGCCAAACATAATTATAAATAATCAGCCGATTGAAATTGTTGAAAGCGCAAAGAATTTAGGAGTTATCTTCAATAATACGCTTACTTGGTCTGATCAAGTAAATGCAGCATGTGGCAGAACTTATTCTATGCTTAGAACATTCTGGCCCACACAATGCATTACACCTATAAAAATTAGAATTTTACTCGCGAAAACATATTTGTTACCGATTCTGATGTATGGATGTGAGGTTTTCTCCTGTTGCGACTCAGAAAGTAAACGAAGATTAAACGTTGTTTACAATAACATTACTAGATATGAATTTGGACTGCGGAGATTTGACAGCATTTCATCGTATTCGAAGAAACTATATGGTGTACAATTTGAGGACCTATTGAAAATACGTATTTTAATCTTTTTACATAAAATTATTATCGCTCGAGAGCGTGACTATCTATTTAATAGATTAAAATTAAGTAGATTTAATAGAACCAAAAATATAATTCAAATCAGGCATCATAGATTAATATCAGAATGGCAATTTTATATTAATGCTAAATTCGTCTTTGGAACATGCTACCAGTAAACATTAAGGATATAAGCAACGCATGTTTTTTAAGAAAAATTATTTGAGCTATACTCGTAAAAGTAATATATGTATTGTTTTTCTTTTTTTGTATTATTAAAATATTTATTATTATTATTTAAAATTTCAATACTGTTTTTGTTTATTTAACTAAACTTATTGATATAAATTTTAATTAATGCATTTTATATTATATTTTTTATTTTTAATTCTTAATTCTTAATTCTTAATTTTTAATTTTTGATTTTTATTTTTTATTTTTATTTTTAATTTTTAATCTTTAACTTTTGCTTTTTAATTTTTGATTTTTAATTGTTTAATTTTTGATTTTTAATTTTTAGTTTTTAATTATTAATTTTGAAATTTTTAATTGTTATTTTTTATTTTTTTATTTTTTAATTTTTATTATTTTAATGTATTAATTTCTTCTGAGACTCCTATTACCAGTTTTGTTATTATTTTCATCAAAAGCAATGCCAAATTATCACATTTGTCCTTAATGTACCCCTGTGTTGTTTTAAGACTTCAGTCTTGTTACACAGGCTAACAAATAAATAAACTCAAAAAAAAAAAAAAACAGATTCAGTGCTTCTTTTGTCTTCCATATAACTTTATTAAAAGCTCTTCTTGGTTTTAAGCTTTGATAATAATATCTTTGGGACCGCAAGAGTAATGTAGATCCATGACCATTACTCTTACTCTAATTCGATTCATTAAAGATATTTGTTAAGACTCTATAATCAGTACTATCGAACAGGCTGATTTTATAAGATTCCTTGTTTATTAGTTTTAATAAAAAATCTTCTTTCACATTTGCTTTAATCATTGGGAATAAAATGTGTTTCTGTACAGCAATGTGAAAAAAAGTAATACTGATTATGATTTTGTTGGAAATTTCCAACTAAGGTGTCTAAAAACATAAACAAATAAAAAAAAAACACAATAAACAAATAAAAAGAATACAAATAGTAAATAAAACAATTAATTTAATAATAATATAATAGTCATTAAAAAGAGCCGAGCTTTATCGTTTATGCAAAACACCAGCGATTGTTTTCCTAAACAATATAACTCCATATATTTATAATGGTGTCAAAAAAATAATAATAATTGAAATAATAATGTAAATTATTATTAACTAATTAAGATAAATAATAAAAAATTAAAAGTCTCTTGAGAAGTTAAAACTAATTAAAAAACCAATCATTGGTTAATCGAAAAAAAAAAATAATGATTTCAGCAATAACATCAACAGAAAACAACCCTTATTTGACCATTAATAATAAATTAAAAAAAAACTAATATTTAGAGAATCTAATTGGATTTTGAAATTAAAATGGCCTCTATTTTCGAAATTTTGTTTAAAATAATTTGCTTTTGCTTAGTAAACTCTTCTATTTTACTTAGTAAAGTCATCTGCATTCCCCTTGTTTCTTCTAAATCTTTCGTACATTTTGGTGGAGTTGTTGTTTTTGGTGTTATTATTTGCTTCTTCATAGGTTGGACTTGTTTGGATAAAGAAGATGTTGAGGGTGTTTCTGTCAGTTTTCTTTTTTTGGGTCGCTACATTTCTTCTCCATCTAAAGCCGTTTTCTTTTCTGACAAAAAATTTCGCCCTTTTTTGGAAAAGTGTATTTTTTTTATATATTCTGAATTAAGAGCAACCTTGTATTATATATCAATCGAAAGGTCTCAAAGTGCTGTGTTCATTAATACAAAAAAAAATTTATTATTATCCTCTTGGAAGTCATAGGGTGAAAATATTCGAAAAATGGGAACAATGGGGAAATATTCTACCACTATGACCTGAAAGAAGTCAATGGCTCGAATTTTTTGTGATTTATGAGGGCTCGACTTTGAGACCTTTCGATTGATATATAAGATTAGGTTGCTCTTAATTCCGAATATATAAAAAATACACTTTTCGAAAAATGGGCAAAAAAAGGGCGACATTTTTTGTCAGAAAAGAAAACGGCATAATATTTCATAAGAATAATCAGATTCCTAAAAAATTAATAAAATAATTTTATAATGTTATTCAAGAAATCGCTATGCCCCTCCACCTTAATGTGGAAGTATTAAAATATTTACCTCACATAATTCGCTCAACTTCAATCCCGATTCTGGAGTGCGTGTATCACCATCTACAGCATCGACTGTCATAACTTCAAGAATTTGCTGTTCCAGAGTATTTAAATCTCTGGGTACGTTGGTCCAACTATCCAACCAGTTTTTTTCATGAACGACCTTCTGCTGTTTTTTTCTGTAGAAAAAATCTTTCAGAATGTGGTGGGTACTGTTGCTGCAATAGAAAGAATTACAGGTAAACCTCCTACAACGCGGTGAATAGGTTCCTGAAAAACTCCGTGTTATAGGAAATCGCGTTGTAGGAGACTCTAAAAATATGTGCTAAATATAATTTTGTGTATTTATGTGTTGAGTCATAAGAACATACATATTATGTAATTTAATAACACTCCATTTATTTAAACAAAAACAAAACAAAATAAAATAAAATAAAATTTCAATTCTACTTAAAATATTCAAGTTGAAAGATTTAATAAATTAAAGCCAAAACAGAACGATAACTTTCTACTCCTCCTCATCACTTAGTATGATTTGTTTCGAACGTTTTGTTCGTACTAGTTCAAAATCTGAGCTTTATCCACTATCAGATTCGGGCATCCTTTCGACGATTATTGGTTTGAAAAAATCGTGCATTGAAGTTTGTTTGCTCTTATTTCGCAAATTTTTATAAATTTCTTGATAGGGAGCTAAATTGTTTTAAAGATTTCGTTTAAATATTTCTGCTCTGTCACTTAAAGGGTCGTTCTCCAAAATGTATTCTTCCAACTGCTTTGCCATATTTAAAACTTTTTCGATATTTTTTAATGAAAAGTTTTTATTTTCAACATCGGAAAGATCGTCAGAGCTATCTCCAACTGATTCTTCATTTGTCATTGTCACTAAATCTGCTTCGTTTATTTCGTCGTCCGCAATTAATTCTTGAATATCAGCCATTGTTATTTCATCAAATCCATCACATTCTACTGCATGCGCCAATCTCACTATGTTCCTATATTCATCTTCTATTGGTGTAGAAACAGTGCCCTGAACGTCTATTTCCGGTATTAGTGCTTTCCAGCAAGCTTTTAGTGTTGAAGGACGAATTTCTTTAAGTGACGCATCAATAATTTCAACGGAATTTAAAATTGTAAATTGTCAAAGGATTTCCGAATGTAGTAAGCTTTGAATGCTGCTATTATGCCCTGATCTAAAGGCTGTAATAGCGATGTGGTGTTGGGCGGTAAAAAATCGATTTGAACATTAGGATGACTTAAATCAGTCGAATGGGATGGCGCATTATCTAAAAGTAGTAAAACTTTAAATGCTAAGTTCTTTTTTTTTTTAGATAATTTTCTGCGTCAGGAACAAAGCAATGATAAAACCAATCATTAAATAAACTGGCAGTCATCCATGATTTTTTGTTGGCTCTCCAATACAATGGAATGTTGTTTTTGTTGCATTGTTTCATACATCTTGGATTTAATGATCGGTTAATAAACATTGGCTTGGTCATAAAATCACCAGACGCATTACTGCACAGCAATAATGTTATTCGATCTTTCGAAACTTTAAAGCCAGGAGCTCTTTTTTCGTTTTTCGAAATAAAAGTTCTTGAAGGCATTTTTTTCCACCACAAGCCTGTCTCATCTGCGTTGAACACTTGTTCAGGTAAATAACCATTTTCTTTAATAATTTTTTCGAACTCTGCTGGATATTTTGCTGCTGCATCTGCGTCTGCGGATGCACTTTCTCCCTGTATTTTTAAATTGCGAAGTGCATGTCTTTTTTTGAATTTTCCAAACCATCCATTACTAGCTACGAATTGATGATTGTCTTCATCGATTGACGATTGTCCTGTTTCCTTTAAATAATTAAATGTTTTTAGTGCTTTATGCTTAATTACATTCCCATCTAAGGGCAATCGTTTTTTTTGTCATGTCTTCTATCCACACCATAAGCGATTGCTCCATTTTCTCCATTATCTGCGGTCTAGGACGAGCAGTTACTTTCGCGACTACAGAGGATCCAGATGCTACCGAACTTCTAATTTTTTCTTCGTTTTGTTTGATAGTTCTTATTGTTGACTCATTTAAGTTAAAATGTCTGGCAATATCACTTTTCCTCTCTTGATTTTGAAGTCGATCCAAAATTTGTATTTTTAATTCAATGGATAAAAATTTTCGTTTTAACGGCTTTTTTTTTCATTCGGCATTTTTGTGGCTAAATTGAAAAATTTATTTGCATTTAAATAAAGTTACATACATACATATAAATTAGGTTTAAAAGAAACTTACTTATTCACCTTAAAATAATTTTATCAAAACTCTTTTACGAAAAGAAACAACAACTGTTTCAAAAATTTTTTATAATTTAACTGGAATTAGACTGAATATTTTTTCGCAATTTTTTACACGCTTTAGATTGATGCTTTTATTTGCAATGCCGACAACAAACTAACAAAAAAATTATTACATCAAATGAAAGTAGCATAAATCGTTGTGTGATGTTAGAACCGCGGGGAAACCCATTTTTTTAATTTTGTCGTTGACTACACAATTATGTATTTGTTTGTCACATTGTAAACACATGTTCAAGTGTAGGGTGGCAATGCTATAAAAAATATAGGTATCAAAGTATGAACAAAGTGCAAAGAATTTTATTTGGGCAAGAAAACCTTTTTCAAATTAAAATAGCAAATATTTGAAAAAAATTTCGTAAAAATCGCGTTGTAAGAGTAGCGTTGTAAGAAAATGTCCGCATTTTGGGATCCGCGTTGTAGCGAAAACGCGTTATAGAAAACCACGTTGTAGGAGGTTTAACTGTACTTACTATTTTCCTTTACTCGACAGACTTTTAGCTGCCTCCCATAGAATGTTAAAGATTCCCAACGCACTTTGCAATTTATGGTATTTCTCCCTCCAATTATAAAATTTTAAATTAAATAATTTATAAATTTTTAAATTAATGTATCAAAGTCATACCTTTTCTTTATTTATTTCTGTCATTTTTTTTTCGAATAACAAACACAAAATAACAAACTTACAACAATTTTAATTGTAAGTATTTTTGAAAGTTAATATGAAAAACGTTCCGCATATTTTCCGTTCAGAAACACTTTTTGTCATATTTTTTCAATATTGTATATTGTCAAAGTTTCAGAATTGGTCAAGTGAGAAAATCTATGTTTTTACCAATTCTTATCGTTTTTGTGTCAATTGCTATGATTCATGTGAAACAGAAACATTATTATTATGATCATTATTTCTTGCGGCTGAAATCGTATAAAAACATATCTTCAAAATTCATATTGGTTTGTACTTCTTTCATTTTTCTTTGTCCAAATGTAAACACTGTAAGTCTATCATCCTACATGTTTGATTCAAACAGCCAGACCTTAAAATTGATACAAACCTGCCACAACTTGTAATAACAAAAATGTTATAAACAAAAGCTTTTTGTGTTGTATTTGATTTTGTTGCTGTCAGTCACTGTTGTATAGTAAACAACAAATCACCAGCAATAAACAAAATTGTAGAACAAATTTCAAATTTACTTACTCGTATTAACATAAATATGCCATAAATATGTATGAAGCTACGTCGTCGTGAGTCGTTCGTTCACTCACTCCAAATACACAATAAAAACAGAATAAGCCAAAAAAAAAAAAAAAAAATAAACAAACAAACGAATTATAATAATTATACTAACCTCAAGCAAATTTCCGTTTAACAAATGATTAATAATTTTTAAATAAAGTTAGGGAAATATGTTTATAAAAACTGGAATGAATGAATGAAATTTACTAAAATTAAAAAAAAAAAAAATATTTTCTCATATATCTGTCATAAAATCAAATTTTTTTGGTCTCTATGTGGTCAGATATGAAGTATTGTCTTATTACCACGCAATGAGACCGAAATTGGTAAATTTTTTTGATAAAATTTTGAAAACTCCTTTTTCAAGTTTTAAAAAATTTTCTTTAACAAAATTTAAAGAAATGGATCTGGCACCCTAAGGTTTTATGAAATACATATTACAGATTAACTGTGTGAATTTTTAAGTTAATCCCTATGCCAGCATTTTTGTGACAAGGATTTTATTTTCGCGGATTTCGAGAAAAATTAGATTTTTGTGAAATATTCTGTAAATGTACTCTTTCTAAATACTTTGTATCAAAAATTCATCACTTTTCTACTTTTAAATATTATATTTTATCTTAATAGCCTAGGGTTTCGGAAAAAAATAATATGACTCCATTAACCCTTTTGGAATTGGGGTCACATATGACCCCGAACTAATAAAAGACAATTTATTCAAAAAATTCAAATATTTTGTAAGTGCTGTCTAATTTTTAGAATATAATAACCAAATATGTAGAAGTTTCATTCCAAAAATTTGGGATAAATCTGAGAACGTTAACACATTATTTGCCAAGGCCAGCTTTGGATTTTAAGATATTTTAAAATAAAAATGACTTAAAACGAGTTTTTCTATTAAACTCGTTGTTAGAATTTATATAGAATTTAATAAAAATAATTCGGTTAATTTTTATTTATTTAACCATTCAGTGCTCCTGGGATCAAAATAATCCATTGTGATATGTCTTTTAACCAATTTTGTTATAAAATTACTTTATGTAATAAAGTAATAGTTGAATTTCTTGCTGTCTCACTCACCAATTTGGTGGATATTGATAAAAAAAAACGCCAAAAAGAAAATTTCAGGTCAATCGGTGAAGATGCCTTTACTTATAATGGTTGACATTTTTTGATTTTTTATAATCGGTCGCTTTATATTATCTTCAATGTCACCTACATGTTTTGAACCTACCATTTTATTTCCCAGTTTTAAATAGTTTATTAAATAAAAGTAAATTTCAAATATAATAATATATATAAAAGGTAATATTAAATTAATACTACTCTTAATGGAATAAATTACAAAATTAAATCAAAGTGAATTTCAAAAAACGTTCTATTTTTTAGACATATGACTTAAGTCATAGAGACCAAAAAAAAAAATTATGGCTTTAATCAATTTCTTAAAGTTGAAAAAAATGCCATCAAATTTCATGACCTATTTTTTTTTGGCAGAAATGTGGTCTGGGTCATTAGCTATTTCTTGGCGAGTTTTTATTCAATTTTGAAGTTTTATAGCTTAATACTTATCCCGAATTATATAACAATTTGTCGGAAAAATTAAACTATAGAAAGAAATTTTCGTAAAATCTGAAAAAAAGTCATATTTTCCCCATATAAACACACTTGAAACTTTCAATCGCGTTGAGCCACCCCTAAATGTTTTTTGATTGGCCCAAAACTTTGTATTTCTCAGTTTTTTTGCTATTCGAATATATCTAGGGGCTGCGACCGAGAGTTTGTACACTTTTTTTCCCTCCATATAATGAAGGGCCACCATAATATACACAAAGATATGAGAGGTCAAAATTTTAAAGGGACATTGTCCATCCGTCTATCTACCAGCCTGGCATCTCTGGTCCCTAATATAGCAAACAAGTTTTTTATTTTTATTTTGAGGTTAGGATTTCGTGATGTGATGGTGAGGTTTTGAGTTCAGATGCGGATTTAGCGTTTATAGAGTATACTCTGGGGGTTTAAGATTTGTCGGAAATGACAATATTTTCAACTTTCATAATAATTAATTAATTACAGTTTACATTGCGTTAATTTTATGAATTTACTCCAAGAATCTGTTCCACCACTATTCGAGAGGACTTTGGTGAAGATGGCTAGTTGTATTTCCGCTTCCACACTTTAAACGTAATATAATGCCGTTTTCTTTTCTGACAAAAAATGTCGCCCTTTTTTTGCCCTTTTTTGGAAAAGTGTATTTTTTTTGTATATTCTGAATTCAGGGCAACCTTATATTATATGTATATCAATCGAAAGATCTCAAAGTGCTGTGTTCATAAATGCAAAAAACTTTTGATTATTATCCTCTTGGAAGTCATAGGGTGAAAATATTCAAAAAAGGGGAACAATGGGGAAATATTCTCACACTATGACCTTAAAGAAGTCAATGGCTGAAATTTTTTGTGATTTACGAGGTCTCGACTTTGAAACCTTTCGATTGATGTTGCTCATAATTCAGAATATATAAAAAAAATACAATTTTCGAAAAAAGGGCAAAAAAAGGGGCGACATTTTTTGCCAGAAAAGAAAACGGCATAAGAGAATTCGAAGATCTTCATGAGAATTTTAGAAATACTTGGATTGGTCGAAGAAATGTTACAGAGTACCCAACCCGTTTCGCTGATCTGACAGCACTGGACTTTTTCTTGTAGGGATACATTAAAACTTTAGTCTACTCCAAAGAAAAAGGAACTAACTACAATTACGGAAAAATACGCACAAAACTAAATGAAAATTGAAAATTGTGAATTAGAAGTCTATCGTTGTGGGTACAAATGTTTGAACATCGGCAATTAAACTTTTATAATCATTCAAACTGAGCAAGAATTTTTCGGGAATCCCTGAATATATAGGTTAAGGTTTTCATTTACATATTTTTATACCGTATACCACTATGTCGTCAGGATATAATGACTTCATGCTGATGTTTGTAACTACTGTTAGAATTACGACTTGCAATATTAACAACTTGTCGTCTTTGGTTAATATTGAAAAACATAGTTTAATTTTGTTAAAATTGTTTACTTTTAATATGATGTCTAAATATATTATCAATTTCCTCTGTAAACTTTTCAAAAAATATACAATATTATATTAAAACTTCAGAAGTGGGATTACCTTAAAAAAAAAAAAATAAAATAAAATGCAGCGAAGAAATTTAACTCGCCAGGAGCTTATAGCTGCCTTAAATTACGGTGGAATTAAATTTCCAGAAAGTGCTACAATAGCTCAGCTGCGGTCTTTAGTGGAAACTATGGATTCTGATGCCAATTCGAATGCCAATGCTTTTATTTCAATGCAACCATCTGTTTGTGCTGATCAATAAACTACCTCTGTCCAAAACGTTATTTCTTCTGTGTTACCTGAGGTGTGTGATAATTCGTGTACACTCTTGCCGTCTGTTGCTTCCGTTTCATCTGTTTATCCTGGTACATCAATTCCATTTACAACTTCTGTTTCAACTGCTGGTTCCATTACTACTGAATCGGTTCGAACTGATACTTTTGTTTCATCTGCTGCATCTGCTCCTGCTGCTTCGGTTCCATCTGCTTCTTTTATCCCATCTAATACTTTTATTTCATCTGATGCATCCGTTCCATCTGGTACATCCGTTCCATCTGCTGCATCCATTCCAACTGCTGGTTCTGTTCAACCTATTGCGGTAGAACAGCATATCCTTTGCGAGGATTCCCTAGATATTGCTATTAATCAATTACAAAAGCAACGTGAACTCATTTTATTGCAGCGTGAAGTGAATATGTTAAACAATGACGGTAAAGGTTCTTTATCTGATTTTGTAGCCATTGAATCCATGGTTATTAAATTTTCTGGAGATGATTTATATAATATAAAGCGATGGATAAGTGATTTGGAGGATGCATTTCAATTATGTGCTCGAAGATTGCTTAGTGGAACTGCTGCATTATTTACAAGAACCGTCTTGTCATCAAGTTATGAAGAGTTGAAACGGGCTCTTTTAGACGAATTTGGAAAATCTTATTCAATACTTGAGATGTATGAACAACTGAAGAAAAGGAAACTAAGACCTAATGAAACTATACAGCGTTACGTGATCGAGATGAGAATGATAGCAGAAAAAGCCAACATTTCAGACACGGATTTAATCGACATCATTATTGCAGGTCTTAATGATAAAACACCGTTGGTAAATATGCTATATCAAGCTACTACAATGCAGCAGTTAAAAGTTCAATTAGAGCGCTATCAGAAATTGCGCGATAAACAATCTAGAACCATCTTGGCTTCGGAGCAATCGGTTTGTAGAAATGGAACGCCGCACAGTGGGTTCGATTTCCCCAAAATGGAGATTAATTCAACGAAGGGTCTAATTGATTAGGTAGTATCTTTTTTTGGATTAGTTATACATAAGTTATAAAAAAAAACAAAAATATTGTATACTTTTGAAGAGAACTTTTTTATTTATTTAATTTAACTAATATTATATTAAAGAATTTGCATTAATATTTCTCAAATCAAGCAACTGGAGAGCCTTACGACATCCGATTTTGATGAAATTTGCTATGAGTGTTGTACCTTACACCACCCAGTGAAAATGACAATTTTGGAACTTTAACCCATTTTGTCCCACACTTGTCTAGTCATTAAATCATTTTGTTGATGTTATTCTTGGTTTTTATACTGTTTTCCTATATTATTCGAGAAATGAAAATTATATTTATAGCCTTTTATCGAAAAAGTAGCAAAAATATATACATTTTATTTTGTAAAGTGTTTCTAACCTGTTTTTTTTTAGAATATATGTCCAAACTCTTCAGATTCCCATCCATCGACACCGTCACCCTCATCATCGTCATCTATATAATAAGCGATTTCTATTTCTGTCGGCAAAATTGACGGCGAAATTAATAGCTCCACTGCTGATTAGATCTGAGGTTAATAGAAACCTATTTAGTATATCCCGATTCGATTCCTCCCGGCTACATTTACGCGAAAAGTTTTCTCTGTAGTTTTTAAAATCCTTATTTCGAGCTTCTTGTGCTTCTTCTGACAGTTGGCCAATCGGTAATAAAGCGTGCGAAATGATTTCTGGACCATGTATTAAAAACTTATGCAGAGTAGGAGGCATGTTAAACCACGGATATTTCTCTACAAAAAGTCGAGCTGTATTATATGAAAATTGCCTGAATTTTTCAACATCGATTTCATGACCAGAAGATACAACAATTAAAATTGTGTGCATCTTTTCAATTAGTTCAAAATCAATTTTCGTTATATCTGCTGATATACTAGCGTTTTTAAAAAATCTTCTAGCCGTGTTGCCATCATTCGAATTGCCGAAGCCGGGTTTTGGTTGGTCTATAATAAGACCAGTTTTATTTCTAAATTCCGTTTGAATTCGTCTCTTGTTTTCAGCAACTATTGTTTTATCGGAATCAGTTCTAGCTTGCCATTTTTTTATTGGTAATTTATACGACACGTGTAAAAGACATTCATAAAAACGAATCCAACCATGTAATATAGATAGACCAAAATCCAACGTATCTGTTTTTACCTCCTTGGCGATCATTCTTTCCACATTATTAAAATCTTTACTGGATGACCCACGTAAATAACACCTCTTGTGTGGAGACACTCAAACATTCTTTAACAAATTCAATTTTTAATGGCCTACAAAATCTTGTTGATGATGGGCGAGGATTTTGCCAGATAACTTTTTTTTGACACACCATTCTAAGTGGAACAATGCACGTTATGAAAACCGCTGCGTCACTTGCACCATGACCATGGAAAGCTTGTTTGTATGAGCTGTGTCCGGAGCTTCCATCAAATCCCCACTTTGTGTATAAGATAATTTTTGACAATTCGTAATCAGATAAGGTGGCAATAACATCTTTTTGCAGTAAAACTAAACGCTCAACAGTGTGATTAAGAAGAGCTTGCAGACTTATTTGAGCTGTTGTTTCGGTTACTCGTATTGCGTCTTCCATTGGGTAACAATCTTTTTCGCTTGTTGGACGATTGTGTAAGAAGGAAACTTCTCCGGAGCAGCTTTTCTAATCAAATTATACTGGCTACGAGTAAGCTTTGCTTCCGCCAGCACTATAAGCGCAGATTCTGCACTTAGTTGTTTTGCACGTTCTTGTGATGTCAAACTTGCCTTATATTTTGCAGCTCTAGATGGGGAAGAAGTAACATCTTTCAATATTTTTGATGCTTCTATATGGCCAGAAGCTCGTAAACTCATTTGAGTGGCATAGCTTAACACAGACAGAGATGACTTATCTCTTATATCCTTGCATTTCTTTGTTTTTGTTTTTGATGAACATTCATCAAACTCCATTTCTTTGCGGCCTCTTTTATTTGTGTGCACTACAAATGAGATGGAAGAATCTAACCAGTTTTTATTATCTCTACAAAAACGGCCATCATGTTTATTTGATTTAGACCATCGACTCTTAAAATCAAAAACGTAACTATTAAATTTAGTTTGAAAATCTTTCATATCAACAGGGTTTGTACGTTTTATTAGTTCTTCTTTCAAAATATTAATTTTTTCTTTAAATAGCAAAGAGTCTGCATTCCGAAAAATATCGTAAAGACTCTGACGAGAGAAAAATACTGTTTTGGAGCTTGTTCCTAAAAAGTTTAGACAGTAGCATATTATAAATCAGAAGCTTAAAGTATTTGTTTGTACCAATTACCCAATAACAAACTTTACAGCACTTTCAGTACATTTGACGTTTTCACAAACACAAAAATAACGAATAACTAGTAACCAGGCTTGCCATTTTTACACCTTGGGTGCTAGATCTAGCACAATCTAGCAACCAACATTTTTAAAATTTGCTATTTTTTTGTTTAGCTCTTTTTAAAACTTTTTTTTATTGTTTCTAAATTTAATAATTTTATTTTTTGCGTATTTAGTAATTTTACTAGTTTTTTTTCTGCAGGGCCTTTAATTAATTTTTAAGAGCTGTTTAGCAACTTTTTTTAAATGCCCTAGCACTATTTCATATTTATCTTATGGCAACACTGCTACCAACAAACAAAAAAATTGTAGTATAACAATAACAACAATAACAATCATAACAACGAAAACGAGAACAAAACAAATTAAAGACAACAAGAACCGCTTTTTTATGAGTGGCTATTTTTTTAATTTATTAAATATATTTAATTGGCGCAAAAACGCGCAACATTTTTTTTATAAATATGAAAGCTTACATACTACAGTTTAATACACAATGTACACTTTTACCCAATTTTACCCTATTCCCATTTAAAACTCCACATATATTTTAAAAATAGCCCAAATTTAAGCATATTTAAAAAAAAAAGTTAAAAATATTTCTACATATTTTTTGTTAAATTTTTTTTTTTTAATTACGTTAAAATACCTGACGTTGAAGATTCCATAATAAAAGTATCACTTTTGACTGTTAAAAATAAAAATATTTAGCTTTAAAGTATGACAAATTTCAATTTTCACAACTATTAGAAAAAAACTTAAAAATTTCTTAACTTTAAGGCTACGTAGCAAGAAAAGTAAAAAACATATGACATTGAAATTTTCGGTAGTGATGTAGAATTTAGTACTCTTTAATCGAGTAATAAGTATTTTTTAAAAAACTTCATTTTCATTATTCAATTAATCTCCATTTTTTGCGATTTCAACCCAATGTGCGCCGGATAAAGTTAAAGAACCTGTTACAGATGTTTGTTGTTATCACTGTTCACAGTTTGAACATTTTCAAAATCAGTGTGCAAAGCCTATACGATCAAAAGGTTCCTGTTTCAAATGTGGTGAATTAGGTCATTTGTATAATACTTGCCCTAAGAGACGTTCTGTTGTTGCAATGGTAGCTGCATCTGAAGAAGATACAGATAATTTTGGAAAACCTCAGTTGACCACAGTTAATGCTTTGCAAATGGTAAGTGCCGCTTTTATTAATAGATTAGGCAAACGCACTGGTATTAGTTGTATTTTTTTTTCTCTTCTCGATTCTGGTAGCCCGAGGAGTTTTATTAAGCACTCTGTAGTACCTTTTCCAATGAACACAATACCAAAGTCTTCTAAATATCGGGGTATAGGTAATAACCAGCTCAATATTTTAGATGAAATTGTTTGTGAGGTTAAGATTGATAATGAAATCATTCTTCATAATTTTTTTGTTTTACCTGTTCCATTATTAATCGGACGAGATCTCTTATATCAATTTAATATATTCTTATATAAATTTAAACGAATTTATTCCAAGAATGAATTACTTACAATAAAAAAATTTAACACAGTTAATGATATAGAATTTATTCCAAGCAGTGCGTTTGATATTTGGAAGAACAGAACTATTTGCGCTATAGATCCTTTGATTCAGACAGATCACCATGTGTTTGGAGAGAGCTGTAGTTTTCCGATAATAGATCCTGCGGTAACTTTAAATAGTTTTTTAATTGAAATAAATTCTGTCAAATTGATTAATAAGTCATGTAAAGAGTGTCAAGATATTACAGTGGAAACTGATGAAATGGTGTTTTCTGTATTACCAGGTGAGATTTATAATGAATGGATATAAACAAAGAGTTAGATGAGGATAATAGGAAGTTGTTGCATTCAGTAGCAAAAGAATCATACTGCAATCCTCCCCCTGAAGTTCGAAAAGTACCTTATGATAATAAAATGAAACTTAATTTGACTGATGACACACCGTTCCATTTTCCACCTCGTAAGCTTTCATTTGCAGAAAAAACTGAAGTCGAAACTATTGTCAGTGACCTATTAGAGAAAAATATAATTTAGCATAGTAATTCGCCATATGCATCCGCTACTGTTTTAGTTAAAAAAAAAAAATGGCGAAGGCAGATTATGTGTTGACTATAGATTTCTGAATAAAAAAACTGTAAGAGATAATTTTCCTATGCCTCTAATTGAAGATTGCTTGGAACAACTGGAAGGAAAAAATTTTTTTACAGTGTTGGATTTGAAAAATGGGTTTCATCAAGTTGAAATGCATGAAGATTCTGTCAAATACACTTCTTTTGTGACACCAAGAGGACAGTATGAATACAACAAAATGCCATTTGGTTTAAAAAATGCCCCAGCATTTTTTCAGCGTTTCATATATAATATATTAAAAGATTTAATTTTAGAGGGAAAAATAGTTGTTTACATGGATTATATAACAATAGCAACTTCGAATTTTGAAACTAATTTAAAAATAGTGAAAGAGGTTCTGAAGCGATTGTATTCTAGAGGCTTATAATTAAAAATGAGTAAGTGCAAGTTTGGATACACCGAGATTCAGTTTTTAGGATGTATTGTAAATGCTATATGATATATGTTGGGTTACTTGTTTCTTTCATGTACTTTGTTGAAATTAATATTATATATTGTTCTTTGTGAAAATTGTTTTTAAGTTTTCAAAAAGAAAATTATTTTGTTACTCGAAGAAAAATTATTCAAACAATAAACATCTAATTTTTAGTTTTATTAATTGTGCAGTTTTTTCTGTTTTTAAATCAAACTAACTCTAAAAAATCAATAGGTTATGGGCCATTCAGAGAAAGCAACAGGAATACCACAATTCAATGGACAAAATTTTGAAAATTGGAGGTTCCGAGTAGAACGTCATTTAGCGTCAGCCGATTGTTTGGAAGCTGTGAAAAGGTCAGCTCCAATTACCGAAGCTGGAGATTCAGCTGCTAATAGAGCAGCAGTTTGGACTAAAAGAGATTTCAAGGCTCAAAACATAATAACTTCATTCATTCACGATGACTATTTGGAATATATTCGTGATAAAACTACAGCGAAGGATATGTGGGATTCTTTGGTGGCAACATTTGCTAAAAAAAATCATGTATGAACCAAACGTTAATACGTAAAGAATTGGCAAGCTTACGCTTAAAAGTAGGTGAGGATTTAAGCACACATTTACTTAAATTTGACTCGCTTATCCGACAACTCAAAACCGCTGGTGCTAAACTAGAAAATGCTGACGTGGTTTCTCAATTATTTTTAACATTGCCTGAATCCTATGATGCTGTTGTGACCGCTTTAGAAAATTTGCCTGAAGATCAATTGACCCTAAATATCATCAAGTCAAGATTAATATCGGAGGAATCTAAGAAGAAAAATCGTGATGTTGAAGAAGAAGCTCAAAAATTAACAGCATTTACTTCAAAATACAAGAAAAGATTCAACGGAAAGTGTCACAAATGTGGTAAATTTGGACACATGATGAAAGACTGTCGTGTTAAACAAGCCAAGACTGCAAAGAAAATGGACGGTATTAGTTTCATGGTGAAAAACTTTGTTGCTAAAGCTGATGAAGGTATTAAGGTTTCAAAAATTGGTGAAATCTGTGGAACTAGTGATACTGGTTTTCAAATTAATTTGGTAAATGTTTGGTACAGCCCTGATTTTCGCGAAAATTTGCTATCAGTGAAGAAAATGGTAGAGGCTGGTTTAAAAGTAATTTTTCAAAAGTCTCGAGCTATTATTAAAAAAGATGGAAATGTTATAGCAACAGCAGTTAATCGAGATGATTACACACATTTTTCAATGGTCAGTCCAATCAAGAAGAAGTCGTTTGTTGTCCAGAAATTCAAAGAGTTTTTAAGCACTTGCGAGTGCAGAAATTGGAAATAAAATTTCAAAGTTAACTGTAGATCAAGGTCCTGAATATAAATCTAAAGATATGATAATGTTTTGTAAAGAAAAAGGTATAAAAATTATGGAAACTATGGCGTACACTCCTCAACAAAATGGTGTTTCGGAGAGATTTAATAGAACTTTAGTGGAGAAGATTCGAGCGATGATGAAAGAAGCAAATCTTCCAAAATACTTGTGGTCTGAAGCAGTTTATACTGCAGTATATATAATAAATCGAAGTCCTACTAAAGCTGTTCCCATCCATAAAACTCCTGCTGAGTTATGGTACAATATAAAACCAGATATCACGAAACTAAAAGTCTTTGGTTGTGAACCTTATGCTTTGGTACCGAATCAAAAGAGATCTAAACTGGATGATAAAAGTAAGAAAATGGTTATGATGGGTTACTGCCCAAATGGATACAGACTTTGGGATAAAGAGCATCGAAAGATTATTTTTGCACGAGATGTAAAATTTAATGAAACATGTTATCCATTTAAAAATACTAAGATAATAGCATCAAATATTAATGTAGTATATCGTAACAATCTAGAGGGGGAAGAAGCTGTGTGTGAGATCGTTGAAAATCAACTTCAAGAAGAACCATCAGAAGAACCACCAGAAGAACGGACAAATCCTATTACTTCCATTATTTTCGATGATAGTGAACTTAAAGAAGGGAATGCATGTGCAAAAGAAAGTGATATTTTATCACCACCTCCAAGAAGAAGTGAACGACAGCTTAAAGCACCAACAAGATTAGCTGATTATTATTTATCAACTTTTCAATGCTCATCATATCAAACGCCAAATTTGTTTTCTGATCTTGAGAAGTCTGATGAAAGGGATCAATGGATGTCTGCTGTTAACGACGAATTAGATGCAATGCAAAAGAATAATGTATGGAATTTAGTGACAAAACCAAGTGGAGTAAAACTATTAAAAACAAAATGGGTTTTCCGAGTCAAAGAAGATGCTGATGGAAATCCAGTTCGTTTCAAGGCTAGGTTAGTTGCAAAAGGTTTCATGCAGAAATATGGAGCAGATTACGAAGACACTTATTCTCCCGTAGCAAAAATGACAACAATACGAACTGTTCTAGCTTTTGGAGTTAATAAGAACTACTTTTTTCCATCAAATGGACATAAAAACCGCATTCCTTTATGGTGATCTTAAAGAAAACATATATCTGGAAATTCCTGATGGTATGAAATATAAAGAAGGACAAGTTTTGAAATTAAAGAAGAGCTTATATGGTCTCAAGCAAAGCCCTCGGTGTTGGAACGAGAAACTTAATGAACATTTATTAAAAATGGGTTTTAAAAGATCACGTAATGATTATTGTTTATATATCATGGACTCTGGTACACAAATAATAATTTTACTAATATATTGTTAATATTGCAAGTCGTAATTCTAACAACTTCGTGTGGATGCTTCGGAGAACATAGAGAAGACACAAAAATACAGTCAGGAATATTTTTTAGGACATAGTATTCCTGCAAAAAAAATTAATGTAGGAGATTTTGTTGTTGTGGAAAATATAGCCATACCTGTGGGTGCAAATAGAAAGTTGTTCGAAAAATATAAAGGGCCTTATGTTATTAAGAAACAGTTACCACATGATCGATACGTTGTTACGGATATCGGATCTCATTCAGTTACTCAAATACCATATGATGGCGTGGTTGAATCAAGGCGATTGCGTTTGCCAAATAATAAATAAATTCTGTGACTTCTTTTAGTAAAAGCGACATTTATAAGTTTAAAAAAAAAAAAAAAAAAAGTTTGATCGAGCCATCAATGCACTATGGCCGAAATTGCGATTTTAGCGGCAAAAAGTCAATTTTTCAACTTTAAATTTTTACAATTTTTTTGATGGTGTTCAATACCCAACATATTGATAAGAAAAAACTAAAAAAAATTTTACTGTTGGCAACCCAGTTTATGTACAAACAGCTGTTAATATTTACATATTTTTTAGTACGTGTTAATACAAGTGAAGCAGCAAAATTTTTATAAAATTAAAAACTGTTTTTTTAATAACGTATTTTTGTAAAAAAAACTTTGTAAATATGAGTTGTAATACTCGAGGTGAGTGTTTTTACTATATAAAAATATAGTTTGCTAAATGTTTGTATTTCGTACTTATGTTGGTGGTTTTTTCTGTGAATTTTTTTGTGAAATTTTGAAGAGTTTTATATTTTTTCGTGGAGTAAAACGAAAAATGTCATGAAGTGTCATTGGAACTATTTACATGTGATTGTTTGTAGAAAACTCAAGTTTTATGTCATGGTAAAATTGTATGCATTTGACTGCTAATAAACGAATTTTTAATATTTTTGTAGAAACACTCAGGTTCAAAAATTCTGAAATATTTGAGTTTTGGTTGAGAAACAACAGGAATGTTTCGAGTTACATAAAAGGAAAGATTCCACACGAAATTGGCAGTCAATTAAGTAAATTAATATGTACTAAAGCTCGGAAGTTATTTAATTTTATTAAACTAAAATGGGATAAACAATCCAGAATGAGAAAGCATTTAGAAAATATAATAAGGAATGGTTGGTTCGAGAAACAATTTTTGTTATACCGAAAAAGATTAATGCTATCGGGCGACCAAAAATGACTTATGATGATGGCTGCGAAAGAAATAAAAGGAGATTAGCTTCCCAGCAAGGAGACAATGCGCAATTATTAGTTCGTGCTGCCTCTATATCTGCCAAAAAATCCCACGCAATGGATTTGAAATTTGTCCTTCAACAAGTTGCTATGTCTCCAAATTGACCATCCAAAATTCGAGAAGTTCTTAATACTAGCCATAAAGAAGTTACGGCAGTATCACCTGATGAAGCTCTAATGTTTTTATTAGAAAAGGGATTAACTAAAAAGCAGTACTCAAATATGCGTCAAGTAAACATAAAACACAATAGTAGTATTTATCCGACTTATGATAAAGTTTATAAAAGCAAATTGAAATGTAGACCGGATGAAATCAAAGTGAATGAAAGCTCTGTCGAAGTATCGTTGCAAAATTTGGTAGACCAGCTAAAAGAATTCTTGCATATCAAGTTGAAGTATTGTGTACAATGGATGTTGAAGAATCGATCCTAATTTTGAGCTACGGGCTTGATGGTTCTACCGGTCACAGCACTTTATGTTTGCAAGAACATACAAATTGTTCAAAAAACTTCCGTTTCCTCGAGAAGTCATTGATCTTTTTAAAATGCCTGAATTACCACCAGAACTGTTATTAGCTCCAACATCTCAAGAAACCTCCGGCTGCAATAATAGTTCTGATTGTGATGTTAGCATGGAGTCGTTAAATAATTATTCATTGGAATTAGAAACGGCTGAAGACTAAAAAATGACCATGATTAATTAAGCCCTATATCTTTTGAGAATATGTATCCATTATTTTGTTATTTTTAGAAAAATCCATAAGCATTTACAACTTCTTTAAAATTATAAATTTATGAATTAAAAAATAAATAAATTTCTTGGTAGCATTCAATATTTTTTTAATAGCGGGCGTGGATCGCCCATTTTTTCTCAAGTTTTTTTTGTCAGTAGAAGTCCGTATACAAAATTTGATGAAGCCAGCTTTTTGGTAAGTATTCTTGCCGACAATTTGAGTTTTGGGTATAGGAAAAGGGGGCGCGGACCGCTCTTTTTTTTTCTCAAGTTGCTTTTTTGTCAGTAGAAGTCCGTATAACCATTTTGGTGAAGCTAGCTTGCCAGGAAGTACTATTAGCCATTACTTTGGAAAAAGGGGGCGTGGCCCCCCATTTTCTCAAATCGATTTTTTTATCATTAGAAGTCTACACAAAAAATTTGGTGAAGCTAGCTTGTCGGGAAGTATTTTTTTGCCGCTAAAATCGCAATTTTGGCCATAGTGCAATGGTCAGGGTGGCCGAGTTGTTAGAATTACGACTTGCAATATTAACAACTTGTCGTCAACTTTGGTTAATATTGAAAAACATAGTTTACTTTTGTTGAAATTATTATTATCAATTTCCTCTGTAAACTTTTCAAATAATATACAATATTATATCAAACTACCAAAAATATTTTACCTCTAGCCATCTTTTATTACACCGATCGACTCAGAATCACTTCCTGGCTCGATTTAGCGATTTCCATCTGTCCATCCGTCCGTCTGTGTGTCCATGTAAACCTTCTAATCAAACTGCGTGTCGCAAATATGAATATATTTTGATGAAATTTGGTATATAAGCTTCTATCAGTCATAGGACAAACGCTATTGATATTGGTGAAAATCGGTGCATGTTCAGACCTAGTCTCCATTCAAATGAGCTCTATGAGATCGACATAAAATCCCTTAAGATCCAAACTATCATATAGATCTTGGTTAAATTTGGTTTGTGTATGTTTATTACATTCCATTAACCAGAAGTCCATAACTATAAGACAATCCCCATCTAAAATTTGGTTTATGTATGTTTTTATCCAAAATAAGTGACTTTTCTAAATATTGCCATGGTCGGTTCTTTTTGGACCTAGTTCTCATATATAAAAAGCATCCGATATGAATTATTTCATTTGATAAAAATGCCACTCAGAATTGATTTTGCTCATTTTCTATATAAAATTTCTCTAAACTTACCTGTTTTATATAACAAAAGCAAAATTGCAATGTTTATAAATATCTATTATAGCAACATGTTGTTATCGTCATCTTTCAAATTCATATATGTACATAGTTGGAATGAAATGAAACATTTTAACAAAGAATAAAAGATTGAATAACAATATTTTTTGAAATTGAAAAACGGAAAATGCATTTAAAAAAACGTATCATGTATATTAATTAATTAAATAATAAAAATAAAATAAATATTTCTTCGAAAAACAACCGAATTTTAATTTGTATTTGCTGGAACAACAAAACTGTATGATTGTTTTCAATTATACTTACTTTAATACCTTCCTGGTCTCACCGTATTCAAGATTTCAACTCATCAATAAAACAATTTACCAATTAGTGAAATCAATAATTATTTTTTCTATTATATATAATTTTTAAAGATACCTTTTTTTTTATTAACATTTTATATTTAATATAGTGACTTTGTTACTTTGTTCATAGTATTTTTGTAATCTAAACAGTATATGTGGACTTATAAAGTAATTGTTCTTGAACTTTTTGTTTATTTTAAAAATTTAAAAATTCTATAAATACATAAGAATAAAGAGGATTAGAAGGATTAACAAACAGATAATAAAATTCATAAATTTAAATTTTTAAATATTTATTTAAATTTATGTTGCAAATAAGTTTACTTTAAAATTTATTCTATATTATCATAACTTAATTTAAATTTTTTGGTAATTAAGAAAAATATTATTTCTCTTTTTATTGGAAAAAAAAAAAATAAGAAAATAATAAAAGTACAGAAGGATATAAAAACACAAATTGTATTGACAAATTGCCAATGTATCTTGGATACAATCTTTATTGAAGGACATACACACAGCCAGCACACGTGCAAAAGAGGTGATTGATTTGATAGCATACATTTCTAAATATTACCCAACAAAAAAAAAAGAGACAAAATTAGAATATTTTCAAAAAAACTTAATATGTTCAATTTCGAAGGAAAATATTTTTTTTAATTCTTTCTTTTAACTCATCTCTCTGTCTGTCTGTCTGTCTGTCGTGGGGCAAGACCAATCCCCCATATCCAATTGGTCTGAAACTTGGCCTATAGTCTTGTTGTGACTACAGATTAATTTTGGGGCAATCATTTCCCCTGATCCGATCGATCTGAAACTTGGTCCATACTCTTGCTGCGGAAAAATATTAACTTTGACATAGTCACGCACAGTCATGGAGAGATTAAAACCTCACTTCCCATCATCCGATCGATCTTAGACTTTGTCCATTGACTTGTTGTGATCAAAGATTAATTTTAAAATAGTCACCCACAGTCACGGAGATATTTAAAATGCATATGCATAAGGAAAGAAAGTGTTTTAATAAAAACTTTGTTTTTATGGGTTAGATTATTTGTTTTGAATTCTAATGTGTTTGGAATTCTAATATGTTTATTTCATTTTGTCCGTTATCAGTTAATTGTGAATTTGTTGTTAAAAAGAGGTAGTTACACAATTTTTTTTTTATTGTTCTGCCCTATTATCTTATGTTTACTATTAGAAATTAATTTAAATTGATAAAATAAATTCTAGAAAAATTCATTATTAGAAACAATTTAAGGTATTGTAGAGATAAGTAAAAAATACCTTTGTTAAAAATAGAAAAAATAACTAATATTTGTTTGGCCATATAAATATTTTAGATTAGGGGTGGACAATTGAGTACAATTTTCAGAAACAAAATCCACCAGGATAGGATTAAGTTGAAACAAGAAATATAATACAAAACATTTACTATTCGTTAAAGCTTTTGAATTTTATAATTGTAGCAAAATGTCGATAATTATTGCAAAATAAAAATTATTTTCTATGATTTTCCCTTTTTTGTGACAATAGCAATTTTCATGTAGTTAAATAAAATGAATTCCGATAAATGACATTCTGTTTAACAAAGAACCACTTACGTATTCTGCTAAGTATTTATTAGCACGTTATTAGTATTGTATATACAGTTGCTTTCATAATTGAACGTAAGTCGTTACATTTATTTTAGGGATATGGTTCTCTAATTGCGTAAAGACCAAAACTCGATAGTTTAATTGTTTAAATCTCATTAAAGATTATTTCGCTAAGAAAATTGTTCTAAAAATGGGTAATTATTGATATAATTACTTTGGAGAGTAATCAAAAGTTAAGATAATTCATTTTAATGGCTTCATTTTATAAACTCAGCGAATCATTTGAAAAAAGAAAAACTCTGAAAATTAACAGAAAAAGGCCCTATATCAAAAAAAAAATAAATAAATAAATAAGTAATTATAAATAATTATATAAAATAATAATAATAACTAGCAGAGCCCATCACTCGAAATTCGTGCTCAATTACCTTTTATGTTTTAAGAAAAAATTCTAGGAAGCTTTTTTTTTAATTCAATAATTCATTAGATTGTGAATTTACACAGAAGATTATCACCCCTGTTCTTGAAACCACTATCACAAAAAAAAAACTCGTAAATGAAAAAATTCTTAAATCTACGAGTTTTTTGCTGTTCTCTAATTTCAATAAGAATATTTTTTCTCGTTTTAATTCACATAGAAAAGGCTTTGTGAAATCAAAACAAATGCCCTTTTTTTCTACTAAGCAGGTCTTAAGAGATAAAAAAAAAACTAATTGATATTTAAACTCTAACATGTTTTTTATTGAACCTTGTCATTATTTTAAAAAATTAGACATTAATTTTATGAAAAAAAAAAACGATTTTAAAAACGTCTACATTTTGCGCTGATTTAAAAAAAAAAAACTCGTAATAAGGGGTCGATGTTAATAAAACACACTTTTTGCGATGATGCTGTTCTATAACTATAATAAAAACTTTTTATTTACAAAATCTATTTTCCATTATAATTTTTTCAATTATAACACAGATTCTTTATGCACTAATTATTGCAAATAAAGGAATTGAAAAAAATCATCAAAACACATATTTTTATTTTTTTGCATATGTTCGAAACAGTAGTGATACCAGTCAAACACAATTTATTTGAATATCGAAATTTTTTTTGGTGATGCCTAACTTTTTAAAAATAGAAAAGTAATTTTTAATTGAATGAAATTGAAGAACAAAAACAATTAAATGAACAAATAAGTTGTTATTTTAAAAGAAAATATTTTTCTTTATACTTTTTCTATAAACTTAAGAAAAAAACATGCACAAAATACTTAAAAGTTTTTTGTGAAACTGAATAAAGAACCATATGGCACCTCGGTTTCTAGATAACATATGTTCTTAACTCAAACATATGGTTCTTAACTCAAACATATGTTTCCATTAAATAAATAAAAAAAGTGGTTTCAAGAAACCCAAAATTTCAATTTCATGTGATTTTAAAATCACTCTTATTCAAATAACAACGTTTCAAGAACAGGGCTGAAAAACTTTTTATTTACACAATCTATTTTCCGTTATAATTTTTTCAATTATAACATAGATTCTTTATGCACTAATTGTTGCAAAAAAAGGAATTAAAAAAATTTTTTCATCAAATCACATATTTTTTATTTGTTTTGCATATGTTCGAAACAGTAGTGATGCCAGTCAAATCCAATTTCAAAACCTCACGGCCGCCCTAAGTAGAAAAAATTTTCATATAGAAACAACCTATTCAATTAAAACATAACAATTATCACAATGTTCAATAAATCGCTGATGAAGGCTGAAATGTCAGAAACCGGTCCGATTAAGAATACAGTGCAGTTATGAATTTTTGAAATATATGCTTTCTTCTTCTTTACCACGCACCATTTAAACAAAATTAAAATTGCATATTTGTTACAGTAGTAATTGCAATATGTCTGAAAAATGACGATAAATCTAACAAACAAAAAAATTTTCTTCACTTCAAAGCGTCATCTCAAATATATGTAAAGTGCATATGTAGGTATGTACAAAAACCGTACATCACATATGACAACTCTTACGAAAACTGAGAATTGTGGGAATTAGAAGTATAAATGCAAAAAATATTCAAAATTCAAAAATAACGATTGTTTGTTTGGACAGAGTTGTATCTTCTGAAATTAATACAAAGTAAAGCTGTATGGTACGAAAACTGAAAACTAACCACACTGCTCGTAGGCCTGACTTTAGGTGAGTGTGTTAAAGCGCTGACCAAAAAGTGCAAGTACGAGTGTATGTGAAGGTTCACGGTTCAAAACCTCACGGCCGCCCTAAGTAGAAAAAATTTCATATAGAAACAACCTATTCAATTAAAACATAACAATTATCACAATGTTCAATAAATCGCTGATGAAGGCTGAAATGCCAGAAACCGGTCCGATTAAGAATACAGTGCAGTTATGAATTTTTGAAATATATGCTTTCTTCTTCTTTACCACGCACCATTTAAACAAAATTAAAATTGCATATTAATTACAGTAGTAATTGCAATATGTCTGAAAAATGACGATAAATCTAACAATCCAATTTATTTGAATATCGAAATTTTTTTTTTGGTGATGCCTTACTTTTTAAAAATAGAAAAGTCATTTTTAATTGAATGAAATTGAAGAACAAAAACAATTAAATGAACAAATAAGTTGTTATTTTAAAAGAAAATATTTTTAAGAAAAAACATGCACAAAATACTTAAAAGTTTTTTTGTGAAACTGAATAAAGAACCATATGGCACCTCGGTTTCTAGATAACATATGTTCCTAACTCAAACATATATTTCTTAACTCAAACATATGTTTCCATTAAATAAATAAAAAAAGTGGTTTCAAGAAACCCAAAATTACAATTTCATGTGATTTTTAATTCACTCTTATTCAAATAACAACGTTTCAAGAACAGGGCCGTATATCAATAGGTTTGTAAATAAATAATTGTATAAGAACCTAAAGGTATGTTAATCAATTTTAGCCAACTCACAATTCAAATTAACAAATTTAGTAAACACTACACAGCATAACTTAACTTAATATGCGTTTTAACACATACAATAGCAACTTTAAATGAACCAAAAACTGATCCAATTTTAATTTTAAAAACTAAGAGTGTAGAAGATATCACAAGAAGTCGCCTTGCCTATTAATATTATAGATAAGAGTAATAATAGCACAAGTTTACATGAACCAAAAACTGATGAACAAAAAACTAATCCAATTTTAATTTTAAAAGGCATGGTGCACATCTGTAAAGAAATACCTTTCAAATGGTATATTCTTTGTCAAAATCGGTTGGTAACTGAGACTGTAGAAGATATCACAAGAAATCGCCTTGCCTATTAATGTTATAGATAAGAATAATAATAGCACAAGTTTTCAAAATCCGGTCAACTTTTGCATCAGAATCGATGAGACAAAATCTTAATGTTATTTGAGGCGCTCAATTCGAATCCGGGTTTCGTTTTTCAAGATTGGTTCTAGTTTTCGAATTCTCGGATGTTGGCAGCACTGCAATTGTATTCTAAAAGTTCTTTTCTAATCCAAAGCCTGTGAAAATGCAAAGTGAGAAGTGCACAGTCGATTTCAAGTGTTTTTGTTATGTTTGCGGATGTTATATGATCAGTAAAAGTAGAAAAAATATTATAAATGTGATTATAAATGCAAGCCGTGGGTATCGAAATTATTTTCGAACGCGCGTAGCTCAAAACTGTACAAGTGGTCATTTAGTCAAGAAGTATACTCATCATTTTTAATGCCAATGTTATGGCGAGAGCCGAAAAGGCATGTAGAAGATTTTTATTTTTGCTTGATGAATGTGGTCAGTCTAAATGCAAAAATAAAACTAGAAAAGTATAAATATTTTGACGTATCATCAGTGTCCAGGCCAGTTGCCCGCACGAGCAATGGTCCTTTGCCAATTTGTGCAGGTATGAATGCAAATTTCATGGGAACTTTCAGTTCACCACCGACCGAAGATTTTAACATGAAAGAAAAACATTTAATTTCGCAAAGTAAACTGAATGACTGGATTCGTGATTTTGATTTACTGAAACCAAAAGCAGAATTATTCACACCACGGTGGCAAGAGTGGAAATGTCTTGCCACTCAAACAAAGGTCACTCTTTTACCGTTTTTTGCGGTGAACATCATAACTCGTTACCGGGTCATGTGAAGTAAAAAAATCGAAATGCGTTTAAAATGTGACATGCTTCCCGAGGTAATTACGAAGAGTTTTTTTTAACTTTTTTATTTTTTTTTTTTTTTTTTGGCAGCATTTTGGCATAAAATTTCGGTGAATTTGTTGGAAAAAAAAAAATGGGGAAGGAAATGGTAAATAAAAGTGTCGTAAGCCAAAATAAAAGAGAGAATATTTGTCCGACATGATATTGAAAAATTAAAGAGCAACGGAAATTTTATAAAATATTTAACACCCAATGAAGCAGTAGCATGGGCATCATTTGAAGATGTTGTTTACAGCTTTCTGGATAACCACAACTCCGTGGCTTTCAAGCAAAATATCGACAGTTTTGGTTCAATATTATTGAAATATTGGAGCTCTAATGTCTCTCAAAATACATTTTCTTTATTCCCATCACGAGATTTTTCCTGAAAATTTAGGTGATATAAGCATCGAGCAAGGAGAGCGACTACACCAAGATTTGGCTAAGATCGAAAGACGATATGGGTCGAAGGCATGATGAGCGACTACTGTTAGACTCTATTTGCATCCTGAGAACGATTCTGTTTAAAATCATTGAAATCGGTTCAATAAGTCCTGAGATATCAATGAAAAAGTTAAAGAAATGCTTGAAAAAATATAATATTTCTATGTTTCTCTTATTATGTTGTTATTCGAAATTTTTTTAGTTTGTGTCATAGCTGTAATACTTGTTATTTTTGTGGTCGTTGTGTTTATTGCATTTGCTCCAAGAGTTTGTACTCGTATGTATACTGCACGTGTCCCATTAAATTAGATCAGTATTGCCACAGTGGGTTTGTTGTAATAGTTTAGTGGGTAGATATAATTGTTGTATCCTTATTCTTTTTTTTTCATGTGAAAGCTGATAAAAAAAAAAGCAAAAATGTAATAGTATGTATCTTCAGTTATGCTCATTTAATAATTGCCTTCAAAAGCCTAACATTTTCGTCAATTATCTTATTCATTTTAAACATCATTGTAATAAATCTAAATATTATAATTGGAAATCTATCCTTTCTCTTAGTGTTGATAACCTTATAGGGCCCATACACGACACCAGCATGCATGCGCAATCAAGTGACTGCGCCAGCTGATTGTGCCATCCGATTGTGCAAAATCAAAATGAGTTTGATATTTTTGTGAATGCACAATCATGCTGGTGTCGTATATGGGCCATATTTCTCATTATAATAGAATTTTTGAAGAGCAAACATCACGCATGGATGAATTTTATAAAGGAATTTTATGACGAACATAAACAATTTATTTTTAGACTTAATAATTAATATCGTATAATTTAAATATATAATAATTAGATATGTATTTGGTTAATAAATGTAAAAAATAAAACAAAAATTTTTTTTAAGGTCACTATCCATATCGATGTTTTCAATACGCTCTTTGCAAAGAAATGATTATTGTACCAGCATGCTGGTGTGGCATGTGCTTCGATTTTGATTGTACAATCACTTAATGGTGCCAGCATGCTGGTGTCGTGTATGAGCCCTATTAGATATAATATTGTGTTTAGAACATGGGTGTAGGGTTTTAAATATTCGACACAGCCAAATTTAACACTCTTACTTGTTTTTAATTGTTTTTTAAAGTTGTGCGTCGTAGCGTTTCTTTTCAATTTTGCGAGTAACTGTTTCTTTTATGTGCTACATTATTAAGTTGTGCTTATTTATTTTGTATGTGACTATCAGCTGTGTGCCATCACATTTAAGTATTGTATTTTCTGACATAATTGGAATTTGTACTTGACAACATATGTCTAAAATACCTACAATTACACATGCACATACAAGTTGCTTAAATAATAATAATAAAAAATAATGAAAAAATAAAGGACAGTATAATACTTTGATGTAGTAGTACACAAAAAGGATAATCGATAAATTCTTAAAATAATACAGTAGAAGCTTTTTCTATTTTTTTTTCAAATATATTTTTTTTTTAAACATATGTCTTCCTTATGTAGCTATGTTTGGATGTATAATGAATATAACTAAATATATATGTAAGTAAATAATTATATATATGTGATTGTTTAGTGTAGTTGTAAATGTGTATTAAGGTGGCACTTAATTTTAGAAGTTAAAATATCGCATTAATAGAATCCCACTTAAGTCAATCTAAAAGAAAGACTTTTTCGTTGCTTCAACGGAAAAATATTTCAAAGATGTCAATATCAAGTTAATATGAAAACAAAAAATCTATTTCAAATCTTCACTATATCGAATAAAATTCGAGATGATAAAAATTAATATTGAAAAATGATAAAGTTAGAAATTATACACTCCTGAAGAAGTCTGAAAAAAGCAGACGAAACGTTGGGTGAAAAATTAAAATAAATTGATCTTTTTATTTACACCAAATTTGACCATAATTAGACCGTAAGGAAACTCCTTTTTAAAACAATAGAAATAATTTATTATGGAATTTTTTATCTTTCAAAATAAACTTCGGCTCTAAGTGGGATCGCTTTAAATATATATTAAAATACTTTATGTAAAATTTTACTTCCATCGGAGTTCATCTTCAGCATTCCCCACAGGCACTGAATATTTTAAACTAAGTATAAATTAAAAAATTCTAATAATTTCTATTTTATAAAATCATGTATGCTCTTAAAAACAATTATTGCCGTTATATCACATTTCTATAAAAAATCCTTATAAATTTAATACTTTCTTAAAGTTCAATATCATCAAATTCGTCATTTTAAAATTAAAATTATATTTTTTAATATTTAAATTTAAAAGAAAAAATAATTCTAACAAATTTTTTTGATAAAAATGAAAAAAAAATATTGAAAATATGTTTTCTATAATTATTTTATGCTTATGTTTGTAACTATCATCTTTTATTTTACCAATCGAGTCAGAATCACTTTCTGATTCTATTTAGAATCCGCCCGTCCGTCCGTCCGTCTATCTGTCCGTCTGTCTGTGTGTCCATGTAAACCTTTTAATCAAACTCCAGATCTCAAGTATGAATATATTTTGATATAATTTATTATATAAGCTTTCGGTACATGTTCAGACCCAGTCACCATACAAATGACCCCTATGGGATCGATTTAAACTGCCATAAAATCCAAATTATCAAATAATTTTCGGTCAAATTTGGTTTGTGTGTGTTTATTACACCCATTAATCAGAAGTTCAGTTCTTATTCGTAGCCCTAATGGAAAGCTGCTTCCCGATCTTCACTTAAATCTATCTAAAAACAAAAATATTGTAAAGATTTTTTTTTATCAAATTTGGCTGGTCTATGTTTTTGCAAAAAATAAGTGACTTTACCAAATATGAACAGGATCGGTCCTTTTTTTGGGCTAGTCCCCATATAAATATAGCATTCGATAATAACTTTTTCACATTTACAGGTAAAAAAAATAATATGCCTCTAAAATTTGGTTTATGGTATAGGGTATCGTATAGACCGACTATAAGTATCTTACTTGTTTTTAATTAAAATTTTATTGTTTACAAAGAAATTTCGTTTAAAAACTTGTTGGAATTTCTCTTTTTACTCCCTTCTTTTTAACTCGTATCTTGCAAAAAAAAGTAGTATTGCAAAAAAAATTTTTGACTGTAAAATTTACAATTGTTAAGTAAAACTGAAACGATACGACAACCTTAATTTACAAGGAAAGGGAGTATAATAGAAACTGGGTTCCTATGGGTTAGTTTTTTATTCCCTTTATTTTAAGTCATAGTGTCCGCGTGTTTGTCTACCGGAAAAACTTTGGATGGATTTTTAACCCTTTTCCCTGATCCAATCGAGCTGAAACTTTGCGGGCAGTATTTAATATCATATAACTGGAGTACTATAACAGTGAAAGCCTTGGGGCTTTGTGTGGGTTTATAAATTATTAATGTTACTCAAAAAAAAAAAAAAAAAATGGGTGGGAGCAAATCTGTGTGCGTGACACCCCCATATAAAGTAAATATTTAATTTTAAGATTTTAGTTGTTCGACCTTTCAAATGTTGATAAATAAAAAATTCTCGAGCTCGAGGTCCGTGAATATTTAATGTCATATATCTCAAGTACTGTAATAGAGAAAGCCTTGGGACTTCGTCTGAGTTCATGAGTTATTGATGTGAGTAGTT